>CM074298.1:1652500-1802500 GCA_037194245.1 Opsariichthys bidens | reverse complement strand
CCCGTCTAGCACGAGGGGAATGCCGGCGGGAGTTTAACGACCCAGGATGCGAGGCAGGAGAGGCCGGATAAGCGCGGAGGGCAGGCGAGCAAAGAGTCCATGTAATTTCTCTAATCCTCCTGGCATTTATACCTCCACTGACAGATAATGAAAATGAAAAATAAAAATGGTGGGGAAACTTTTTTTGAACGTTTTAATCTGTTGCATGCTTAACCGCGGTTTCTCCCCGGTCAGCAAGATTGTAAACGCTGACTCAGGAGACGTCATATTTAGTGGTCTAGACTTGAAGCGTGAAAAGTAACCTTATCAAGAGACCGTGTCATTTAGAGGACGATTACATAAGAAATGCATGAAGCCAACATAATAGACCGCCAGTTAAATTATTGCACTGAAACTTCTTACGCCGCTGATGCTGCATTTAACGCCATGTAGTAATTAGGAGATGTTCACATCCTCAGACACATTCAGAATGATTTTCCCTGCGATAAAATGTATTCATGCCTTAAAACAGCTTGAATGGAACTCGACACCCTTGCTTCATTTAGTATACGTGGAACTATGAATATGCAAATTAGCCCCGCCTACACTCACTCACACAAGCTCAGAGATCCACTCGATCAACTTTACTGTAATAAACTCCACTAAAGTGGAAATATTGGTTTAATTCAGCCATATATGTTTGAACCCTGAAATTGAAACAAAATTACATATTTAAAAAAAAAAATTCCTGTTAAAAATGTATTCATGCCTTAAAACAGCTTGACTGTAACTCGACACCCTTGCTTCATTTAGGAATAATCCAACCTTATTAAAGTCCCCCTTCAGTCAATAATTGTATCCCTTAAAACTCATCTTTGATCAACAAAATTACATATTTAAACTTTTTTTTTTCTTTGCTGTGAATTTTTTTTTTTATTCTTGCTTGATTTAGGAATGATCTAACCTTATTAAAGTCAATCATTTTATCCCTTAAAACTCATCTTTGATCAACAAAATTACATGTTTAAAAATGTTTTTTTCCTGTGAAAAAATTATTCGTGCCTTAAAACAGCTTGAATGGAACTCGACACCCTTGTTTCATTTAGTATACGTGGAACCATGAATATGCAAATTAGCCCCGCCTCCCCTCACTCACACCAGCTCAGAGATCCACTCGATCAACTTTACTGTAATAAACTTTACTCAATGGAAAGTGGAAATATTGGTTTAATTCAGCCATATATGTTTGAACCCTGAAATTGAAACAAAATTACATATTTAAACATTTTTTTCCTGTTAAAAAATGTATTCATGCCTTAAAACAGCTTGACTGTAACTCGACACCCTTGCTTCATTTAGGAATAATCCAACCATATTAAAGTCCCCCTTCAGTCAATAATTGTATCCCTTAAAACTCATCTTTGATCAACAAAATTACATATTTAAACATTTTTTTTCTTTGCTGTGAAATTTTTTTTTATTCTTGCTTGATTTAGGAATGATCTAACCTTATTAAAGTCAATCATTTTATGCCTTAAAACTCATCTTTGATCAACAAAATTACATGTTTAAAAATGTTTTTTTCCTGTGAAAAAATTATTCGTGCCTTAAAACAGCTTGAAAGTAACTCGACACCCTTGCTTCATTTAGTATACGTGGAATCATGAATATGCAAATTAGCCCCGCCTCCACTCACTCACACCAGCTCAGAGATCCACTCGATCAACTTTACTGTAATAAACTTTACTCAATGGAAAGTGGAAATATTGGTTTAATTCAGCCATATATGTTTGAACCCTGAAATTGAAACAAAATCACATATTTTAACATTTTTTTCCTGTTAAAAAATGTATTCATGCCTTAAAACAGCTTGACTGTAACTCGACACCCTTGCTTCATTTAGGAATAATCCAACCATATTAAAGTCCCCCTTTAGTCAATAATTGTATCCCTTAAAACTCATCTTTGATCACTGAAATTACATATTTAAACATTTTTTTTTGCTGCGATAAAATGTATTCATGCCTTAAAACAGCTTGAATGTAACTCGACACCCTTGCTTCATTTAGTATACGTGTAACCGTGAATATGCAAATTAGCACCGCCTACACTCAGACCAGCTCAGAGATCCACTCGATCAACTTTACTGTAATAAACTCTACTCAAGTGGAAATATTGGTTCAATTCAGCCATATATGTTTGAACCCTGAAAATTAAACAAAATTACATATTTAAAAAAAATTTTTCCTGTTAAAAAATTTATTCATGCCTTAAAACATGAATATGCAGATTAGCCCCGCCTCCACTCACACAAGCTCCGAGATCCACTCGATCAACTTTACTCAATGAAAAGTGGAAATATTGGTTTAATATGTTTGAACCCTGAAAGTGAGAGGAAGAAGAGGAAGAGTGAATTATACTGGCTCGTCCACAAGTCCATGTATCAGAAAGGTGATGCGTTGTATGTATCGCTGTCTAAAACGTCGGACACATAACGGTAATTAATATTATATAATAACCAGTTCCTAATGTTACATAAACCATGTTCCCGTTCTTCATCTCAGGGTCAGACAGCTGCCTTCGAAAATCAGTATCCTTACAAACACTTTAAGCAACTTAGAAAGGCATATAGTTGATCGTAACATTGTAATATACATCATATTAACCCGCTATATTGATAAATATCAGTGTTGTTTGCACAAAAACAGACGTGAATCAGACCTGATGCAACTAACCTGGCAAATTTAGTTAAATCCAGGAAGCTGTGCATTAATTCTGATTGGAGCTCGTGATTGTCACATGTTCTTTCCATTGTTTGTGAACCTGAAAGCCTGAAAAACATTAACAGAAACCACATCGATATGCTTCAATTGCAAATACGAGAGTGTAAAGCAAAATTCTTGATTTATTCTGTTAGTTTCAGCAAACAGGACAATACATCAGCTCGCAGACATGTGAGAGCTTCGGCGCATCTCACTGAAATGAAAAAGTAATTTGATGTAATTAATTGAACAATAAGTATGTGCCTGATGGTGTGATTGTGATAATCAGATCCTTCAAGAGCTCCGTACTTTAATGATTATTAAAAATATCCGTCACAGAGTGAAACAGTGAGTGATAATCATAATTAATCATGCGGAAATAATAATAATAGCACTGTTGTAAAATTGAGCTGGGAATATCATTGTTTCTGCAATATCTAACACTGTATCTAGTTGCAGTTACATCACCATATTAATATACATCTATATTTATTATTTGTTAGATTTTTCCGTTTACATGGTTAAGTTTGATTTTAAAGATTTTGAGTGACTCTCACTGACCCTTTTAGGTCATATTTCACCCCGTGTGTGTGTGTGTGTATTCCCTACGTTATGAGGACCAAATGTCCCACAGATACAGTAATACTGGTAATGTTGACCTTGTGGGGACATTTTTTTGGTCCCCATGAGGAAACAAGCTTATAAATCATACAGAATGATCTTTTCTGAAAATCTAAAATAGCAGAACATTTTGTGTGATGGGTAGGTTTAGGGGTGGGGGTAGTGTAGGGGGACAGAATGTACAGTTTGTACAGTATAAAAATCATTACGCCTATGGAATGTCCCCATAAACCATGAAAACACAACATATGTGTGTGTGTGTGTGTGTGTGTGTGTGTGGGTATTCCCTTCGTTATGAGGACCAAATGTCCGCACAGGTATAGTAAAACCAGTAAATTTTGATCTTGTGGGACATTTTTTTGGTCCCCATGAGGAAACAACCTTATAAATCATACAGAATTGTCTTTTTTGAAAATATAAAATAGCTGAACATTTTGTGTGATGGGTAGGTTTAGGGGTAGGGGTAGTGTAGGGGCGCAGAATGTACAGTTTGTACAGTATAAACACTATTACACCAATGGAATGTCCCCATAAACCATGAAAACACAACATCTCTGTGCGTGTGTGTGTGTATTCCCTACGTTGTGGGGACCAAATGTCCGCACAGGTATAGTAAAACCAGTAAATTTTGATCTTGTGGGGACATTTTTTTGGTCCCCATGAGGAAACAACCTTATAAATCATACAGAATGATCTTTTTTGAAAATCCAAAAATGCAGAACATTTTGTGTGGGTAGGTTTAGGGCTAGGGGTAGTGTAGGGGGACAGAATGTACAGTTTGTACAGTAGAAAAACCATTACGCCTATGGAATGTCCCCATAAACCATGAAAACACAACATCTCTGTGTGTGTGTGTGTCTGGGTATTCCCCACGTTATGAGGACCAAATGTCCCCACAGGTATAGTAAAACCAGTAAATTTTGATCTTGTGGGGACATTTTTTTGGTCCCCATGAGGAAACAACCTTATAAATCATACAGAATTATCTTTTTTGAAAATATAAAATAGCTGAACATTTTGTGTGATGGGTAGGTTTAGGGGTAGGGGTGGTGTGTAGGGGGGCAGAATGTACAGTTTGTACAGTATAAACACTATTACACCAATGGAATGTCCCCATAAACCATGAAAACACAACATCTCTGTGCGTGTGTGTGTGTATTCCCTACGTTGTGGGGACCAAATGTCCGCACAGGTATAGTAAAACCAGTAAATTTTGATCTTGTGGGGACATTTTTTTGGTCCCCATGAGGAAACAACCTTATAAATCATACAGAATGATCTTTTTTGAAAATCCAAAAATGCAGAACATTTTGTGTGATGGGTAGGTTTAGGGGTAGGGGTAGTGTAGGGGGGCAGAATGTACAGTTTGTACAGTAGAAAAAACCATTACGCCTATGGAATGTCCCCATAAACCATGAAAACACAACGTGTGTGAGTGTGTGATAATTAAGTACAAATCCAATTCACACCCATTTACCGTAATGCAAGAAATCTCATTGCCAACCGTATTATTTAAACTGAAATTTTACTAATATGAATAAAACATCACAGCGTATGAACCGGACCACAGTAACGAGAATCCTCTGTAATCACCATGTTCATGATTGATTCAACATGTAAATACTGTGTATAAAAAATCTTCAAGTGTGCATTTCATTATTTATGAAATATTCATAAACAACGCAAGCGATCGAACTAGTAAATAGCGAACGTATAAATAAACAAACGCATTTTGAGGTCATTAAAATGCAGAGTACTTAGCAGAGACTCATCTTTGGAGAGTTCGCCTTTCGAGGGAAAGATTATTTTAATACTGAATTGCTGTGCTGTACACAAAGCACTTGACATCCGCTCCACAATCCTGACATGGCCCAAAATTGTCCCTTTGCATAAGCACATTGCAATTAACCTCCCGCTGTAAAAGGTCAGCAAACTGCTAAAACATTCAACGGTCGAAAACCGCGCCAACTTTACACAAGCGTACCTGCTAAACATTAGTGTTAAGGATAAAATGACTAAACAGCGGCAGATGAACAGCTATTACAAACTTCATGGGGATTTGAGTTTTTGAATTTGGTACTGACCCCAACATTTCACTGATTCGGTGTTTTACTCTTGAAGTTAAGCAATAGTTTATCAAAACAAGAAGTATGCGTACTGATGAAATATTATTTTTGATAGCAACATATAAGTACGGCATTAGTGAACTTCTACTGTCGTCTCCCATTTATTTATTGCTAAAAAGAGTTATAAACATGAACCAAACCAACCAAGTGGATCTTATTACAAACTTTGATTTTCAAAATCTGACAAAGGTTCAAGACTGTGTACTTAACAGCCTTAATGAGGAAAAGAACTACAATACCATGACCGTTTTGTGTAAATAAATGTATTTTTCTCCTCTTCTCTAGCTCGCCTAATAAACCTGGCATGGTATATTACAAATATTTTTGGTTCTCTGACAAAAGGCTTTTGCTCCTCTTTTGCAAGTCGCTTTGGATAAAAGCATCTGCTCAATGCATATGCAAATATGCATACAAATATTTAGGATTTTGAGTTCTGATGTGTTCATGTCATGTCAGAAAGGTCGCATGTATGAGTTGAACACACATGAACGACACCACAGAGTTGGGAAGCTCCGTATTTTGTTTGAGTTTACGAGTTGGGAGAGTTTCGTCGAGAAACAGTGACACTGTCAGGCTTTTTTACTTACAACCTGCACAAAATATGATAGCATTGTTATATAACTATATCATAGGTTAGAAAGTTTGCAGTGGCATCATAAAATTAAAAAGCAAAACGCACCTTTTGTTCCTCATCTTCATCAAAACCTTGCTGTAGTTAATTGAGAGAAGGTACACCGTCATCATGCTCCAACCAAAGCATAGCTAATGTAGTTTTTCATCAGAATATCTTTTGTTGAACATGATTATTTAAAAAAATAACTCGAAATCGTGTGGGCTGACGACTTAAAAGCATAAACCATCGATAAACAACCTCATAGCTCACAGTAGGTCTGACTTTAAAAGATGTGTATGTCTTTCTTTCTTCAGTGGAAAAGAAATGAAGGTTTTTGAGGGAAAGGTTTTCCAGGATTTTTTTTCTGCATATAGTGACTTCACTGGGGTTCAACAGGTTGAAGGTCAGTTTCAGTGCAGCTTCAAAGGATTTACACGATCCCAGACGAGGAATGAGAGAAATGATCTGTGATTTTCCTAAAAAAAAAAGTAAATTATATACTTTTTAACCACAAATGCTCATCTTGCACTGCTTTGTGATGCTCCACGCATTTGGTAATCACGTGGTGGAAGTACCGTGGTAGGGTGAAAAACTAATTTTCTCCTCCTACTTAAAATCATCCGTTGTTTTAAAAAACCTTTTTTTGTAAAGGCTGTTTGACTTAGTCTTTGCACCTTCGCTTTGTAAACACTGGATCGGTACTTCCTCATGTCACGTGACCTCATGTCAACGTGATGACGTACCGCGTGGAGCATCACAGAGCAGTGCAAGATGAACATTTGTGGTTAAAAACTATATAATGTTTATTGTTTTTATAAAATGTCCGATATTTTCTCTAGATCAGACTCTTATTCCTCGTCTGGGATCATGTAGATCCTTTGAAGCTGTACTGAAAACTGACATTTGGACCTTCAACCTGTTGAACCCCATTGAGGTCCACTATATGGAGAAAATCCTGGAAAGTTTTCCTCAAAAACCTTCATTTCTGTTTGACTGATATAAATATCTTGGATGACATGGGGAAGAGTAAATTATCAGGAAATGTGAATTCTGAAATGAACTAGTCACTGAGGAGAAAACAATGAGAATAAATAGCATCTAACTACTATTTACACTTATTTCAAAGGAAATACTGCTATTTTTACATAGTGTAAATAGAATCTATCGCTAGTTTGTGTAAATAGCATATCACTAAGAAAATGCTGCTATTTTTGCTTAGTGACAATATAATCAATAGCTTTTTTAAACGGTGTAAATAGCATCTATCGCTAGTTTGTGTAAATAGCATATCAGTAAGAAAATGCTGCTATTTTCACTTAGTGACAATATAATGAATAACTTTTTAAACGGTGTTGTAAATAGCATCTATCGCTAGTTTGTGTAAATAGCATATCACTAAGAAAATGCTGCTATTTTCGCTTAGTGACAATATAATCAATAGCTTTTTAAACGGTGTAAATAGCATCGTCCCTCCTTCAATGTCCGTCTATATGATTTATTTATTTTTTTAACTGTTTTTTTATCATCAGTCCAGTGACTTTAAATAATAATATTGATGGTTGACTTTGAAAATGCACATGGACATCCCTGTTCTCTGTTCAACCGTAGGTCATGTCAAGCTAACTATTGCTCTACATAATGCATTAGTACAATTTTCTTTAAGCATAATAACTCTCTTTCTACGATGTTTGAAGCTTGACAGGTTTGACACCACCATGAAAAACCCCGAGTATGTGAAATCCTGATCTGACCTGAACATTGTGAATTACTCATTGATAATCTGGGACTGAGACTCACGCTGCATGATTCGTTTCACATAATAATTATGAACAGTGGTGTAACTGGAGTTACTGAACTACGAATTGATTTTTTCAGTCACTGTAGAGCAGCACGCTTCACCCAATGCAATGAGTTTATCTGTATTTTACTTCATCATATATGATTCATGCCTCTCTTGACATGTGAATAAAATCGAGCACCTTTTTGCCCAGGTAAGCATATTTTACTCAGGTGTGATTCTAAACTGATTTGAATAAATGTGTGAAACTCAATTTCACCTAATGGCGGCTCGCTGTACGAGCACCTGCCGTTGAGTTAGTGAGTGACATTAAGTCGTTTTGCTGTGCTGGGCTGAGAAATGCTTCATAACTCTGGATTCGATTCAGCATTTTCAATATGACACCATATGTGCTTTTTTGAAATAGGCAATTATGTGTGTGTACTTCACATTTAATGAAACATAGCCAAGAAACTGGAGCTAATGAGAACCAATTATCTTCCTTACAATTTCAGACAGCGTTCATTTACTGGAGTACGTAACGGGCAACTGTATGATAATTGAAATTGTAATAAAGAAATATTTATCTAAAGAAATATTGAAAATTAAGTATTTCTCATTAATGTATACACATGTGATGCATGTGCATATGTAACAGAGGCCAGCGAGTAGTTGCTGTGCAAGTAAATATAACAAGTGTATATATACATATATATATACATGCACACAAACATATTATGTATATATATATATATAAAAATGTGTCATTCCGTCTGAATTTTTACAATAAAATGCATATCTATCTATCTATCTATCTATCTATCTATCTATCTATCTATCTATCTATCTATCTATCTATCTATCTATCTATCTCTTTATCAATCTATCTATCTATCTATCTATCTATCCATCCATCCATCCATCCATCCATCCATCTATCTATCTATCTATCTATCTATCTATCTATCTATCTATCTATCTATCTATCTATCTATCTATCTATCTATCTATCGATCGATCGATCGATCGATCGATCGATCGATCGATCTATCAATCTATCTATCTATCTATCTATCTATCTATCTATCTATCTATCTATCTATCTATCTCTTTATCAATCTATCTATCTATCTATCTATCTATCTATCTATCTATCTATCTATCTATCTATCTATCTATCTATCTATCTATCTCTTTATCAATCTATCTATCTATCTATCTATCTATCTATCTATCTATCTATCTATCTATCTATCTATCTATCTATCTCTTTATCTATCTATCTATCTATCTATCTATCTATCTATCTATCTATCTATCTATCTATCTATCTATCAATCGATCTATCTATCAATCTATCTATTGCATGTACATATATATATATAAAATCCACATTCATGTCATATTTTGTATGCATACAATAATATTCATCTCTATCTATTTATCTGTTTGTGTGTGTGTGTGCAAAAGAAAAAGTTCAGTTGGTATGGGTTTTTAAAGGCACGGGTTCATCCTTCAATGCAAATCTAAAGGTATTTTTTCACCTGTTTTGATATTTTATGAGTAGTATCAGAGCTCTCTTCAACAAAACACATGGTTTGAGGAATCACAGAGGTGCCATCCCCTAATTTGAGCAATAGAAATGCTTTTTCTTGCCTTTGTACTGGATATTACTGTCGT
Source organism: Opsariichthys bidens (assembly GCA_037194245.1). Classification (NCBI taxonomy): domain Eukaryota; kingdom Metazoa; phylum Chordata; class Actinopteri; order Cypriniformes; family Xenocyprididae; genus Opsariichthys; species Opsariichthys bidens. Next base: position 1,792,942 of record CM074298.1, on the reverse strand, counting down.
CTGAGGCTTGACACAGAAACAGCCATGCTTTAATTTAACCTGCTGCCATTTGAGTTGTGTGTTAAAAGACATCTGTACACTATATAACACTGCGAAAGCCATTCCATTTGAAAAGAGAACGGAAAATCTTGGCATGCCACCTTGGCCGACGCTGCGACGTGCCAAGTGTGCTGAATGGACGTTTGGCAGCGAGCGGGGGGGCGTCTGACAGGCTGCTTTTATATGCCTGTGTAGCCGCGTGATTTGTGCTCTGCCAAAACCATCGATCCACTCCAAATTAGAACAATTACTGTCGCCTTGCCTCCCTTTTTGCCTGCCTTTCATTAAAAATGGCTCTGTCGATAGCTCTGTTTATGTCAGGATTAATGTGATGCCGACCTGACAGGATGTCATTATGTGATTATTTCATCTCGGGCTGGCAGAAGGAAAGGAATAAGATAGGATGAAACTGAAAGATTATTGTTAAAAATAATGTTTTGTTGCACCTGGCACCTTAAGATCCTCGAATTTTGGGAAAACTGATAATCTGACTGAACATTGGCGAGCCGTTTTCCTAGTACATATATACATAATGAAAGATGGTATGCAAAGTGTTTCTCCTGTACGCACACATATATATTTCTAACATATGTTTATTTTGTCATAATCATGATTATATGGTTAGTTTTATCATTTCCTTAGTTATTCCCTGCTGGTTATAGGTGGGATATTTTAAGCCGCTTGTGATCAGCTGGCAGGAAAAGCTGGAAGAAGCCTTGCAATTTGGATCCAACTCCATCAGGATCCAACATCAACTGCTGGCAGATGTCGGATGTGAACTGGAAGACTTTTTGGTTTGAGCTCAAAGTTTGTTTAAAGTTGAACTCGGCGCAGATCAGACTCCCGGAACACGCGATGACTGTGTGTTTGGCTTGAAAAGAATGTTTAGACAATGTACTTAAATATACAGATACATTTTTGTTTTGTATACTGCATAAATGTGAAGAGGTTGATTTGTTCTGAGTGCTTTCTTACAGGTTCAAGTCTCTGTGATTTTCTGGTCTCTCAGTATGGATCTGGTCCCTCCTTCAGTGTAAATAATTGGGATTTTTCCACCCTGTTTCACATTCTTATCATTGTTCAGGCATTGTTTCGAATAGAACAAGCATTTTTTGCAAAAAAAAATAAATAAATAAAAATAAATAAATAAAAAATGTGTGGGGGACTTTTGAATATAAAATACCAAAAGGCTTGTTCACACCAAGAATGATGAAATCGTGAAAGAGGGGGAGCTATTTTGATTAAAGATTACAAGGGCGCATGATTTTTTTTTTTCATAAAAAAGTTTGGATAATAAATACTGCAACAACAACAAAAAAAAGACACGAGATTCGAGCACAATGGTCAAACGCGTCCGTCTAGTGCAAGTTCACATAGAAAAAAAAAACCAACGGAAAAGCAGCCGAGTGGAAGGCAAAAATGAGTTCTTTGTTTTTAAAGCTTGTTAAATTGACAGTCCCAGGATGCCGTTCACAATTGCATTGTCTCGTTTCTTCAGATCATCCTTTGAGTCTGCCTTTTTTTTTTTTTTTTTTAAACTCAATGCTGTTACAAGCGGAGCAAATTATGACGCTCCCCAATCCTCAGCGGGGAATTTCACACCCCCAAAACAAAAGGCCGGCGCTCGCAGACCTCTGGATTTGTCGTGGCGTGTTGCATATGCCTCGCCGTACAGGAGAGTGTTCTTCTCTCTGAAATCAGCTGAGCGAGGTGCCCTGCGCCCGCGGGGGTCTGCCAGCCGTGCTGAATGAATTTCGACAGCTGCACGGCCACAGATAGTCACATTGTGTCAGGACAGCACAGGGGCCGAAGGGAGGGAGGAGGAACACGGGGCGCAAAGTAGAGTCTCTCGCTGCTGACCTGAGACCTGTCAAGGCCCCCGTCGGCCTGCTGTGGCGTCACGTCAACAACATCTGCTAACGATCTGCACACAATTAGTCAGATGCCCGGAACGCGTTCGTCAAGCGACACCTGTTCGTTCTGCCACCGCGGGAGGAAACGCTCTGGAGGAGGGCCGAGTTAAAGACACTGACTTCTGCTCAAATGCAGAATATAGTGAAGATTCTCATCTGTTGAAGCTAGTGATATTTACTTTTTAATATAGCATTGAATGCTCTGAAACGCCCTTCGTCGGTCCAGTTGATGAGCATCTCGGTAAGGCCTTGGGCAGCTGTTTTCAGAGCCGTAAGTAAACTTACTCAGATACATTGTCTCTCTGCATACTCAGACTCTTATAATTTGCACTATTACTGTTCTTGCACTAATATCTTCACAAGTCACTTTATTATTTATTTTTATATTTTTTCATTTTTTTATTCTTCAGTTGCCGTTGTGATTGTTAATTGTTACCATGTTACATGTATACATCTTGGGTTTGAGAGTAACGCAATTTCAATCCTCTGTATGTATGTACTGTAAATATGGCAGAATTGACAATAAAGTTGACTTTGACTTTGACTTGACTAAAGAGAGAAGAGATGTTTCAATAAATTAGGGGAGAAATTTAGCTCCTAGAAAACACTGTGTGTGTGTGTGTGTGTGTGTGTGTGTGTACTACTGTTCAAAAGTTTGGGATCGGTAAGATTTTCGTCTGCACACCAAAGCTGCATTTATTTAATTAAAAAAATTGACAGTAAAAACGGCACTATTGTGAAATATTGTTACAATTTAAAATGACTCTTTTCTATTAAAATATTATTTATTCCTGTGATGGCAAAGCTGAAGCAGCATCATTAAGTAAACTCCTTTTCATTTTCTCCTCCAACTTTTTTGTAAGGGAAGTTCGACTTAGTTTTTGCACTTTCGCTTTGTAAAAAGTGAAGCGTTACTCCCGCCGACGTCACGTGATCCATCCGACCCGATGACGTAACGTGCGGAGCACCAGAGCAGCGCGAGACGAGCATTTGTGATTAAAAAGTATATCATGTTTATTTTTTTTTTGTATAAAACGTGCGACGGTTTCTCTAGATCAGACTCTTATTCCTCATGTAGATCCTTTGAAGCTGCACTGAAACTGACATTTGGACCCGTTGAACCCCATTGAAGTCCACTATATGGAGAAAAACCCTGGAATGATTTCCTCAAAAAGAAAGTAAGATATAAACATCTCGGATGACATGGGGGTGAGTCAATTATCAGGAAATTTTTAAACTAATCCTTTGAAAGTGTGCAATAAGAGCAGTGTAAATTACTATATTTATTAAAATGATTAAACGGATGCCGCCTCATCCACGTACCCCTAACTGATTAATTAAACACAAGTTAGGCACTTTATTTCCAGTAAAGTAAATCGAGTTCGGGAGGCGGATTCGAACACGGGTCAATTTGCATCAAAACAATTGCTGCTGTTGACAGTCTAACATCTTCCATAATTTTGTCTGATCCAATCAGACGTCGGAGGGGCGGAGTTAGCGTAAATAGCCTCTGGGCTATTTGTTCTCAGTGTAAATAGACACTCCATAGTTAATGTTATCGTTCTTGGTGTGAATGGGCGTTTATTAACAAGCCAGAAGATCACAAACTTCTTTTCAAGTCAGACAGAAAACGCTGAATAACATCCCAATTCAGACGGCGACAAGACTCAAGAACCACTAATATTTTATCTCCCGAAAATGTAAACGAAAACCATTACATTTAAAGTTGTAAATCATGTTCCTCGTCTTACAATATGTCTTATTAATCTTGATACTCACACTTTCTCATCTTGCAATTTTGCAACTTTCAAATTTGCTCCTCTCACCCAAAAAAAAAAAAAAGCGTGTTGGTGCATGTTTTGATTTTACGTGGCAAACGAGGCTTATTAAAAGCATGCTTTGCTGAGTCTGTAATTGGCAGAGGTTTTACAAAATATGTCGGCAGAACCGGTGCCAAAAAGGAGGGGAGTCACCAGAGAACTGGTCCACTCCAAATAAAAGACTTGCATTACAGGAACGGGAGCCAAAGTGAAATCAGTTCAGCAGGGAGGGAGGAATTAACAAGCATATTCTCAGCGGATGCAAGTCTGTTGGAAGAAAAACAGTAATGCATTGCACCAAGCTCAGAGAAAAAAACAAACCCAATAAAAATGTGCGCTGCACACTTCATCGAACAGAAGTGCTCGGTTCTGGTTGATTGAGCCTTCGCGAACAGTTTGATTGACAGGCGATCTGACCGATCATAACCCCGAATCCGCCAATTAGTTAGTGGATTAACGTCGGTGAACTTGAACTTGAAAAATTGTGCGTCTTTGAAACAACATTCCTTCTGATGTTCATTCATGTTTATCTGATGCTATAAATGAACTAGAATGAAGAGATGATCGAGGAGCGACACATTAAACACACACTAGACGCTATTTATTGATTAAACTTCTTTAAAAAATACAATATTTTATATATTTCAATATTTTTCATGTGAGAACATGGATTGTCGGACATAGAAAAGGGGGCGGGTTTTGCGAAGGGTTAATTGACCCTTCTCAAAGCCCCGCCCCCTTTAGTTACTGTTGCTATGCCCGACAACCCATGCGCTCTCATGCCACACATCATGTTCTCACGCCGTGAAAAATACATTGCGGAGCAAAGAGGACTCTAACAACATATGAAACAGTTTCATATTTAAAATAGTGGATTTTTTAAAGAAGTTTAATCGATAAATAGCGTCTAGTGTGTGTTTAATGTGTCGCTGGAGCTCCTCGATCATCTCTTCATTCTAGTTCATTTATAGCATCAGATAAACATGAATGAACATCAGAAGGAATGTTGTTTCAAGTATGCACAATTTTTCAAGTTCACTGACGTTAATCCACTAACTAAAGGGCGGATTCGGGGTTATGATCGGCCAGATCGCCTGTCAATCAAAGGGTCGATTAGAACAAACAGTAAAGAAAGAATTCAAGATCGAAATGAAAGCACATACTTCATCAATGCAGTATCCAGTCGTGGTTGCAACAAGAGTCTTTCATAACGGATGTAAGTTATTGGTGTTTTTCTCATCAGGTGTGGAATGGCAGAACCTATTAAGCAGGTTAATCTGTAAAGAACAGTTGTTCCCCTTTACTGTTCCCATTGGTAATTACATGATTAAAAGTTCTCAAATTTGCCATGTTTCATAAGACACTCCAAAACTCTACTTACGATTACACTTCGTTACGCGACAAACCTCCTTTTGAACATGAATCAGTGGCTGTTCAAAGGACACATAATCCAGCATTAATTAAAGCAGCCGTACTGCAGGACACAAAAGTGCCTGTCGCTGAAACACAGAGAATAAGGCTTTCATACGCTTTTGTGGCGAAGCTATAACCTTACCAGATCTATATTTGCACATCCGCATGCACATTATTTGATGAAAGCATACAGCTGATCACCACGGGGCCCGATGAAATTTTAATCACTTCGTTCCAACCAGGCGGGTTTGATAAATGCAATGCAGAAAACAGCCACAGATACGATTCTGATGACGCGCACACCAACGCCAGTTTCCACAGGACGACGCGTCACAAATGAGATCTGCTTCATATCTCAATCAGAAAGCAATGAGATTAAATAGAGATGAACAAATAGAAATGGCTTCTCCTGTGAGAAACACACCCGTAATCTCATGTCTCCAGAAGAGATCTCAACAATGTGTCAGACTGATTTTCCAAGATAGCGAAGTCTGGAATACAAACCAACGCAAGCATTTCTCATCAACAGGGTTGTGGAGTAACGAAACACAAGTCACTTAGTGACGTATTTAAAATATAAAATTTGAGTGACTGTGTTTCATTTTAAATGGGTGGTGATCAGATTACAGTTCCATCTGAAAAGTGTTTTAGATTACCAAAGTGATTACTTTGAGTTTTAATGTCATTTAAACAGCGATTGGTGATTCTCTGACTCTGACCGTCTGAAAAAGACGAGTTCAGTTTCATGTTTTCCACTGTTTTCATGTTTTGGGAGTCATTTTATAATTCACTCGACACTGACTTTTTCTCACAATTTGTCTTTTCTCTCACAATTGTGAGTTTGTGTTTCACAATTCTGACTTCTTTTTCTCAGAATTGCGAGATTTAAACTCACAATTGCAAGTTATACAGTCAGAATTGGGAGATATGAACTTGCAATACAGACTTTTATTCTTGCAATTGTGAATTTAGTATGAGTTTAAATCTCATAATTCTGACTTTTCTCAATATTGTGAGTTTAAATCTCATAATTCTGACTTTTCTCAATATTGTGAGTTTATATCTCATAATTCTGACTTTTCTCAATATTGTGAGTTTATATCTCATAATTCTGACTTTTCTCAATATTTTGAGTTTATATCTCATAATTCTGACTTTTCTCAATATTGTGAGTTTATATCTCATAATTCTGACTTTTCTCAATATTTTGAGTTTAAATCTCATAATTCTGACTTTTCTCAATATTTTGAGTTTATATCTCATAATTCTGACTTTTCTCAATATTGTGAGTTTATATCTCATAATTCTGACTTTTCTCAATATTTTGAGTTTATATCTCATAATTCTGACTTTTCTCAATATTGTGAGTTTATATCTCATAATTCTGACTTTTCTCAATATTTTGAGTTTATATCTCATAATTCTGACTTTTCTCAATATTGTGAGTTTATATCTCATAATTCTGACTTTTCTCAATATTGTGAGTTTATATCTCATAATTCTGACTTTTCTCAATATTGTGAGTTTATATCTCATAATTTTGACTTTTCTCAATATTGTGAGTTTATATCTCATAATTCTGACTTTTCTCAATATTGTGAGTTTATATCTCATAATTCTGACTTTTCTCAATATTGTGAGTTTATATCTCATAATTCTGACTTTTCTCAATATTGTGAGTTTATATCTCATAATTCTGACTTTTCTCAATATTTTGAGTTTATATCTCATAATTCTGACTTTTCTCAATATTGTGAGTTTATATCTCATAATTCTGACTTTTCTCAATATTTTGAGTTTATATCTCATAATTCTGACTTTTCTCAATATTGTGAGTTTATATCTCATAATTCTGACTTTTCTCAATATTGTGAGTTTATATCTCATAATTCTGACTTTTCTCAATATTGTGAGTTTATATCTCATAATTTTGACTTTTCTCAATATTGTGAGTTTATATCTCATAATTCTGACTTTTCTCAATATTTCGAGTTTAAATCTCATAATTCTGACTTTTCTCAATATTTCGAGTTTAAATCTCATAATTCTGACTTTTCTCAATATTTCGAGTTTAAATCTCATAATTCTGACTTTTCTCAATATTGCGAGTGTATATGACTTTATAACTCACAATTGCAAGAAAAAAAGTCAGTATTGAAAGTTCATATCTCCCAATTCTGACTTTATAATTTGCAATTGTGAGTTTAAATCTCGCAATTCTAAAAAAAAGAAGTCAGAATTGAAAAAAACAAATTGTGAAAAATGTAACTGTAATCTGATTACCACCCATTTAAAATGAAATACAGTTACTCACATTTTGTATTTTAAATACGTTACTAAGTTACTTGTATTTCGTTACTCCCCAACCCTTTATATATGTGTGTGTGTATATATATATATATATATATATATGTGTGTGTGTGTGTGTTATATATTTTTTGTTCTTAGAACCTGGAATCTTCTTCAACATGTCACAGTTTCAAGCAGAATCCTTCTTTCCCCGTCTACAGTACTGTAAAATGTTTTCCCCCCATTTGCATACTGAAGCACTTGAACCCTAATGACATTAGCGCTCACTCAGGGTGGACGCCACGAGTTCGCACGTGCTCCACCGTGTCCCTGCGAATCCCGCGGTCCAATCTGTGTGACACTCGAACGATCCTCTCCATTTAACACAATGAATCATTGTGACGAACAATCATGCATAGATGCTCCATCCCTCCCCCAATCATGCGTCAGACTCCTGTCCTAATCTGCCCTTGAAATCAAACAGAAAATAAACGTCACATCCATAACGAGATGAGTGCGAAGCCATTGAAAAATCGACCGTAACCTCACGCCAATTAATGCATAAATCTGCCAAAAATGCCGTGTTGACCGGCAGCAACAGTAAATGTTCTTCGGCTAAATGAATAAATTATATTAATTAGCAAAACAAATTTAGTGGACATTACTTTGATTTATTAAACACGAGTGTCTTTTATCATGTTGCTGTTGCCACCAGTGCACAAAAAGCAATGGAGCACCGAGAGATTGATTTTCACCAGAGTTAAGGGATGGCACACATGAAGCATTAAACCAACATAAAATAATATGACTGAAGAAATTGTGTAGTTTTGCTTCACTTGCTTTTTTTTGGGCCCTATAAAATCACCTCCCGTAAATACTGTCCCTCAGAAATATGCATCCTGACACAACAGTTTTTGTTGTCGCTTCTCCTCCCACCCTTATTTCCTGTGCAGAAACTGCCGACTTTGCATTGGGGTTTATGTTATGACAAGGCGACATTCATCACATAATGAACTGATGTGAGCTGCTGGGAAGTCTAAATGGAAGTCGTCCCAGACTAGCCTCTCGACTCACGTGACTGTTGAGGCTGAGCGCTTGCGTAATGCTTTATTATTATTAGCCTGATATCGGTGGAGGATAAACCTGCTGAATTTGACAGAGTCTAGTGTGTTTCTTGATGCAGGTCACTGTACATGAGAGAAACCACAGCACAAAAGCACACTGACTTTATCCCAATACAAGTTGTTGAATGGTACACTGCTGCCACCTAGTGAAATTAACCAAAGTAAGACAAATACTGAAGCGTAAGAAGACTTTGCTGTGTTCTGGATAAAACATGGCCTCAAGCAGGGCTGGGTGGGTTATTTTTACAATGTATTTCACTACAGATTACAGAATACATGCTTTAAAAAGTCATTTGTGACATATTACTTTACTCAAGTTTAGTAACTTATACTTTGGAATACTAATGGAACAAACACAAAAAAACTCATTGCACGTTTTTATCTCACAATTCTGACTTTTTCCCCTCAGTATTGTGTGATATAAAGTTGCAATTGTGAGTTATAAAGTCAGAATTATGAGATATAAACTCACAATATTGAGAAAAGTCAGAATTATGAGATATAAACTCAAAATATTGAGAAAAGTCAGAATTATGAGATATAAACTCACAATATTGAGAAAAGTCAGAATTATGAGATATAAACTCACAGTATTGAGAAAAGTCAGAATTATGAGATATAAACTCACAATATTGAGAAAAGTCAGAATTATGAGATATAAACTCACAATATTGAGAAAAGTCATAATTATGAGATATAAACTCACAATATTGAGAAAAGTCAGAATTATGAGATATAAACTCACAATATTGAGAAAAGTCAGAATTATGAGATATAAACTCACAATATTGAGAAAAGTCAGAATTATGAGATATAAACTCACAATATTGAGAAAAGTCAGAATTATGAGATATAAACTCACGATAATGAGAAAAGTCAGAATTATGAGATATAAACTCACAATATTGAGAAAAGTCAGAATTATGAGATATAAACTCACAATATTGAGAAAAGTCAGAATTATGAGATATAAACTCAAAATATTGAGAAAAGTCAGAATTATGAGATATAAACTCACAATATTGAGAAAAGTCACAATTATGAGATATAAACTCACAATATTGAGAAAAGTCATAATTATGAGATATAAACTCACAATATTGAGAAAAGTCAGAATTATGAGATATAAACTCACAATATTGAGAAAAGTCAGAATTATGAGATATAAACTCACAATATTGAGAAAAGTCAGAATTATGAGATATAAACTCACAATATTGAGAAAAGTCAGAATTATGAGATATAAACTCACAGTATTGAGAAAAGTCAGAATTATGAGATATAAACTCAAAATATTGAGAAAAGTCAGAATTATGAGATATAAACTGACAATATTGAGAAAAGTCACAATTATGAGATATAAACTCACAATATTGAGAAAAGTCAGAATTATGAGATATAAACTCACAATATTGAGAAAAGTCAGAATTATGAGATATAAACTCACAATATTGAGAAAAGTCAGAATTATGAGATATAAACTCACAATATTGAGAAAAGTCAGAATTATGAGATATAAACTCACAATATTGAGAAAAGTCAGAATTATGAGATATAAACTCACAATATTGAGAAAAGTCAGAATTATGAGATATAAACTCACAATATTGAGAAAAGTCAGAATTATGAGATATAAACTCACAATATTGAGAAAAGTCAGAATTATGAGATATAAACTCACAATATTGAGAAAAGTCAGAATTATGAGATATAAACTCACAATATTGAGAAAAGTCAGAATTATGAGATATAAACTCACAATATTGAGAAAAGTCAGAATTATGAGATATAAACTCACAATATTGAGAAAAGTCAGAATTATGAGATATAAACTCACAATATTGAGAAAAGTCAGAATTATGAGATATAAACTCACAATATTGAGAAAAGTCAGAATTATGAGATATAAACTCACAATATTGAGAAAAGTCAGAATTATGAGATATAAACTCACGATAATGAGAAAAGTCAGAATTATGAGATATAAACTCACAATATTGAGAAAAGTCAGAATTATGAGATATAAACTCACAATATTGAGAAAAGTCAGAATTATGAGATATAAACTCAAAATATTGAGAAAAGTCAGAATTATGAGATATAAACTCACAATATTGAGAAAAGTCACAATTATGAGATATAAACTCACAATATTGAGAAAAGTCATAATTATGAGATATAAACTCACAATATTGAGAAAAGTCAGAATTATGAGATATAAACTCACAATATTGAGAAAAGTCAGAATTATGAGATATAAACTCACAATATTGAGAAAAGTCAGAATTATGAGATATAAACTCACAATATTGAGAAAAGTCAGAATTATGAGATATAAACTCACAGTATTGAGAAAAGTCAGAATTATGAGATATAAACTCAAAATATTGAGAAAAGTCAGAATTATGAGATATAAACTGACAATATTGAGAAAAGTCACAATTATGAGATATAAACTCACAATATTGAGAAAAGTCAGAATTATGAGATATAAACTCACAATATTGAGAAAAGTCAGAATTATGAGATATAAACTCACAATATTGAGAAAAGTCAGAATTATGAGATATAAACTCACAATATTGAGAAAAGTCAGAATTATGAGATATAAACTCACAATATTGAGAAAAGTCATAATTATGAGATATAAACTCACAATATTGAGAAAAGTCAGAATTATGAGATATAAACTCACAATATTGAGAAAAGTCAGAATTATGAGATATAAACTCACAATATTGAGAAAAGTCAGAATTATGAGATATAAACTCACAATATTGAGAAAAGTCAGAATTATGAGATATAAACTCACAATATTGAGAAAAGTCAGAATTATGAGATATAAACTCACAATATTGAGAAAAGTCAGAATTATGAGATATAAACTCACAATATTGAGAAAAGTCAGAATTATGAGATATAAACTCACAATATTGAGAAAAGTCAGAATTATGAGATATAAACTCACAATATTGAGAAAAGTCAGAATTATGAGATATAAACTCACAATATTGAGAAAAGTCAGAATTATGAGATATAAACTCACAATATTGAGAAAAGTCAGAATTATGAGATATAAACTCACAATATTGAGAAAAGTCAGAATTATGAGATACAAACTGACAATATTGAGAAAAGTCACAATTATGAGATATAAACTCACAATATTGAGAAAAGTCACAATTATGAGATATAAACTCACGATAATGAGAAAAGTCAGAATTATGAGATATAAACTCACAATATTGAGAAAAGTCAGAATTATGAGATATAAACTCACAATATTGAGAAAAGTCACAATTATGAGATATAAACTGACAATATTGAGAAAAGTCACAATTATGAGATATAAACTCACAATATTGAGAAAAGTCAGAATTATGAGATATAAACTCACAATATTGAGAAAAGTCAGAATTATGAGATATAAACTCACAATATTGAGAAAAGTCATAATTATGAGATATAAACTCACAATATTGAGAAAAGTCAGAATTATGAGATATAAACTCACAATATTGAGAAAAGTCAGAATTATGAGATATAAACTCACAATATTGAGAAAAGTCAGAATTATGAGATATAAACTCACAATATTGAGAAAAGTCATAATTATGAGATATAAACTCACAATATTGAGAAAAGTCATAATTATGAGATATAAACTCACAATATTGAGAAAAGTCAGAATTATGAGATATAAACTCACAATATTGAGAAAAGTCAGAATTATGAGATATAAACTCACAATATTGAGAAAAGTCAGAATTATGAGATATAAACTCACGATAATGAGAAAAGTCAGAATTATGAGATATAAACTCACAATATTGAGAAAAGTCAGAATTATGAGATATAAACTCACAATATTGAGAAAAGTCAGAATTATGAGATATAAACTCAAAATATTGAGAAAAGTCAGAATTATGAGATATAAACTCACAATATTGAGAAAAGTCACAATTATGAGATATAAACTCACAATATTGAGAAAAGTCATAATTATGAGATATAAACTCACAATATTGAGAAAAGTCAGAATTATGAGATATAAACTCACAATATTGAGAAAAGTCAGAATTATGAGATATAAACTCACAATATTGAGAAAAGTCAGAATTATGAGATATAAACTCACAATATTGAGAAAAGTCAGAATTATGAGATATAAACTCACAGTATTGAGAAAAGTCAGAATTATGAGATATAAACTCAAAATATTGAGAAAAGTCAGAATTATGAGATATAAACTGACAATATTGAGAAAAGTCACAATTATGAGATATAAACTCACAATATTGAGAAAAGTCAGAATTATGAGATATAAACTCACAATATTGAGAAAAGTCAGAATTATGAGATATAAACTCACAATATTGAGAAAAGTCAGAATTATGAGATATAAACTCACAATATTGAGAAAAGTCAGAATTATGAGATATAAACTCACAATATTGAGAAAAGTCAGAATTATGAGATATAAACTCACAATATTGAGAAAAGTCAGAATTATGAGATATAAACTCACAATATTGAGAAAAGTCAGAATTATGAGATATAAACTCACAATATTGAGAAAAGTCAGAATTATGAGATTTAAACTCACAATATTGAGAAAAGTCAGAATTATGAGATATAAACTCACAATATTGAGAAAAGTCAGAATTATGAGATATAAACTCACAATATTGAGAAAAGTCAGAATTATGAGATATAAACTCGCAATTCTGAGAAAAAGAAGTCAGAATTGTGAAATGCAAACAACAAATTGTGAGAAAAAGATGCAGTGACGAGTGAATTATAAAACGACTCACAAACAACTATCACAAAATCTAAAATCTAAAACACTTTTCAGATGTAACTGTAATCTGATTACCACCCATTTAAAATGAAATACAGTCACTCAAATTTTGTATTTTAAATACGTAACTAAGTTACTTTTATTTCGTTACTCCCCAACCCCGGCCTCAAGTGCCTTATTGCTTTTATAAAATGGTTAGTATTTAATAAAGATGAAGAAGGACACGTTTTCGTTAAAACAGGACTTTATTTAAGCATATTTATGATTAAGCGCTATTTTTCTGTGAGCATACATGTAAACGACTGAAAATTTCATTGGTTAACATTGTGAATATTAGCACATCTGGATCCAGGACATGGTTTCACAGACAGGGCTTCGATTAAACCAGCTTTTATAATCATGCATTTGAAAAAAAAGATTACTGAGATGTGCATCTTGAGACAAAACAAAGGCATATTTGAAGATATGTCAGAGCAAGTCACTTTCAGTTAAAACGGCTTAAACGTGCATTTTAGTCTGGGACAAGATTTAAGCCTCGTCTGTGAAACTGGGTGTTAAAATCATAGCCTGGAACAACATATTGAGCAATCAGCATTCCAGAACTGTGCTTTATTTACTACATCCTTTAATAGGAGCATGAACACGTCGCACTTAAAGCATACTTACAAAAAAAAAAAAAACATTTTACCGTTTCAAGACAAATATGCTTATAAAAGCGAATGCACTGAAATCAATGGAGCATAACATTTGTAAACAAGAAAAATTGCATAAACTGCATAGGCTTTAATTTTACTTTAAGATGTGTCAACAAAAAGGTCAATTTTTTTTTTTTTTTTATCACTTAGCAGATGCTTTTATCCAAAGCGACTTACAAGGGGAGCGATTAGGGGTCTTGCTCTTTAGTCATCAAAGGTGGAGAGAGTGCTGTTCATTCACAATCCCCACCTTCAATTCCTGCCGGCGTGGGAATCGAACCAACAACCTTCAGATTACAAGCCCGACTCCCTCACCACTAGGCCACGACTAGTTCAATTCAGAGCAGTTACAGTCCTAACATAGTGGCCATGTTCATACAGCTGGCCCCAGATTTCAATCACTACGCGAATAAAAATAGGCACTGATGAGTAAGTTACTCGTCAGTTTGAAGGCAGTAAGAATGATTTTGACTCTCATGTCACATTTTTAATCTGACATGAGCAAATCAAATCAAACAGAGGCATTGCATCATCGTGCAAAAAGTCCAGTGTGTAATATTTAAGAGGCTCTGTTGACAGAAATGCAATATAATATACATTTATATAATGAATAATGAATTTCTATCTAAACACACCACAGATCCCCTTTACATCGAAGTCGGTGCGGTGGACTGAGCCGTTGGTTGCGATTCGCAAGCTAAAATTTTGCAACTTTAAGGGAAAATTTGCCATCCGAATTTTAGCAAGGAAGCCAAAAGATTCCTTTCTCCCCAACAAAAATGAATGTTACATCATGTCATTTTTCATCATTTAGCAGACACTTTTATCTAAAGCGACTTACAAGGGGAGCAATTGGGTGTCTCACTCAAGGACACTTTAGTCATGGTATCGAAGGTGGAGCTGTTTATTCACAATCCACACCTTCAATTCCTGCCGGCGTGGGAATCGAACCTGCAAGTTACAAGCCAGACTCCCTCACCACTAGGCCACGACTAGTTCAATTCAGACTAGTTACAGTCCTAACATAGTGGCTATGTTCATACAGCTGGCCCCAGGTTTCAATCACTACGCGAATAAAAATAGGCACTGATGAGTTACTCGTCAGTTTGCAGGCAGTAAGAATGATTTAGACTCTCATGTCACATTTTTAAAGCGACTTACAAGGGGAGCAATTAGGTGTCTCGCTCAAGGGCACTTTAGCCATGGCATCGAAGGTGGAGCTGTTTATTCACAATCCCCACTTTCAATTCCTGCCAACGTGGGAATCGAACCTGCAACCTTCAGATTACAAGCCAGGCTCCCTCACCACTAGGCCACGACTCCCCCAACTAGGCCAAGAGATGTACTCCCTGCTGAACAACAACAAATATAACTTCGAGGAAAAAAGCAACTACACAATTCTCCTCATCAGGGCTACAGCATAAATGTAAGGAAATAATGCAAAATACAGTTCCATCGTCCTCTTGCTAACTGTTAAATTATAACTTGCTCTGAAAAAACAACCTGCTAAACAGCCTTTCGTGATTTGAGTTACCAGATTAAAGCCTATCAGAACACAAAAATGCCTAAGGATTTCAATCTTCAAAGTCTATCAGGTCAAAGTTTGCCACGTTAGCTGCATCCGACCAGGCGGCGTGCTGTGCACCATCCATCTCAGATGCCACGGCGTTTCCCTGAATCAGATGGTGGTTGGTGCCTCCAATTTCAGCATTGCATTCTGGACATGTGCTTTTTTCCATTGCACCTCCACATTCACCAATTGCATATACATGTCCGTTGGGACATTTGTACCAATGTCCTTTATTCAAACCGATGGCCTTGAGTATCATCACCCTCTCCTCGTCAGTGATCCCAAGGCCGCTGCGCGGCAGTATAGCATCCAGCTCTGTGAACATTTTCTCAACTGTACGTTCTAGACCCTCAGAGAAAGGCAAAGTGTCCTCCAGGATGTCTCTTAATTGTCGGACCTCGGTGCCGAGAACAATGCTCGGAAGTGCCAATTGAGACATATTGCAGCGCACATTGAGCTCAGCCAGATAGGAGAGTCTCTTCAACTCGCGTTCAAGATCTGCAACCTGCTGGTCTGAAAACCTCTGCCTATAATCCAAGAGGAATTTCAAAGCTTCCTCGAGTTTGTGGGAGAAAGCCTGAATATTGCCTAGATCTGTCGTCATATGAACTGTCTGCATTTCTTTAAGTTTCCCAATACTCTCGAGAAAGGTCATCAAGTTCTCAAGATGCCAAAGCTGTTGGAATGAAAGGTCCTTTTTGCTGAGCCTCTGCTTAAGGGAGGCGAACTCTATGGGAAGATGCTTCTTCAAGTTCTTCTGCGAACGAAGTTGCGATCTTAGGACTCCCTGCTGTTGCTTGATAACATCAGGCATGCCGTTGATCTTCTCCTTGACCATCTCAATGGCTTCCAGGCTGCGGTTGATGTCAGTGCCGTAGCGAAGGTTTCTACGGATGGGAGTGCGACACCTCGGGCACTCCTTGAGTCGGATCGCCCTTTGATCCAGTTCAGCACCTTGGTCTTCGTCGAGATTCATGTATCGATCCATTCCTTTGGACTCAAACAAGTGCTTGCAGTCTTCTAGCTGAATGAAACAAGCATTCGGTTCGTCTTCATCGCCGAAGAAGATCTCAGTGACCTCTTCCTTGTGGCAAACACGACACTTGTCGGGACAAGGGTCTCCGCACAGGCCTATGCAGAAGTGTCCGCAGGGTAAGAGGGCGTTACAAGGAAATAAACAAGGCGGACGGTCGCACGGCTCGTGACACAGCTTGGTACAGCTGTAGTGAGGGCACTGCCATTCGCAGGGTTCGTTGCAAGGGGCGCAAGGCTGTCCACATGTCTTCTTACAGATGCTGTGGACGCAACGGTTCTCGCAAGGTGAGGCACATGGCGGACAATCTCTTACACAGGGTTCCCGACACTTATGAGAACACACGAGGGTTGCTTGGCATTTGTGGGTGCATCCTTTGTGCAGGCGGCCTTGATAGCATTCATAGCAAGTCCCTGGGCAAGAGTGGCCACATTTCAAGGTGGTGCCACATTTGGTTCTGCAGTTCGGCTCCTTTCTGTGGTCCCTGGAAACACAGCATGGTTCTTCTTGGATGTGTCCACATTTCAGCTGCATCTGAACTTTCACCATGCACTGAGAGGTGCAGGCGTCTCCGCAAGTTGACTTGCAGGGATGGCCGCATGGGAGGGTCTTTTGGCAGCGCTCTTGACACATAAATGTCGCAGGTTCTTGGTGGCAGGGTACCTTCTGATTGTGCTGGCACGATGGTATTATCTTGTCTAGGGGTACCCGGCATTTACCGCACTCTTGGTAACAGCGCTTTGTGCATTTGTGGCCCAGTTCACATATCAACTTCGGACAGTCCTTCATGCACTTGAATTTCTTGTGATCGGCATCGTATGGGTGGCACATCCGGGTGCACACGTGGCCACACTCCAGGCGGAACTGGCAGGGCTGATCGCAACCACCCTCAGGGGCACCTTTGAAGTCAGTAGCGCACGATGCCTGGATCTGTTTATCCGGATGGTTCTGACAGCTCAACGTCAAAGCAGCCCCTACTTGGCCGTGCTCTGTCAGAGTGTGAAGGATGTTGCTCCACAGTGGAACCGAGCTGAGCATGCCCATATCTCCAATACAATAAAGACCCATCTTAGCACGAGAGAGAGCAACGCAGACTCGGTTCGATATGTTCAGGAAGCCGACCTTCCTATTAAGGTTGCTGCGCACCAGAGACAATATGATGATATCGTTCTCCTCCCCTTGGTACTTGTCAACGACATGGACTTTGACGCCAGAGAATTCTGGAGAGGGCATGAGCTTGCGCAGACAGTGAAGCTGTCCGGTGTAAGTTGTGAGAATGGTAATCCGGGAAGGCTCGTAGTCCTGGTGCAGCAAGTAGCGGCAAAGCTCGACCACGAAACGGGCTTCGTGAGGATTCTGGTGGCTCCGTCCGTCTTTAATCTCTTCCTCGAGGTGACAATGACTCACAAAAAAGAGATTTTTTAGAAGCCCCTGTAGACAGAGACATTCAGACGTCAAGTAGATGATGGTACCCAAATTATTTTAAACAAGCCGTGATAAGTTTCGGCATGTAATCCTATAATTATGACAGCAACCATCTAAGGTTGTGTAATTATGTTCCTTACCTTGACATTGTCATACTCCAGCACAGAGGGGTGGTTTTCCAGAGTTTCATAGATATGAGGAGTCAGTAGTCGAGCGATGCATGGCCTCATGCGATGCTAGAAACAAAAACGGAACACGATTGTTGTTTCTGTTGTTTTTAGCACATGATTCACTAGAGGAATTATTGACATCTCTGAATATGTGACGCAGCGGTTGATGTGATGGTACAGAAACTAACCTGGTAGTTGAGGCGCACAAATGGGAAGTTCACTCTGACAAGCCTCTCAAACATCGACACTTCCAGATTGAAATTCTTGGCAAGCTCGTATACAGTTGCGCTAGGCCTCAGCTGTGCAGGTTTAAATACAGAAAGACACGTGTTAGCATGTGTAAGCATCACTGTTTCTTACTACAGAAGCATTTAATATTTGCATTAAATGCTTAAAGGAATTGTTCAACCAAAGATGAAAATTATCCCATGATTTACTCACCGGCAAGCCACCCTTATCAGCTCTCAGATGAACGCAATTGGAGTTATTTTAAAATATCTTAGCTTTATAATGGTAGTGAATGGGGCTCAAGATTTTTAAAACCCAAAAAAGTGCATCCATCCATCATAAAAGTAATTCATATGTCTCCAGGGGATTAATAAAGGCCTTCTGAAGTGGAAAATATCCATATTTTATTTTGTTTCATATCGGTATCAGCCATATGAGACTCTTGAGTGACCTCGCTGGAGTCGTATGGATTACTTAAAATGATTTGATGGATGGATGCACTTTTTTGGGCTTCAAAATCTTGAGCCCCATTCAGTCCCATTATAAAGCTAGGAAGAGCCAGGATATTTTTATTTCACAACTCTGATTGTGTTTGTCTGAAAGAAGACACCTAAGATGGCTTGACGGTGAGTAAATCATGGGATCATTTTCATTTTGGGGCGAACTTTCCCTTTAAGCCTTGTCCCAAACTTTGACCTGTTTTAACTGAACTTGTCTTAAAATATGTCAATGCCATTGTTTTATCTCAAGATGCACATCAGAAATGTTTTTTGTTTTCTAAGACATGTTTTTAAAAGCAACTTCAAAGTACTAAAGCCTAATCCTGGCTTAATCTAAACCCGGTTTGTGAAAACAGGCCTAACTGTTTAGATTAATAAATTAGGACATTGACATTTCTTTATGAGGTTCTCTGAGGAATGCATCAAAACTCCCAATAATCATTGCACTCTAATGTTGCTACGCTTTTTTGGCCCAGATTATTTCTTGAAACATTTTGAATCTATTGACAGCAATTCTACCTGCTGGTGATCTCCGATCAGTATGAGATGCTGGCAGGCTTTGCTGAGGGTGGTGATGGTGTGCGCCTCCAACACCTCCGCCGCCTCCTCCACGATCACCAGTCTGGGCCGCAGCTCCTGCAGAGCCTGTCTGTATTTAGCCGCTCCTGTGGTGGTCATACCGACGACCCGAGCCTGCTTCAGCACAAACAGGTCCTCGCGACGACGGATTTCATTCAGCCGCTCCGCCGCGTCCTGATAGACCTGTTCAGCGGCGAGGGCTTTGGCGCGAAGGTCAGTCCGATAGCGCAAAACCCAAAGACTGAAGGAGAAAACAAAGATGTTTATCCCATAAATCTACAGGGTTGTGGAGTAACGAAACACAAGTAACTTGTTGCTTATTTAAAATAGAAAATGTGAGTCACTGTATTTCATGACAGTTACATTTTCAATGGGTGGTGATCAGATTACAGTTCCATCTGAAAAGTGTTTTAGATTACCAAAGTGATTACTTTGAGTTTTAATGTCATTTAAACAGCGATTGGTGATTCTCTGACTCTGACCGTCTGAAAAAGACGAGTTCAGTTTCATGTTTTCCACTGTTTTCATGTTTTGGGAGTCATTTTATAATTGTAAAAAAGGTCACTGCAACTTTTTCTCACAACTTGTTTTTTTCCCTCACAATTGTGAGTTTGTGTTTCACAATTCTGACTTCTTTTTCTCAAAATTGAGAGATTTAAACTCACAATTGCAAGTTATAAAGTCAGAATTGGGAGATATGAACTTGCAATACTGACTTTTTTTCTTGCAATTGTGAATTTAGAATGAGTTTATATCTCATAATTCTGACTTTTCTCAATATTGTGAGTTTATATCTCATAATTCTGACTTTTCTCAATATTGTGAGTTTATATCTCATAATTCTGACTTTTCTCAATATTTTCAGTTTATATCTCATAATTCTGACTTTTCTCAATATTGTGAGTTTATATCTCATAATTCTGACTTTTCTCAATATTTTGAGTTTATATCTCATAATTCTGACTTTTCTCAATATTTTGAGTTTATATCTCATAATTCTGACTTTTCTCAATATTTTGAGTTTATATCTCATAATTCTGACTTTTCTCAATATTGTGAGTTTATATCTCATAATTCTGACTTTTCTCAATATTTTGAGTTTATATCTCATAATTCTGACTTTTCTCAATATTTTCAGTTTTATATCTCATAATTCTGACTTTTCTCAATATTGTGAGTTTATATCTCATAATTCTGACTTTTCTCAATATTTTCAGTTTATATCTCATAATTCTGACTTTTCTCAATATTTTGAGTTTATATCTCATAATTCTGACTTTTCTCAATATTGTGAGTTTATATCTCATAATTCTGACTTTTCTCAATATTTTCAGTTTATATCTCATAATTCTGACTTTTCTCAATATTGTGAGTTTATATCTCATAATTCTGACTTTTCTCAATATTTTGAGTTTATATCTCATAATTCTGACTTTTCTCAATATTTTGAGTTTATATCTCATAATTCTGACTTTTCTCAATATTTTGAGTTTATATCTCATAATTCTGACTTTTCTCAATATTGTGAGTTTATATCTCATAATTCTGACTTTTCTCAATATTTTGAGTTTATATCTCATAATTCTGACTTTTCTCAATATTTTCAGTTTTATATCTCATAATTCTGACTTTTCTCAATATTGTGAGTTTATATCTCATAATTCTGACTTTTCTCAATATTTTGAGTTTATATCTCATAATTCTGACTTTTCTCAATATTTTGAGTTTATATCTCATAATTCTGACTTTTCTCAATATTGTGAGTTTATATCTCATAATTCTGACTTTTCTCAATATTTTGAGTTTATATCTCATAATTCTGACTTTTCTCAATATTTTCAGTTTATATCTCATAATTCTGACTTTTCTCAATATTGTGAGTTTATATCTCATAATTCTGACTTTTCTCAATATTGTGAGTTTATATCTCATAATTCTGACTTTTCTCAATATTTTGAGTTTATATCTCATAATTCTGACTTTTCTCAATATTTTGAGTTTATATCTCATAATTCTGACTTTTCTCAATATTTTGAGTTTATATCTCATAATTCTGACTTTTCTCAATATTGTCAGTTTTATATCTCATAATTCTGACTTTTCTCAATATTGTCAGTTTTATATCTCATAATTCTGACTTTTCTCAATATTTTCAGTTTTATATCTCATAATTCTGACTTTTCTCAATATTGTGAGTTTATATCTCATAATTCTGACTTTTCTCAATATTGTGAGTTTATATCTCATAATTCTGACTTTTCTCAATATTTTGAGTTCATATCTCATAATTCTGACTTCATAACTCACAATTGCAACTTTATATCACGCAATTCTGAGGAAAAAAGTCAGTCAGAATTGTGAGATAAAAACTCACAATGATCTTTTTTGTGTTTGTTTCACACTTATTAGTATTCCAAAGTGTTCTAAAGTATTTAGATGAAGTGACTAAACTTGACTTTTTAAAGCATGTATTTTGTAATCCGTAGTGAAATACATTTTAAAAGTAACCCACCCAGCCCTGTAAATCTAGCTGGTTTATTTCACATTTCCCCCCAGGTTCACAGACAATGCTTAAAGGATTAGTTCACTTCTGAATGAAAATTTCCTGTCATCCAAAATGTTTATGTCTTTCTTTCTTCAGTCAAAAAGAAATGAAGGTTTTTGAGGAAACATTCCAGGACTTTTCTCCATATAGTGGAAATGTCAGTTTCAGTGCAGCTTCAAAGGATCTACATGATCCCAGACGAGTCTTATCTAGAGAAACCATCGGATATTTTCTAAAGAAAAATTACAATTATGTACTTTTTCACCACAAATGCTCATCTTGCACTGCTCCACGCATTACGTCATCACGTTGGAAAGGTCACGTGACGTCGGAGGAAGTACCGCGGTAGGGTGAAAAACATCTCATTTTCTCCTCCAGCTTCAAAATCATCTCACGTCGTTGGTTTACCTTGTTTTGTAAAGACCGTTCGACGCACGTTCGAAACTCTCACCCGCGTTGAAACCTCCACTGTATGCAGAAAAACCCTTGAATCTTTTACTCAAAAACATTCCTTAACTTCTTTTCGACTGAAGAAAGAAAGACATAAACATCTTGGATGAAATGGTATTTTAAGTAAATTATCAATTCTGAAGTGAACTAATCCTTTAAGCCTAAAATGCATTTTTGAGCGGTTTTAACTGAACTTTGAAATATGTTCTGTCTCAAGAATCAAGATGCACACCAGTATTGTTTCCTTCGAAGACACATTTAGAAAAGCTACTTAAACACCCTAATCCTGGCTTAATCTAAGCCTCGTCTGTGAAACCGGGCCTTTGAATCTTAGATTAAGATGTTCGTTCAATAGTGCAGCTTAAACAAATTTGTAATGATGAGCGAATCATGAACGAATCGCTCATTTTGAATGGAAATGACTCAGAGAGTGAATCAGTTATTGAGTGTTCATCCAATAGATTCAACTCCTTTTAGTTCAACTCCTGAGTCTTCGGATCAGTGTTCATGACAGGTTTCCGCTCTTTTCCATAACTCACGATGAACGAACGACTCGGATCGGACAGACTGAACAGGCCTGAACACCCAGTTTAGCGATTAACGAATCATTTCTGTTTCTCATAATTTGGCTTTGGCTGCATTATAGTTTTTTCCAGAGGTGGACAGTAACGAAGTATTTATAGTTCGTTATTGTACTTGAGTACATTTTTCACGTCTCTGTAGTTTACTCGAGTATTTTTTATTTTGAGCAACTTTTACTTTTACTTCACTACATTCCTAAGCATAAGATCGTACTTTTTACTCCACGACATTTCACAAAACACATCGCTACTCATTATTTTAAAATGAAGAAATCGTCACGTGATCAGAGACGTTAAAGCTTTGTCCGATTCGTGTACGAACTGATTCTTTTCAATCATCCTGTTAAATCGGTTCACAAATCACATCAAAAAAAATTCTCGTATCGCAGCTGTTCATGAGTCAATAACTCAATGATTCAATGATTCGTTCAGAGCGAGTCTGCAGTGAACTGAATTTACATGTCTGACTGAAAACTGGGGGATCCTCTGAGTGCGTGAGCGACTGAGGTGAAAAGTAAGCCTACTAATGTTTCAATTATTGTAACTAAAAATATGTAAATAAAAAAGAGCTGTAATCTGTTTAAGACAACTGAAATGCTTTAACACGTCCACACCAGTGTCTACAGATCGCGATCTCGATTCAAACACAGATGAAATCAAATTTTAAAACTGACTTGGCGCGTCAAATAACGGCTGTATCGATTATTAAACCATTTGACACTGAATGATTCATTGAAAAGATTTTTCATAACTATTTTGAGCAATAGGGTTATATAAAATATATAATGTAAAATTTGATTACATACGTGGCCAATATACGATTACAAAATAAACACAAAGTCAGTGTAAAAGTCAGGCACTTTTGTACTTGAAAAGGAGCACTAAATACTTTCACTTGAGTAATATGTTATTTTATGTATCTGTACTTTTACTCAAGTATTTGATTTGTGTACTTCATCCACCACGGGTTTTTTTCTTATTCTAAATGTGATCAACGTTTACATGAGTTGATGTGTTGGAGAATTTTGGTATGAACACGTAACATTTTAATTATGTTCTGCTGAAGTGATTTCATTCATTTTGCCGAACGAGACTCAAAGAAACTTCCCATCGCTTTTTTTGTGGGTAGAGGCTGCCATCTAGTGGAGAGAGAGTGTGTGTGTGTGTGTGTGTCTTACCGATACAGTCTCCATCTGTCTTTCAGACTCAGTGTCCACACGTCGCCTATACACCTTTCTTGTGCCTCACTCATGGTTGACGTCTTGCTCAGCTCTTTTCGAGCCATTTGCCTTTTTTTTTTCTTCTGGTGGCTTTGAATCTGAACACACATGAACCGAAATGAGGTCATCACAACACACACATACACACCAAACGGTGAATAGTATTTTAATTTTTTGATTTATTGATGGCTTTTGACACCTCTTATAATATAAATGATTAAATAATGCATGGGTATTCATACCTCCCATTCTCCTTGATCAGTCTGAGCCTGGTTCGGATTCTGACTTTGGTCTGGTTGAGGTTCGGTATCGTTCAGGTTCAAAGACAACATCATCTCAGCCATGGCAGCGATGTTGTTCTCGTCCCGTTTCATCTTTTGAAAGTCTTTATCCCGGTAATCTGCATCCACCAATATCCTCTCCGCCTGGATCAGATCCGCCTCTTCATCTATATCTATCAGTTCCTCACCCTCCAGTTGTGGCCCGTCTTCATCCGCCGCCTCTGAAGAAGAAAGACAGCGAGGTTTGCAATGCTGAATTTGCCATTTTCGCTTCTTAAGATTTAACAAAAGTTATATTTCTAAACCGATAGAATGGGATTATTAGGAGGTGCCTGTAATAAATGAAACTAAGTATATTTACTTGCATTGTGTTCATGCTAATAACTGAGAAATATTGAACACTTTGTCTTATGATTACGTTGGCGGTTGTTGCATGAAGTACCAAATAATAATAATAAATCCCACATCTCAGTGGTGAGGAAAAATCATGTCCCTTTAACAAGATGTAATATTAAGTGATATGTGGGTGTGAAGTTTCAGCTCAAAATCCCCCACAGATCATTCATTATAGCTTGTCAAATTTGCCTCTATTTGGGTGCGCGTCCCTTTAAATGCAAATGAGCTGCTGCTCCAGAAGAGGGCGGAGCTTTAACAGCTCAACAACAACAAAGCTGGAGAATCTCACGCAGACAAAATGAGGAAAGTGTTCAAACTGATGGAGAGACTCCAACTTTTAGACGTTTCTGAACGGTTGGTGGATAAATTGATGAAGTTGATTCCACTGGACTAGAAACACCCCTTTAAAGAATGAAGGAAATGCCATAGAAAAGCATTTCTTTAATGCGCAGAACTTTAATGGAAGATTTTTCATCAAAGGAAGCACAATCTATGATTTATCTGACCTCACACAGGACATAAAAAACTCAAATGTTGTCCACATTGGGATTAATCTGTCCGAGTCGCACCTGTTAGCAGCCCCGGCAAAAACAGATTGGATCCGATGCCGAGCCACTCCGCTATCATTGAAGGCTTCTTCTTCCTCGCGCTCTGAAATCCATCACACACCTAACACGGACGGAAAGGAAGTTTTGAAAAATTGCTGTGAGTAAAAAAACAATTTGCATATTACACAAGTCACAAGTTCGAGCCCGTAAAGCCTAACAAATGACATATTAGTCAGAAAAAATATTTAAAATATATATATATATATATATATATATAAAAAATAATAATAAATAATAATAAAAATAAATAAAAATAAAATAATAAAAAATAAAATAATAATAAAAAAATAAAAAAATAAAAATAAAAATAAATTTTAAAAAATAAATAAAAATAAAAAAATATATATCCTGGCAATATTCAAGAGACAGCTGAAAACTCATCTCTTCCGTGAACACTCGATCCCCTCATAAAAAAAAAAAAAACCCTTTCCTTCCCTTTTCCCTTCCTACTTGTATTGTGAGCACTTCCTGTGTTATCTGCCAATTCATGAAGAATCGCTTGTTTGTTTTCCTCACTTGTAAGTCGCTTTGGATAAAAGCGTCTGCTAAATGACTAAATGTAAATGTAAAAAAGTAATACTTTGAAATGGAACCGTTTATTCAAACTTAGGAGGAAAAATATGGTGCAGTTGCTGATATTTATATTGACAAGAAGATGAAATACCGATAGATCTAAAATGAAACAAATATCAGTCGTTATGCTATATCTGCCAATAAAGCACTAAGATGATATTTAAATGTTTAGTTTTATGATCAATGCTCTGTAGTTATAATGCAATGCAATACAAAGATGATTGAGAGATGAACTCATGATTTGTCCTAATAATGATGTGTGGATAAATATAAGCAAGTGTCATCTTGAAATATTACGAACAGTATCAAAGTTATTTTTGTTTGCTTTACACAAAATTGCACAGCAAAAAGACACGAGAAGCTGAGCTGAAGGAGTACAAATATACTGAAAGGCTTTTACTTGCTAAAAAAAAAGGTCAGAACTATCAATCGTACGACAGAAGAGCTGCAGTAGATTGTGTGCGGCCAAACTTTTGATCATTTTGCTACATATGCATCCCATTACGGATGGGATGTTTGGCAGCGGAGTTACTTTCAGATCCTGTGTGGATGTGCGGCAGACTCACTGGCTGTAGACACAGGCTGTCCCAGTGCCGAGCAGAGATGTATCTCTCCAGGAAATCTTCTTTGAGGACGCCACGCAAACTGCACTCGAGCTGGGCAGTCTGTCTCTTTAAGAGCTCCTCTGCTTCTTCCATCTCTGTGTAGATCTGTGGACATACAGCAGAACTCATTAGAAATATCATTAATATATTATGAGACACAATGGCACATAATTGTTTTCAGATGATTTTTGGATTTGTCATCCTGGCATTTTAACAATCAATGAGTAAAAACGCAAGCAAATCTGTATGTTATAATACAAGTTATGTATATGCATGATGGCACAGCCACACATTTAATTTAATTATCAAATGAAACATGCCATTAATTAGAGACATCTCTGTAACATATATAGTTTTATTTTAAATAAAAAAGCAAAAAAAAAAAAAAGCTCACTCGTCTCAGTTCAAACATTTTTTTTTTTTTTACAACTTGAGTGTTAATAGCAACGTTAAAAAAACAAAAATATTTTTATCCTACTGAGAGTCCTAAGACTAGTATAATAAAATAAAATATTAAAATAAAAATAAATATTTTTATGTTACGGACAGTCCTAAGAAATAATAGACTAGTATAATAAAATAAAATATTAAAATAAATATGTTTATTTTACGGACAGTCCTAAGACATAATGGACTAGTATAATAAAATAAAATATTAAAATTAAAATAAATTTGTTTATTTTACGGACAGTCCTAAGAAATAATGGACTAGTATAATAAAATAAAATATTAAAATTAAAATAAATTTGTTTATTTTACGGACAGTCCTAAGAAATAATGGACTAGTATAATAAAATAAAATATTAAAATTAAAATAAATATTTTTATTTTATGGACAGTCCTAAGACATAATAGACTAGTATAATAAAATAAAAATAAATATTTTTATTTTACGAACAGTCCTAAGAAATAATGGACTAGTATAATAAAATAAAATATTAAAATAAAAATAAATATTTTTATGTTACGGACAGTCCTAAGAAATAATAGACTAGTATAATCAAATAAAATATTAAAATTAAAATGAATATGTTTATTTTACGGACAGTCCTAAGAAATAATGGACTAGTATAATAAAATAAAATATTAAAATTAAAATAAATATTTTTTTTTATGGTCAGTCCTAAGAAATAATAGACTAGTATAATAAAATAAAATATTAAAATAAAAATAAATATTTTTATTTTACGGACAGTCCTAAGACATAATGGACTAGTATAAAGAAATAAAATATTAACATAAAAATAAATATTTTTATGTTACGGACAGTCCTAAGACATAATAGACTAGTATAATAAAATAAAATATTAAAATTAAAATAAATATTTTTATTTTACAGACAGTCCTAAGACATAATGGACTAATATAATAAAATAAAATATTAAAATAAAAATAAATATTTTTAGTTTACAGACAGTCCTAAGACATAATAGACTAGTATAATAAAATAAAATATTAAAATAAAAATAAATATTTTTATTTTTCTGACAGTCCTAAGACATAATAGACTAGTATAATAAAATAAAATAAATTAAATAAAACAATTATTTTGATTCCACTGACAGTCCTAAGAAAAAAATAGACTAGTATAATAAAATAAACAATTATTATTCTTTTTCTGACAGTCTAAGAAATAATACACTATAATAAAATAAAACGAAATAATAAAACATAGAAATGAATTAAATAGAGGGCTCACCTCATGATTGGCTTTCCTCAGGTGCGGTGGCAAACCTTTCCGGAAGTTTGTCACCCTGGTCAGCTCCCTCAGACCAAAACTCTTGAGAGTTTCACTGTTACTTCGTCCTCCAACTCTTACAATGCCCTTTTTTAAGAAGCCATGGATGCCTGGGGAATAAGTTATGAAATATCTCATTCATAAAAAATGTCATCAATGAAGCCATAGAGTTTTTACTGTGCAAGTTTGAGCCATAAAGTAGCCAAAAACTTTTTTAAATGCTTAAAACAAAGAATCTCTTCTGAGACACATGACCTGAGATGTTTTCTCATGAGAAATAACTCCATTAATCTTACGCTTGGCTCAAAGAATCATAGGAGAATCTCGTTTTTGTTCATATTATTACCCTCAAAGCTCTTATAAATACCATGTAAATAAAACTGAAAGTATTTTACCTTCTAGAAACTGGTCAAGCGCATGATTGGTATAGCAGACCACCAGCATTGGGCAGCCATTGGACCAGGCCTCGTGATTCTCTAGCAAAGCCTGAGCGATCTTTAGTCCTACATGCGTCTTCCCTGCCAAGAAGAAAACAAACAGGATCTTCAAATTTTCCAGGTCTCAAAAAGAACAATTTTGGACAACAAAACCATTAGAAGATCTCTAGTCACCTGTGCCTGGAGGCCCCTGTATGATGGCAAGTTCATTGGTTAAGGCCAGTTTAAGTGCTTTAAGCTGGCTTTCATCGAGACCCATCGTTTCCTCATCAGGCCAGGCGTGTGCGGTCAGGGGGTTGAAGGGTGAAATCTTCTCCTTGCCTTTTGCCACAATGCACGACAGATCGTACGACCTTCCCTCCACCCGAAGGTACGCTGGAGGATCTACGTCTGTTCTGCACTCAACTATGTACCTAAAACAACACACGTTTACATTACCTACGGTAAAAATTCAAAAATGTGCGGTGTGGGGTTTACCAAGTCAAGAATCACTATTATGATTGCTCGCACTGCCCAGCCAAAAAAAAAAAAAAAGGCACTATTTCTATTTAAGTAAATACTTAAGTCTATGACTGGATCATTATTGCAATGTTTTATAGGAACAGTTCAATTGATGGAGAGTGTAGGTTTTCATTTCTTAGAAGGTACAGATTAAAATATCCAAAAACCACTGGAACAGTGCGGTATATTTTGTTGACTTGTGTACTTGCATTACCCCAAATGTTTCCAAGATGTTTAAATCTTGTCCGTGCGTTGCCTATCAATGACCTCAGGGGTTCGGTTTGGTGTAAAACTGCCAAAATCACGAGAACTACTGAAGTCGTGAAACACTTATGAAGTAACGAAGCCTCGTTTACTAAAATCACACGACTTTGGCGCTCCCAACCACTGATTCGAAACAAGATTCTTAAGCTTTTTTTTTTGGTGCACAAAAACTGTTTTAAATATGTTTTTAGTAACTTTCTGGGCATTTAAAGTGTTCATTATCTTGCGGTCAATAGGGAACTCACTGAACCATTGGATTTCATCAAAAATATCTTAATTTATGTTCTGAAGATTCATGAAGGTGTAGAACGACACGAGGGTGAGTAATTAACGACATTCATTTTTGAACCAACCCAAATTCCAAAGACCTTAAACTCATTGAAAGTCTTTGGGATGTGCTGGAGGAGACTTTACAGAGTGCTCACCTCTTGCATTGTCAATACAAGATCTTGACCAAAAACTGATGCACCTCTTGATGGAAATAACATTTAATAGGTGAAACAATTTTTGTTCAAGATTATTTTTTTCAGCCAATTCTCATTTTTCTCATTTTCACTTTTTCATCATTTAGCAGACGCTTTTATCCAAAGCGACTTACAAGGGGAGCAATTAGGGATTAGGTGTCTTGCTCAAGGGCACTTCAGTCATGGTATCGAAGGTGGAGAGAGTGTTGTTCATTCACAATCCCCACTTTCAATTCCTGCCGGCATGGGAATCGAACCGTCAACCTTCTGATTACAAGCCCGACTCCCTCACCACTAGGTCACTACTACCCCTAGCAATTCAAGCGATTCTTCATGCTCCCTTTCACAATTCGAGTCTGATGAATCTTGGCTTTGCCATCCTGGAACATGGCTATGATGTGTCTTCCTACATGATCGTTTAAGATATTGAAAGCTACACACTCCATTAATTAGGGTTAGAAGAACCGTTGAAGAACCACATATATAGCATGCTAAAAACATAATAATCATTGCAATAATGATCCAGTCAAGTATTTGACTTGGCAGTGAACTACTGGAACACCCTAGCAATCTCAAAACAACGCACTAAAAACCAACTAAATAGATAGAGTTTTTGCTCAAGTAAACGAGACTTGCATTTACTCGAAACCTGCGTACCTTTGAAAGGGAACATCATTTCCATCTTGCTCCTGGAGTCCTTCTAGAACGTACCGGTAGGCCTCAAAGTAAGCGGTGGTCTCGACCATCAGGAAGGAGTCTGAGGGCTGAACCATGGCCATTCTGGCTCTGCTGTCAGAGGAAAAACATAGATTCACCTCTCCTCGCTTTAGCAGCTTGGGGTCCCGATCGGCCACCGTGGCAAACAGGAAGGTTTGGAAGTTGTCCATGGAGAGACAGACAAGGGATCCGTAAAGAAGACGTTTGGAATTTTCCCACCGCACAAACTGTAAAAGAAGTTGATTAGGATTCTGACCAGATACAGAGTGCAACAGAAAAGAAACTCGTCATTCCTGATTACCTGAAGAGGCCGTGGGTCAAACTTCACCTTGTAGGCGATTCCCGTTGACGTGCAGAGCGGCAAAACCACTCGGGTGTCAACGTAGACTCTGATGTCATCAAAAACCCTCTTTTTCATCGATGCTCCATCTATATTATCACTGAGGAGCTTCTTGACGCCCTCTCGCAGCGGCCTCACGAAATCTTCACGCAGGAGTCGGAAGTGGGTGTCTAGATAGATGCGAGCATTGGGGAAGCTTTGAGACATTATGTTGGGTCTCAGGAAAGGCTTCTGTTCTAGGTGGAACTCATCAGAGGTTGGATAGACGCTCATTATCCTGAAGTCTTCCTCCCCCGGTGGGGCATCCTCATCAGCTGCCAGGAAGGAGTACTTATCTGACCGCAAGGTGCCTTCCCTTGATTTCTCTTGGAGATGCTTCACCAGTCCCTGCACCCTCTCCAAGTCCTCATTGGTACTTTCGAGAATATCCACGCCAGAGGCGCGCAACTGGTTGATGGTTGGCTCCAAAAGAGCCACCAACATTGAGACCGACTGGACAGAGCTTTGTGGAAACATGTTGAGCACATCCGAGAGAAGGCTGATGATGTTGCTCAGATGTTGGGGATACCGATCCCTACGAGTCTGCACGTAATCCAACATCATTCCAGCCACGTGACGCGGGAGGTTGTTACGGAAGAACGGCGAGTCCTTGACGACGCCAGCCAAGTGCAGCACGGTCTTGCGGTCGATTCGAGACTGGAAGGCCTTGCAGAGCACCTGACAGATCAGCTGCACCAAGTCATTTCTCATCTCATCTTCTTCAAGCAGATTCTTAAGCCCACTGCTGGATGAAAGGGTGATGGCCACCTCGGACGCGTCTTTCTCCAGTAGACCTTCCAGCATTTTATACCCCAGTTTGCGCATATTAGGCGTGCCGTCTCTCCCTCTTCCTCTTCCTCTCCCATGACCCCCTCTACCTCTCATAGCTTCTTCTCTTCCTCTTTGATGTTCTTCACCTTGTGGACCGACTCGGGACCGGCTTTTGGACCGACTCTGACTTATGAATCCAGTCTTGCTTCCACTGGCTTGTTGGTGGTATGTGTCTTCAGGGCGGTTGCTTGAATTAACAGGACAATAATTGACAATGTTGTGATGAGGGAAGCCAAAACCAGGTCCCCCAAATGCTCGTAAGGGCAAATGAGCATTTGTTGTGCGTCCCCTTATCACAGGGCGGTGGACACCATTCCCATTTGCATTGCCCTGATGATGTGGCCTGCTTTCTCCTCTGCTTGGTCCTCTGCCCCTTCCATCTCCTCCTCTTGCGCCATGTGCTTTTTCATCCGGCCATCTTTCCTTTTGGCTGTTTGTACTTCCACCAGCTTGTTGGTGACCTCGACCCCTTCCATCTCTTCCTCTTCCTCCTCCCTCCCCTCGGCCACCTCCTCTTCCTCCTCCCTCCCCTCGGCCACCCCCTCTTCCTCCTGCCTCCCCTCGGCCACCTCCTCTGCCTCGATTGGGAGACCCACTTGCTTGTCTTTGACCAGGCACAGAACCGTCTGTTAAAATAAAATTGTGTTGTACAATTAATGAGGATGCATGTTGATTGACAAGTTGAAATACGGAATGTAACGGAGCAGAAAGAAAGATCCGTACCTCTTCTTTGAGGGCCACTGAAGCCTCCTCTTCCTCTTTGTTGTCCTCCTCCTCTTGGATTGACCATTATAAAGCTGTTAATATCTCTGCGAGACAAATATACAGAATGAAGAAAATGAAATACCTCCAATACGTTCACTTGCATTGCATGCAATGACTTACATGATTTTACAGTTTTCCCTCAGTCTCTTTGGTACATTTCTTCACTCTAAAAAATGCTAGGTTAAAAATAACCCAAATTGGGTTGAAAATGGACAAACCCAGCAATTGGGTTAAACGATTGCCCAATTGACCCTTCGTAAAGACCCGCCCCCTTTAGTTACTATTACTTTGTCTGACAAGCCGCCACACATCATGTTCTCACGCAGTGAAAAATACATCCCAGAGCAAAGACAGACCGACCTATGAAACCGTTTCATATTTAACATATAGTAATTTTGTAAAGAAGTTTAAACAATACATAGAGTAGTGTGTCTTTAATGTGCCAGGGTTATGATTGGTCAGATCGCCTGTCAATCAAACTGTTTGCGAAGGGTCAATTGCAAGAGAAGTATTATTTTCCTTTGTGTATTCAATCAGTGCTACTGCTTATACATGATTAATTTAGTTAATCTGATTTTTTCATAACCTTTAAATCAAATCATGAGAAAAAGGAAATTTGATTGTTGACATATATGTATGTAACCATTTGCATTTGTCTCTTATTGTTTTAAGATATGATGTTTTCAAAAAGAGTGTTAACTATCTAAGAATGTAAGCAGATTTCTGCCCAATGGAAGTTGGTAAGGGTTAGATTTTGATTGATGAGCACGAAGATACGTATATTTTATCCTTTAGTTTTAAGTCCAAGTAATTGGGTTACGTTTTGTATGCTTTTCCATTATCTTTGAAGTTGCAAAGTTAATTCACAGTTGCCCTCAAGATCAGTTAACTGGAAAGAAGTTAGGGAGTTAGATAAGATGTTTCCAACTAAAAATGATCTCCACACATTAGGTGGATGACTATTATGGGATGTTGGTGAACCAGAAATTGTACTTCTATGATAAAAGGAAGTAGGATGGCTTTATGATAATTTATTCATTTGCTTATCCAATCAATTTTGAAAGTGTTTGTTTGCTGAAAAATTAGTATTGATTGAATCAATACTCTCTTTTTTTGTCTGGAGTTCACTTTGTAGCTTATTATTTTCAGATAATTTTTGATAATTTTACTACTGAGTGGCCTGACTTTAATCTCATACACACAACCAAAAAACAAAGTTTTATTTAACTCAACTATTGTTTAAAAATTACTGTATTTCTTGCTTAAAATGAACCCAAATTAAAATAAGTTGAAATAAGTTTAATGAATAATAAACATCGCTTATTAATAAATGTTCAGCTTTTGATTATTATTGTTACCTCTAGGAATTATGCGTCTGATTTTTAATCTCCAACCTATTTTGGGTTCATTTTAAGCCAATAGTTGAGTTAAATAAAACTGCCCAGTACGTTGTTGAAACATTTAACCCAACTGCTGGGTTTGTCCATTTTCAACCCAGCCTTTTTTATAGTATATTTGCAAACCAATATGTGCAGTTGCAGTAATATAGTTCTTTTTAAAGCCAAATCAGCATCTGAGGCGATCTTCACGACAAAAACGCATAAATAAAATACAAATAATAAAAACAAAAAAAGGAAATACAAAACAGCAGGAGTTATACAACAATTGTAAAACCTTTTCTGGGAAAATCTCACTAAACACGTGCTTAAGTGAGTTTATAACATAACTGTGTTGTCCACTTGCATTAAGTGCGTCAGTCCAATAAAATATGTTTAATGGAAAGTCTTGCACAAGATGCATGCAGTTTGGTTCTTCCCCTTTAAACAAAAATGCAATAAGTGCATTCCTTCATATGATAACAGGATTTCCTGCAAAAACTTGTTTAAAATCCTGAATTAGATATTTATGCAAATGAATCAGCAGGGTTGGGGAGTAACGAAACACAAGTAACTTGAGTAACTGTGTTTCATTACAGTGACATTTTAAATGGCTGGTAATCAGATTACAGTTCCATCTGAAAAGTGTTTTAGATTACCAAAGTGATTACTTTGAGTTTTAATGTCATTTAAACAGCGATTGGTGATTCTCTGACTCTGACCGTCTGAAAAAGACGAGTTCAGTTTCATCAACATTTTAATACTTTTAAGAGGATCATAAAAATTCTGTTATTTTTATTTAGTTCTGTCCTGAACAAGACAAAATGACTGAATTTATATAAAAAAAAATTGCCCAACTGTCAACTGAACTGTCCTGTCATGACCTGATGATCCACGACTGTTTTCATGTTTTGTGAGTCATTTTATAATTCACTCGTCACTGCAACTTTTTCTCATAATTGTCAGTTTGCATTTCACAATTCTGACTTCTTTTTCTCAGAATTGCGAGATTTAAACTCACAATTGCAAGTTATAAAGTCAGAATTGGGAGATATGAACTTGCAATACTGACTTTTTTTCTTGCAATTGTGAATTTAGTATGAGTTTATATCTCATAATTCTGACTTTTCTCAATATTGTGAGTTTTTATATCTCATAATTCTGACTTTTCTCAATATTGTGAGTTTATGTCTCATAATTCTGACTTTTCTCAATATTGTGAGTTTATATCTCATAATTCTGACTTTTCTCAATATTGTGAGTTTATATCTCATAATTCTGACTTTTCTCAATATTGTGAGTTTATATCTCATAATTCTGACTTTTCTCAATATTGTGAGTTTATATCTCATAATTCTGACTTTTCTCAATATTGTGAGTTTATATCTCATAATTCTGACTTTTCTCAATATTGTGAGTTTATGTCTCATAATTCTGACTTTTCTCAATATTGTGAGTTTATATCTCATAATTCTGACTTTTCTCAATATTGTTAGTTTATATCTCATAATTCCGACTTTTCTCAATATTGTGAGTTTATATCTCATAATTCTGACTTTTCTCAATATTGTGAGTTTATATCTCATAATTCTGACTTTTCTCAATATTGTGAGTTTATGTCTCATAATTCTGACTTTTCTCAATATTGTGAGTTTATATCTCATAATTCTGACTTTTCTCAATATTGTTAGTTTATATCTCATAATTCCGACTTTTATCAATATTGTGAGTTTATGTCTCATAATTCTGACTTTTCTCAATATTGTGAGTTTATATCTCATAATTCTGACTTTTCTCAATATTGTTAGTTTATATCTCATAATTCCGACTTTTATCAATATTGTGAGTTTATATCTCATAATTCTGAGGGAAAAGTCAGAATTGTGAGATAAAAACTCACAATGACCTTTTTTGTGTTTGTTTCACATTTATTAGTATTCCAAAGTATTCTAAAGTATTTAGATGAAGTCACTAAACATGAGTAATGTAACAAAATACGTTACAAATGACTTTTTAAAGCATGCATTTTGTAATCTGTAGTGAAATACATTTTAAAAGTCCAAACAACATATCAAAAATGATGATTGTTCTCTGTCAGCACTTCCTGATTTAAACTATATCAGAATTACACGTGAAGGAAACACAGTACTGTACTTCAATACACACAACCACGTGACTAAATTATGAACGCTGCTTGTTTCTAGTGAGCTCCGTAAAACAAAGCTTATGTCTGAAGCTGATAAATGATTGGTATTCCCCTGTGAATGTTAAGTTTCGTTTCTCGCTAGTCTATATATATAAACACTGCAGATCACACACACACACACACAATATATATAACCTACAAGCAATAACATACTTTTATAAAATGTTTTTTTTTTCAATTTTTTTTTATTATAATGTAATAATGTGTTCTAAAATGACTATTACTCTTCATTTTCTTAAAAAAAAAAATACATTTAAAATTAAATGACTGCGTGCTAGTCAACTACCGGAAATAAGCAGGCTAACAAAAACAAAACAGACGCTGTTCTCTGAGGCGAATAAAAATCAGTTGACACTAGATAAAACATATAAATGACACTGTAATCCAAACGATTCTTATTGAACATGATCTTAAACACTCACCTCGTGATGTCTTCAGTAGCAGTGCGTCTCTCATCGAGTCAGTGTCATTAAATACCGGTCTGGTTTCGTTTCGCGGCGGTGGGCGGAACTCAGCGGCCGGTTTCACTGAGTCAGAACCGAAAGTGACGAGCGGGAAACAAAAGTCGGTTGCTAAGGTGAGATTTACAGACTTGTCACATATGATATATATATATATATATATATATATATATATATATATATATATGGCTGACTATAAGATTTTTGAGGGGAGGAAAAAATAATAAAACAAACGTGAAAACTCTGAAATAGGCTAATGCATTGCGCATGCGCAGATATATACACATATTAGTAAGTCATTTGAGGACAAAATTCAAATTAAATTAGAAATTATAATAATAGTACACACCACACACAAAAAAAATGTCATGATCATCAAGGATGTCGGTATCCAAAACAGTTGATGGACCCCATTGACTTCCATAGTACTTTTTTTTTTTTTTTTTTCTTCATAATATGGTAGTCAATGGGGAGTGTTTTATTATTCAAAACATCTTCCCTTTGTGTTTAGCAGAAGAAAAACTCATACATGTTTGGACTGGAACAAAATAACGATAATTGACTTTTTTTTTTTTTGGCTGAACTGTCGCTTTAAATCATGCCAGAGGCCAATTCACAAAACTGAAACCTATTTTGAGAAAATGTGGCTTGAATGAGTTAAAAGCATTGCGATAGACGCCAAATACTGGAGAACCAGAAGCAAGGCTTGCTAAAAAACATCTAATGTGGCTGAGAAAATAAACAAAATACTTACTCTGAATGTGCAACACCGGAGAGAGACTAGCTTTAATGAATGAGAAAAACATGAAGACTTTGTTCCTTTATTGAAGCTCAACATTCACAATCGTATTTGTTCATCAAACAAAAGTAAATCATTTCCTGACCGACTCCACCTGGAACTTTGACCGTCATGTTCACTTCCTACTTAAATCAACTGGAACTGAACACAGACATAAATGTAACAAGATGCGTTAATAATAACTTCACGCAATGATATTATAAATTCTACAGATATTGTAAATTATTCATAGAGTATCATAAATAAAGGTATTCTTTTATAATATCATCCAATGATGGTATATATCACGCATCTTTACTGAAGAACGTGAGCCTGATTAACTTCTCTCCGCTTTATCTTCAAGGTCTTCCTGCCTCGGACACGGATTCATTGTTTCATGTGACGACATCTCGCTCCGCAGGGATAATTTGGCTTAAATCGAGGGAAATAAATCTTACTTTTGATGCTCATTAGCCGTTAACGTTATACACACACATTCTCCGCTCTAGCCTGACAAATGCACGGACAAACGGAAGTACAGGTTTTCGGTTGTAGAGTTTTATTGGAAGGAGGATGATGATGATAAAATGAGAGGTTGATGTTCCACTGAAGTTTTGCTTCTCGTTCATCAGTCACGACTTCACTTTCTTCTGAACCTGGAAACATGCATAAAGGACTTGAGGCAAGACTGGAAGAAATTATTCCTTTTTTTTTTTAATACAGCCTTATTTACGTATTTTTCTTGACAAGATATTCGGTTTAAATTGACCTGAAATATAGACATTTACACAAGTCACCATTTCTTACTAACTTCATTTCAGTTTTAGCAGTTCTGGGGTGTGACAAATTAAATTCACAAATCTAGTTTCATTTAATACAAGGTCATAAATTACAGATTTATTTATTTTTATATATATATATATATAATTTTTTTTTTTTTAAGAAAATATTTTTAAATATATATAAAATATTTTTATTTTTTATTCTCATTTAATACAAGGTCATAAATTACAAGTTTATATATATATATATATATATATATATATATATATATATATATATATATATATATATATATATATATATATATATATATATATTTTTTTTTTTTTTTTTTTTTTAAAGAAAATATTTTAAATATATATAAAATATTTTTATTTTTTATTCTCATTTAATACAAGGTCATAAATTACAGATTTTTATATATATATATATATATATATATATATATATTTTTTTTTTTTTTAATATTATTTTTAAACATATATAAAATATTTTTATTATTTTAGTTAAATTTTTTATACTTTCATTATGTGCTTCTGTCATTTTATTAGGCTTATTTATTTAAAATTAAAACAGCTAAAACATTTATTGTTCATTTAAATACAGCTGAAAAAAAAATCTAATATAAATTAGTATAAAAACCGAAAGTAAACGAAAATCAGACATGAACTGAAATAAATTTAATTTGACTAAAACTGAAATAACTTAAATAAACAAACCTAATAAAACAATGAAATAACTCAAAATACAAAATAATAAAATACATAAAAATAAATAAATTACATTTTTTCGTTCATATGGTTATATTTATTGCTTTGTGATGCATTTAAGGATTTCACGATATACTGATTTTATTTCAAGGGTGTATTTTATATTTCTCAAGTTTTTGTATTTTATTCTAGAGAAGGCATTTCGTATGCCATTCCACAAGAAAAATTAAATGCATTTCACACCTCATCTTTTATATATTTACGATCATATTAATTATTAAATGAAATCAAGTCTGACAATATACATTTTTCAATAGCTTCCGAATGCACATTTATAAATGTCTAATCTGAATGAGTTTTAGGGAAATAATAAATCTCACTTGGCCTTGGACTTGAAGCGTCCTCCCTTCTTGTTTGGAAGGCCGAGTCTCTTCCTGTCCTCGAAAGACGGCCTGAACGGAGTAAAATCAGCGTTAGAGACAAGAACGCGAAACCTTGAAACCTTTATCCCGGTGTGAACGCGCCTCACCCGGCTCTGTACTGCTTCAGCGTTTTCTTGCTGGTGTTCGTGAGCTCCTTGTCAAACACAGACTTCTTCCTAGATTTGTTTTCCTTTGGAGCTGGAAGAGGAACGTTTAAAACAGTCAGAGTTTGACCTCGAGTCACGGTTTCAAGCGTGCGTCGGGAGGTTGTCTGCGAACCTTTCTGAACGGGTTCCTCTTCTAAGATGGCTCTGGCTCTCTTCGGCTTGCGATCGCGTTTAGCCGCTCGTTCCGCGTACATCTGAGACTTCAGCACCTCGAACTGAGCTCTCTCCTCGGCCTGGCCAACAAACACACAGGCTTTCAAAATACAGAACTCAATATATGATTCATGGATTCATTACCCAGGGCAAATGTCACTTTAGATGGTACAAAGACGTACGGTTTAATTCGACTATGGCCAGGCCTGGGTGAGTTACTTTTACAATGCATTTCATTACAGATTACAAAATACATGCTTTAAAAAGTCATTTGTAACATATTTCGTTACATTACTCAAGTTTAGTAACTTCATCTAAATACTTTAGAATACTTTGGAATACTAATAAGTGTGAAACAAACACAAAAAAGGTCATTGTGAGTTTTCATCTCACAATTCTGACTTTTTCCCTCAGAAATGAGTGATATAAAGTTGCAATTGTGAGTTATAAAGTCAGAATTATGAGATATAAACTCACAATATTGAGAAAAGTCAGAATTATGAGATATAAACTCATACTAAATTCGCAATTGCAAGAAAAAAAGTCAGTATTGCAAGTTCATATCTCCCAATTCTGACTTTATAACTTGCAATTGTGAGTTTAAATCTCGCAATTCTGAGAAAAAGAAGTCAGAATTGTGAAATACAAACTCACAATTATGAGGGGAAAAACAAATTGTGAGAAAAAGTTGCATTGACCTTTTTTACAATTATAAAATGACTCCCAAAACATGAAAACAGTGGAAAACATGAAACTGAACTCGTCTTTTTCAGACGGTCAGAGTCAGAGAATCACCAATCGCTGTTTAAATGACATTAAAACTCAAAGTAATCACTTTGGTAATCTAAAACACTTTTCAGATGGAACTGTAATCTGATCACCACCCATTTCAAATGCAACTCAAATTGTGTATTTTAAATACGTCACTAAGTTACTAGTGTTTCGTTACTCCTCGACCCTGAATATGGCAGAGGAAATGATCTCACCGTTAACTGTTTCCTCTTGCCCTGTTTCAGGAACTCTGCACGTTTTTTCTTTCCTCTCAGAGCCAAATCAAAATCCTGCAACGCCTTCGTCACTTTAACAAAGATCAAAAGTAAAGCACGGGATGAGACGATAAACGAAAGACACAATTATTGAATCAAAAAGCATTATTGACAATATAACTCACATTCGGGGTTTTATTTTTTTTAACAAAGTTGATACTTTTATTCAGTAAGGATGATCAAAAGTGACAGTAAAGACCTTTATAATGTTACAAAAGATTCTATTTCAAATAAATGACGTTCTTTTGAACGTTCAAATGTTTGTCATCATATCAGAATGATTTCTGAAGGATCATGTGACTCTGAAGACTGGAGTAATGATGCTGAAAATTCAGCTTTCATCACTGGATATAAATTATATTTGACTACATATTCACATAGAAAACAGATATTTTAAATTTTAAAAATATTTCTCAATTTTTACTGTATTTTTGATCAAATAAATGCAGCATATCAGAATGATTTCTGAAGGATCATGTGACACTGAAGACTGGAGTAATGATGCTGGAAATTCAGCTTTCATCACTGGATATAAATTATAGTTTAAAATATATTCACGTAGAAAACAGATATTTTAAATGATAATAATATTCCACAATTTTTGCTGTATTTTTGATCAAATAAATGAGAGACTTGTTCCAAAAACGTTACTCCAAACGTTTAAACAGAAATGCATTTGCTTTTTCAAGAAAGACGGGACTCACTGCGCTCTTTCTTTCTCTCCTGGTGCGTCTGGAACCAAACCCTGGGCACCGGTTTCTCGTCCGCGCTCTGTGTTAACCTCTTCTGAGCTGAACTGATCTGGACTCCAAGAGAAGGATGGAAACACACACCGTTTAACACAGGAGCCGACGCGCGTTTAATCAGACGATTGAGCGTTTGAAGCGTCAGACCTGCGCTTCTGAATGGACCATTTCCTTTTCCTCCCTCTCCAAGCGTAACACTGCGTACACGTCCTTCTCCAACTTCTCAATCAGATCTCGAAACTTCAGAATGACCTCTGTGAGACGGCCATAAACACACACGCGCATCAAATCAACTTTCCATTAACACTCCTGCCTTCATTTATAATTGTACATCCACTGCTTCATTCCAGAGTTATTATTAATAACTTAAAGGCTAACTAAAACTATTAAAAACTTCTGTTAATTTAAATACAGCTGGAATAAGTGAAATAAGTGTAAGTTGAGGCACTAAAATTATTACCAGAAAGTAAAAAATAAACTGAAAATAAATTAAGCCTAAATAGCAATACAATACAGAAATAAGCCTGATTAAATTACAAAATTGAACATGAATTCAAAAAAATAAAAAATATGTATATGCTAATAATATAATCATGCTAAACAAATTTAAATGGTTATAAATAATTAATATTATAATTAGTATTATATATATATTTTTTTTAATTATTATTATTTATAACAATTTAAATTTGTTAAATTAAAATTAAAAGTAAAATCAAATAAAAAGCCAATATAATAACAAAGTAATATATTTTCATATAATATATTGTTATTATATTGGCTTTTTATTTGATTTTACTGTTATGTGTATCTTTTAATTTCACATTTTTATGTAAATTGCTTTGAGATGCTGCTTTTAATGGCGCTATATAAAATAAAAATAAAGTTTATTATAAATAAAGATGAAACATAAAATATAATTATTAGATTGGACTTAAATTAGAAATTTGGCCTTGGCAACCCTCTGAAATAAAATAAAATTAGTTTGAAGTACTGAAATAAATGAAAGACAAATAGAAATATTTAAAAAGATACAGCCCAAATATAATGATTTTACATGAAATTTGCAGTAGTTTGTGATTCTGAAAAAGGATTTATAATAATTATATATGTGCACTGAATCATTTAGACAGATCACAAACTCATCAAAAGACAGATTTGTTCAGAAATCGGGAGCATCTTTTTCTCAAGTCAAGATAAAGTCTGTACCTTGAGGAATGACACGAGCTTTGACGGCCGTTTTGGCTTTCTTAACGATCTCTTTCAACATCTTCCTCTCAGTCTCGCCCACCAGAGACACGGAGCGGCCCACTTTCCCCGCGCGAGCCGTCCGGCCGACCCTGTGCACGTAATGCTTCACCGTGTTGGGCATGGTGAAGTTTATCACCTGCAGACACAAAAGCATTCAGACGCTGGCTTCCGACGCTCGTCACATCACCGACACGGATGAAAACTCACCGTTTTCACTCCCTCTATATCCAGACCTCTGGCGGCGACATCCGTGGCCACTAAAATATCGATCTGTTCATCCTTAAAACGCCTGAAATACAGAAACGTCTTTCGTTCAGCTTGGTTTATTTTTAAAGGCAATCATTTGTTTTTATCACACGGCACCTCAGACTCTCCAATCTCTGCGTCTGCGACAAGTTTCCGTGAAGCTCGCCGACCTTTAACCCCATCAAACCCAGCAGGATGTGCATGCGATGAGCCTGCTTCTTCGTCTGAGTGAAGAGCATCACGTGATCCTGAAAGGTCCTGGTGAGGAGCGCTGCGGACAGAGTCGGTTACTGCATTTAAAGGGCTCGTGCGATGCTTTTATTTTCCGTTTTGTGCATGAATATGATCTGCAAAGTTTCATAAGCTCAGTCTCCATTGTAATATTAGCATCCAAAGGCAACATTAAAGCATGCTAACCTTTTCTATTACACCCAATAAACAAAATATCCGGTTTCAAGATCCCCCAAAAATGTAGCCCAGGTCAGGAGAGACTCTACCTAGACTGCATTTTTAGGCGTCATCTAAAGCCTCTTCCAAACAATAGGCTGGAAAATAAGTCTAAAATACCTTGTCTTTGGCCCAAATCTAAGGTAATATTGTTTGCGTCTTCCAATCCCAGAATGCACTGCGATCAATGTTGCAACCGTTAACTAAAATTAAAACAATTTCTGGAAATTGAAATGCAATAAAACAAATATTAATGAAAATAAAATCGGCTTAAGCTGAAGAAACTGACCATTCTAAAACTGAAGTGAAAAATAAAGCTAAATATAAATATATAAATAAAAAAAATAAGCTCTCATACATAAATAATAGCAAAAATAATTCCCTCCAAAAAGGACAGACACATTGTTTCAAGCTGATGGAATGTTATAAATTCCTAAAAACACAAATATAAATGTAATCCATTTTATTCATTAATGATAACAAACAGTTGAAAGTAACGTTAAAACGTGCTCATTTGCATATTTCATGCCCATTAGAACAAAACACGAATGCCAAATAAATGTGAATCTCGTTTGGCTCGTGTGAGAAATTTCTGTCCATTAACCCTTTCGCACGCGAGTTTAAAATATTCTGGCTGGAGTTTTTCAAGGCGACCGTTATTTAGAATGCGTCACTCTATTGTTTCCGTGGTGATGCGTCAATGCTTGTCACGTGACACATCTAATTAGGATGGAAATGGTCGTTATTGCCGCCTCCGTAGATCAGTGTGCATTTTACAAACTCTAAATGGATTGTTTTGTGAGTACTTATGTGCATTTAAATGTCTGACACCTAAAAATTCCACTTTTGAATTCGACACGTGATGCACTGAACGCTCTAATCGCACCGCTGTGATTGCA
This sequence comes from Opsariichthys bidens, assembly GCA_037194245.1. NCBI lineage: Eukaryota > Metazoa > Chordata > Actinopteri > Cypriniformes > Xenocyprididae > Opsariichthys > Opsariichthys bidens. Next base: position 1,748,297 of record CM074298.1, on the reverse strand, counting down.
ATTCAGTGTAGACAGCAGACTACCAAGGCCACTCAGTAGGGCAGCTTACCTGCAACAATAGCCTCTCGGTCTCCTTCTTTGTTGGGTCTGATCCTCACAAACTCCTGTCTGAGGTACGGCGCCACGTCTGTGTTACTGTTCACAAAGATCCTCACGGGCTGCTTCAGCGACACCGACGCCAAATCCTTCACCTGTAATGAAAACGCACCAATATTAACAGTTAAGGCCAAAAATAGTGTTATGTCACGGTATCCATCCATCTCGATCACAACATATTTTGACGCTGAAGCATCCTAACAAATCACATGACAGTGAAACAGTGTTGCATTAGGTCGACGGCATCACCTCCTCACTCATGGTGGCCGAGAACAGCATGGTCTGTCTCTGGTAGGCACACATCCTGATGATCTCCTTCATCTGCTCCTCAAAATACTCGTCCAGCATCCTGAGGCAAAGACACGCGTCTAAACAACCAGACAAACTTCACACTCACAGCTGTAGTTCTGGACGTTTCCCCTCTCACCTGTCGGCCTCGTCTAAGATGAGGATCTCGATCTGACTGAGCTCAAACGACGGCGTGTTGTGCAAGTGATCGATCAGCCGTCCCGGTGTGGCGATCAGGATGTCTGGCCCCGCCCTCAGCGCCGCCTCCTGAGACTTCAGGTCCAGCCCACCTGACGGAGCGTCACGACAACGGCTTATCCATAATATTCCATTTCAAACATTACAGATGTTTTATTTTAATGCAATGAGCACGAGAAAGAGAGAATTAAAGTAAAAGAGTCTGTTATTGTGAACTAAACCTAAAAAAAAAAAATGAATAAATCGCTTATTAAATAAGTGGAAATAAAATAGGATTATTAGATGAGAACCAAATTAGAAATGTTGCCTTGGTAAATAACTGAAATTATTAGTACTAAATCATTTCAAACTAAAACTGCATGCAAAAAAATGCATGAACTAATAAAAAAAAAAAAAAAAAAAAAAAAAAAAAAAAAAGTACTATATAAAACTATATAAAATTAAATTGTGTAGATAAATAAAATCTTCTACTTTTACTAAAACCCTAAACTAAAATCAGAGATGCTTCCTGACAACTTAATAAAATAAAATAAGTGTTGAAGTTCAAAATGCATTAAAAGAAAAACTGAAAATATTTAAATAAAGCAAAAACTAAAAAAAAGCACATAAAATTACTACAGTTTAAAACAGAAAATAAAGTTAGGCAATATTCTGAAATAAAATAAGTTACTAAAATGACTTAAAAACTGAAATAAAATGTTAGACAAAAATAAATGTATATAAAAAGAGCACAAAACTATCAACGCTTCAAAACTACTGAAAACTGTTTTTAAAAAAAAATAAAGCTGAAATAAAGTTTGAGAAAATTTATTAAAATAAAAATAATTAGATTAACAGCCATCAAATGCCTTGGCAACTTGCAATAAAATAAGTTTCGGTTGAAGTACTAAAATTACTAAAAACAAAAAGTGATATAAAAATAATTTGTAAAAGGAAATAAATAAAACAAACACACACACACATACATATATATATTATTTATTTTGTTTGCTTTTATTTAAAGGAAAAAAAAAAAAAAAAAAAAAAAAAATATATATATATATATATATATATATATATATATATATATATATATATATATATATATATATATATATATATATATATATATACTTACTATAAAAAGCTACATAAAAATATGAATATATATTTATATTTTAAAACTTTTAGTGTTTTTTATATATATATATATATATATATTTTTTTTTTTTTTTTGCTTTTATTTAAAAAAAAAAATATATATATATATATATATATATATATATATATAAAATAAAAAGTTAAAATATAAATATATATTCATATTTTTATGTAGCTTTTTATATTTTAACTTTTTATTTATATATATATATATATATAAAATATACATAGATATATAGATATAAAAGAAAAAGTTAAAATATAAAAAGTGACATAAAAATATGATTAAATAAACAGCGCGACTCACCGACTGCCAGACACGTGCTGATGCCGGTGAACTGTGCCAGCTGACGGGACACGGTGTGCACCTGGATGCCCAGCTCTCGGGTCGGCACCAGAACCAGCACGCGCGTCACCTGCGTCTCTCTCGGCTTGTAGATCAGACGCTCCAGGACCGGCAACATGAAGGCGGCCGTTTTCCCTGTGACACACAGAGAGTCATCCAAACATGTCAAAGACACAGTCATCTTCTTCTCTCACTGATGAAAACAAAGCAATATCCACATTCTCTCATTCTTCCAGGTCAAATCAAACACAGACAGATGTGCAAGTCTTACCAGTGCCAGTGGCGGCACATGCACAGATGTCTTTTCCCAGGAGCCCCACAGGGACGCAGGCTTTCTGAATGGGAGTGGGCTGCTTAAAGCCCATAGTCGTGATGGCCTGAACAGACATGAAGAAAACCATGTGAGGTGGAAACACTGACGTACATCCTCTTCTGAAGGTCCGCGCTACAATCTACAATGTTTTATTATGAAGCAAGACTTTTTACTAATAACAGACCACTACAAAAATCTAATGTAAAGGGGTCATTTATTCTGATTCTCCACATGCACATTTATTCATCTCAAGATGTTCTGCAGTCGTCGTCCCTAAAACTTTCGTTTGAGCTCTTCATTTTGCATCCTAAACCACCATTACGAGACCAAAAGCGCTGAGAAGCGCTCGGATACGGACACGAACATCACTTTACTGCAGTATAAAAGGGCATTTATGAAAAGTGCATTACATGAAATTACAATTATCATGATTTGTTAAATAATCAACATACAGTAGCGCTCAAAAGTTTGGTCATGCATTTACTTGATCAAAAATACAATTTCAAATGACTGTTTTCTATGTGAATATATAGTGTGTCATTTATTCAGGGTCACGTGATCCTTCAGAAATCATTGATTTTGATGCATTTTCAATGAGAAAATTGTCGGAAAAATGTGATTCTATTGATGTGAATGTGTTTAATGAATGACGGTGTCGGTCTGACCTTCAGTAAAGGTCTGGACAGATTCATATCCTGGAAGGTGAGGCTCTCATCATACTGAGAAGCGTCTTCAAAAAACGCCTCGGGCTGGAAGAGAGCGCGGAGTAAAGTAAAACACTGGAAACATCCTCGGACATTTCATATTATATACATGAGCACATCTCATTTTATATCACATGCATAAAGCTATGTTAAAATCACATGTGATTCATTCTGAAGCCAAATGTCAATGATGGTGAGTGATGTTAAATGTGTGTTTTATATTGTTTTGGTTTTTTTTGCTCTCTCTTGGCATTGTGAAGCACTTCGGGACAACTAACGTTGTATTAAATTGGTGCTATATAAATAAAAAAATACAATACAACAGAATCCGTTGATACCATAAAGTTTTTCAAGGCAGCAGCCGCTCAATAAACCCGATTCATACTCACGATCTCGGTTTTCCTCTTGCCCTTCTTCTGTTTTTCTCTCAAAGTGTCTGGAAGAAAAAAGAAAGAAGGGAATGTATTAAATCTGCTAATAAAGGGGGTTTCGATTGGCGTCGTCCTTCCACATACCTGCTTTTTTAAGCACCTCTTCGTCACCTGATGAGAACTCATCTTCCTCCACCTCATCATCATCATCATCTCCAGCGGATTCTTCATTGTCGTCATTTTCATCATCATCATCATCATCATCTTCGTTTTCCAGTTTAGAGGCCGGAGCTTCTGTTTTCTTGATTTTTTTCTCCTGCAGACACAAATAACTATTTTAAATGTCTTGAAACAACACACTTAATATCACTGAACATTGAGTGCTTAAAGGGGACATCGGACGAAATTCGGGGATTTTTTTGGGGATTTGGTTTAGTTTCTGCCGGCTCAGAAAAGCTGAAAAGAAAACGATCTGTTCCGAGTCCGAAACCGTATGTGACGAGCGGGGCGGGCGAGAGCCGTGAGGGAACGGCGCGAGGCCAGTGACGCGAGAGATAATGAGCGTCACCTGCGCGCTACACCGGTCTCGTGTCTCTAACGGAGGAGCTCCGGAAGCATAAAAGAGGAGCGACTTCAGTGAAGGACGAGAGAGGACCAGGCCTGGATTTTATGTGGTGTTTTATTTTTATAAATAACTTCGTGGCGACTGCCGCCCTTCTACTTTTTGTTTAATTGTTGGTTTATTTGGTTATTAAAATTACATTGAATGTTCGCCGGTTCCCGCCTCCTCCTTCAAATATTTACGAACTGTGTTACACCGAGTTATCCAGCGAGCAGTTTCATTTTGCAGCTGCTTTCTTTACGGAACGAGTGTTTGTGTGATTTTGTTGTGCATGTTGATAATAACGCAAGGGAGAGAGAGTTTAATGCGCACTCCTTATACTGTGTTTTATTCGGTTCTTATGGATTTTCTGGAGTGAAAAAGGACAATTTTGACAATCCAAGCACACGGTCTGAAGCGCAGGTGCACTTTGAATCCTCTTTTGCTAATTTAACAACGGAAAAAAGGTCCAAAAGGGTTGTACCGAGTCTCTTAATGAGTCACGGGTGTGTTTTGAGCGAAACGTGCAATAAACCAATCGGAGCATCGTCTCGCATTTCCTTTAAAAGCTCTTTACTTATTGCTATTTACATGGAGGAATATAGACGCCCTCAACTTGACGATGCGTGCATTACCACGATTGGTCAAATAATTAGTCAATTTCATTCGTCATTACTGCAAATAGGTCATTCTGATACCTGCCATTACTGTCCATTATGACATCTTTATGAACACATTAATAACAATCCGTTTATTTGTAATATTTGGCATGATTGCGTGCTGCTGCTGCCCTGTGTGTGAAACAACACACACACACACATGTTGTGCACACGCCTATGGGCGCATATTACTAACGCACCGCTATAATAACAACAACAGCAACAAAAAACACTGCAGCACTGACTTTAGAGCAGGTTTTTGTTGGTCAATGGCTCAAAATAGCAATACGCCAACAATGCACCGGAACACACCTCGATTCAGACCCATGGGCGAACAGACGGGCATTTGTTATTTAAACAACGTGGCGCAGGACGTGAAAATGACAAGTGGCGTATGGGATCGTGTCCGGGTGTATAATAGGCCGCCCAAATTCATCAGTAAAGTTTTGGACAGGATCCGCTACAACAGGCTTGTAAGATGACAACGTGCATTATAACCGTAATTAGACCTGCCCGACTCGGGTTCGAACTGAACACCACTGCTGACAGTTTCTAACATGTTCAGTGCGTGAGATTGTCCTGTTTTGTTGTTGTTTATATGCTCTTGAAGCTTCGCCCTCTTCTGGAAAGGGGGCGGGGAGCAGCAGCTCATTTGCATTTAAAGGGACACACAATAACGGAGTGTTTTTGCATTTTAAACACGCTATAATAAATTATATGAGGGGGATTTTGAGCTGAAACGTCACACACACACACTCTGGGGACACCAGAGACTTATATTACATCTTGTATAAAAAATTTTAAAAAACTCAGATGTCACCTTTAAGCTGAATAAGATTTAGGCTGCGTTCACACTCGGTTGGTTTGGTTCGGATAAAACATATAGTCCTGGTCCGCTTAGCGTTCACACCGAACCAAAGGCGTAGGGATACGGTCACGACCTGATTGGTCGGCTTTTATGACGTATATTTGGCGACGGAGCTTCATTCCCGAACATTCAAAACAACGCTGAGTTCTGGATTAAACGCCGTCATTTTCTGCTTTATTTTTCCCAGCTGAGAACCACGAAGAGCTCATCAAATGTTCAAAACATTCAAAACGGCAGCAGGATTTCCAGAAACTTCACCTCCTCGTCGCTCCACGTTTGCCCTCGACTCATTTTGGAGACGCCGATCTTTCAAATCAGTGACTCGTAGCGTCGCATCTCCTGACGTCACGTCCTGTTTTTGGTTCGTTTACGTGTCTTTGGTCCGTGTCGCGTTCATATATCAATCGAACCGCACCAGAGTTCGTTTGGAAGCGGACCGAGACCCGTCTTTTTAGCGGACCGCACCAGGGTTCGCTTTAATCCAACCGAACATGACGAGTGCGAACGCACCCTCAGAGAAGACTTCGAGTTGATTTGCCTGTTTATTACTGAAATAATCCTTATTGTATAAAGCACTAATCTAAAGATGACCCGACTCAACATTGTCTTACCTCAATTTTACGCTTTTTCCGCACTTTTTCGATCTTTTCGTCCAGGGTGGTGGGCGCTTTCTGAAAAAAAAAAAAAAAAAAAAAAAAAAAAAAACGAAAGTAGAGATGAAAATCTAACATGAGCAACAGGCGTCGATGCACCAGCGGTGTCGTGAGAAGCTCTCGCTCACCCTCTTCTTCAGCTGCGCCATCACGTCGTCCATCGCCCAGTCGCCGCTGTACAGGCCATCTCGCTCTCCAAACTCAAAATCGGCGCTGAAGTCTCCAGTGCCGCGTCTCTTCAGAGCTCGCTTCTCTTTGCTCAACACGATGGGCTGATCCTGACCCAACACAGACATGAGGGTAATGCTATGGTGAAGATATTCACGTGCAATCATGATTACCGTAATTTCCGGACTATTGAGCGCACCTGAATATAAGCCGCACCCACTGAATTTAAAAAAATATATTATTTTGAACATGAATAAGCCGCACACGTCTATAAGCCGCAGGTGTCTACAGGTACATCGAAACAAATGAACCTCTAACTTCATCGCGGTGGCGATTGTTTTGGCTTTCGGTCGGATCTGCACAGTTGAAACATCTCAACGTGTGACTTTGTATCTCAGAATTGTGACTTTTTCTAACTTTAAACAGTCATAATTGTAAGATAAAAAAAGTAACAATTCTGAGATAAAAAAGACTTTATATCTCAGAATTGTGGCTGGTTTCCACCACTGAAAAAAAAAAAATTATTGTGACTTTATCTCAGAATTGTGACTTTTTTTTTCTCTTTTGGGTAAAAAAGTCAGAATTCTCAGATATAAAGTCAGAATTCTTGAGATAGTCACAATAATCTTTTTTTTCAGTGGTGGAAACCAGCCACAATTCTCAGATATAAAGTCGCAATTATGACTTTTTTCTCTTACAATTATGACTTTTTTATCTCAGAATTGTTACTTTTTTATCTTACAATTATGACTTTTTAAAGTTAGAAAAAGGAAAAGTTAGAATTCTAAGTTATAAAGTCGCAATAATCTTTTATTATCAGTGGTGGAAACTGGCATCCACAGTATTGCCATGTTACATCCTCAAAAAAAAAAAAAAACCTATCCCAAAACACGGTATTACCACAGTATGAGAGTCCAAACATGGTAAATCCCCAGAAAAACTAGAAGTACCATGATGCACATAATAAAGCACGGCATTATCCTGGTACACATGCTGACTTTATCTGAAGTGTAAAGTGGACTCACAGCTTCATCGTCAGACGCTGAATCCGGTTCTTCTGGAACTTCATCATCTTCACCAAGAGTTCTGATCAGATCCAGCTCTGAAAACATCTCAACACGAACCTCACACACCGACCAAGAGCGATTATTAGTCACTAAACACAATGTCTATCTTGACATATATGAATCTAGACTTACAGGTCATATAGTCTCACGAATTATAAACGAATAATCGCGTCTATTTGTCGCAGTAACAGCGCGGCATGTCCATAAACACACGTGCGTCGCGGAAGCAGCGGATCTGCGTCACTCGCGCGGCGCTGCACGAGGCGACACTGACCCCTGCAGGCGCGGAGGACGAGACTATTCGGAAAAACCCCATCGATGCCAGTAAAGCGTTGAGAAATGGAGAATTTAAATTAAAAAATATATGAAGACTGCTGAGGATTGTGGAGTTTAAATCAAAACATGACTCTACAAATCATTTACCTTCAAGAAAAACATTTTAAAACGGTTGCCAGGGCTAAACCTGACAGAACACTTGCTTTGACATTCAGTTTCAATTGATATTTTCTTGAAAAGGCTGTAAATTATTTTATTTTTTTAAACAATCATATATTTAGAGACTTTATATGTGAACTTTTTCTCATCATTTAATGATATATTCATCTTATTTTGATTATATATACATATTTTACGTCGAACATTTCTTTAATATTAAATACTATGAAAGATTTAATCAAATAAAATCATCTAGAGATTAAACTTAAGTTGAAATAAAATGTTGAGAATGAAACCATTCATTTCCAAGCCGTCATTGTTTTCAGAGACACTTTATTTTGAGAGAAAATAGCCGAAATAAAATATTGAAAGTCTTTGTTTTGAGAAACTCGTTATTTCAACTTGTACATTTGAAGTTTCTAGACTCTCAATATTTTATTTGGACTTTCCCTCAATTTAAAGAGTTTAAGCTTGCATTATAATGACCTCAATCTGAAAACGTATTATTTTTAAACGACTTAAAACTACTACAAAAAGGCCTCTAAATGTTAACTATTTGCATAATGTGCATAAATTAAACCTTAACGGATCACATTACACATGCTTAACCCCTTCTGTGACGTTCGGGGAAAACGTCACGAACAGTAAATCTGATGCTGCACAAAAACTAACAATGCATCAAAGGCAATGTTGCTTCTAATCTGACATCTCCAAGACTGTGATAGAAGGTAAAAAAAAAAAAAAAATCCACAATCACATTTTATATTGAAAATAAGTCATTTTGTGTGTGTTTTTCCCCCCAAATCAGTGACATAATTTATGAATATGGCAATTAAAGAGTTAAAATCCTGGATTTAAAAAATAAATAATTTTTTTTTTAGTTTTGATCAGGACTGAGGTTGATTAATAGATTCAAGCAAAAAAAAAAAAATTGAAAAATATTTATCTGATACATTTTTAAAGCAGTTAAAACATACCACGAACATAACGAAAGTCTCGTGAATTTGAACAATGCAGCACGCTTCTAATAATGCACGTTTTTCAGTCCATTTAGTCACATCTAGGAAAATAATCACTGTATAAATTGATATTTAATCATTCGAGACAAAAACACGAGTCATTAAAACATAACTGTCACAGACGCTTTATTAAAAAAAAAAAAAAAAATACAAAAAAAATCAAACTATACAAGAACTTGCAGCCAAACTTTCCTGTACAAAAAAAAAAAGACGGATCTCAGACACTTGTCCAGCAGCGCGGAGGTTTACGGTCTGGGAGGACGCATGCCCGGAGGAGGAGGACCTGCAGGAAATGCAGAATAAGAGTTAAATACTTTAATAATTTCAACCAGATCCACACAAACCAAAAAAACGGGCATTACCTCTCATTCCAGGGGGAGGCGGTCTCATGCCAGGAGGAGGCATTCCCATAGGAGCGCCGCGGCCGGGAGGCATTCCCATCGGCGGTCCCATGGGCGGCCGCATGCCGGGAGGAGGACCCATCATCCCTGCGGCAGAGGAGAGACGCGAGGGTGAACGTTAACCATCGCACAACAGCGTGAACGTCTGTCACTCCGCCATGTGACTCTGAGCTCAGTGTAATCCTGCTTTCTACATAAGCGGACTCGTCATCGGCCTCAGAAAACATGGATGTCATCACAGCTGGCGAATCAGCACAGCCATCAGAGACACCGTCACAGAGACACGCAGAGCCGTTCTTACCTGGAGGCGGCGCTCCTCTGCCCATCGGCGGGGGCGGTCCGGCCCGGCCCGGGGGGTACTGCGTGGGCGCTCCGGCGATACTGGCTCCCACGGCGGCCGCCGCAACCGTGCCTCTGCCCTGAGGGGTCATGACCTGAGAGAGAGAGAGACAGAGAGAGAGAGACAGAGACAGAGAGAGACAGAGAGAGACAGAGAGAGACAGAGAGAGAGAGAGAGACAGAGACAGAGAGACAGAGAGAGAGAGAGACAGAGAGAGAGAGAGACAGAGAGAGAGACAGAGAGAGAGACAGAGAGAGAGAGACAGAGACAGAGAGAGACAGAGAGAGAGAGAGAGAGAGAGAGAGAGACAGAGAGAGAGAGACAGAGAGAGACAGAGACAGAGAGAGAGAGACAGAGAGAGAGACAGAGAGAGAGACAGAGAGAGACAGAGAGAGAGAGAGAGACAGAGAGAGAGAGAGACAGAGAGAGAGAGAGACAGAGAGAGACAGAGAGAGAGAGAGAGAGAGAGACAGAGAGAGAGAGAGACAGAGAGAGAGAGAGACAGAGAGAGAGAGACAGAGAGAGAGAGACAGAGAGAGAGAGACAGAGAGAGAGAGACAGAGAGAGAGAGACAGAGAGAGACAGAGAGAGAGAGACAGAGAGAGAGAGAGACAGAGAGAGAGAGAGACAGAGAGAGAGAGAGACAGAGAGAGACAGAGAGAGAGAGAGACAGAGAGAGAGAGAGACAGAGAGAGAGAGAGACAGAGAGAGAGAGAGACAGAGAGACAGAGAGAGAGAGAGACAGAGAGAGAGAGAGAGACAGAGAGAGAGAGACAGAGAGAGAGAGACAGAGAGAGAGAGACAGAGAGAGAGAGACAGAGAGAGAGAGACAGAGAGAGACAGAGAGAGACAGAGAGAGACAGAGAGAGACAGAGAGAGACAGAGAGAGACAGAGACAGAGGTTAGAAGAGAAGGGCAATTGTGTCGTTTGCATGCAAAATAGAGCAAAATGTTGAATATATCTGCGTGCGTATGTGGTTTTTTTTTTAAATGTAGTAGTTTTGATCTGGACTGAGGTTGATTAATAGATTTAAGCAATAAAAAATATTGATCTGATCCATTTTTTAAAGCAGTTAAAATCATAACGAAAGGGTCGTGAATTTGCCCACAGAGTTCTGTTGAGTTTAACATTTTCAAAGCATTTCCCCAAAATATGTGTCAAAATAAGATTTGTCACCAAAATCCATTTGCTGAAACACGGAGAAAGTTACGGCCAAATTAAGACTCAAAAATTCCCCATAGAGGATGAAAACATCCCGAACGGCACATTAAAGACGTAGTCAGTGGAAGTGTAATTGTTGTGAAATGTGAAGCCGCTTCTGCTGATGAAACCGCAAGCAATTCTCCGGGTCTTCATTTATCATATCTGGTCTTTAACTAAAATTACCTGCTGCGACGGGCCTCCGACTCCCCTCACGGGTCCGGCGAGTCCAGCGGGAGCCTGTGCCATCGGCGCTCCGGCGGGAACGCCTCGACCCGCGGCCCTGCCGACACCTGGACCTCCGGCCACTCCGGCCAGCGGCACACGGGCGATGCCAGTCTGTCGCAGGACACAAAAAAAACCACATCAGTCTCCGTACGTCGAAGAAAAAGCCACTCAAACGACTTCGAACGCAAACTCACGTCTTTAGGAGGAGGTCCTTCCACAGTCATGGACACTAGATTCTCTCCTCGGAGCAAAACCAAACCCAAAACCCTCTTCTCCTCTCGCTCCGGCTGCTTGGAGTTCTTGGGCCTGCGAAGGACATGAAACGATCAGTACGGATCTGCGTAAACTCGGTTCCTTACGAACGTCGAGGACTCACTTGATCTTCCTGAACTCGTCACAGTCGCACAGGATCAGGTTCATGTGTTTGTCGAACGCTTTGAACGTGCCGATGAAGATTCGCCCGTCCTGCAGGATGCAGCGCATCCGAAAGTCGATGTGCTGCAACATCTTACTGCTCTTGCCGACCGTCTGAAAGACAATAAAGAGTTCAAGTTACTTCAGTCACTTTAAGCCATAGTCATTATTGGTATAAAATAGGGCTGTGCAATTAATCGCAATCGCGATTTGAGCACATGCAATTTCTAAATCGCACAAGTCTGCAATTTTATGTGTTACTTTATTTATATTTTAATTGAGAATACTGTAACGTTACTGTGCGCATGTTTAAGATGTTCACCAATCAGAGCTCACATGAGAACAAAGCAAAGCGGGAGAACAGAATAGGCAAACGGGAGGAAAGAGGAAAAAATATGGATGCAGTTCAGAATAAAAAAGAGAAATTCAACATCAGTCGTTTGAGAGAGTTTTGGATTCAAACACTGGACAAAAGACGCCGACTCGCACTTATTTCACACAAGTTTCTGTATGAGAAATGTAAGGCGGGCGTTGAATACGAGTTTAAACAGGTGAAATAATCCTCATTTATTTGATGTTGTGTGTTTTTAAGACACTATTTTTGTGTATCAAGAAGTTAATCTATTGTACAGTGTTTCTTCATTCACTGAAATACAGTTTTGAAGTTTAATTATTATGACTGGAATTTCAGGTTCGTTCACCTTCATTTATTTGATGTCTGTTTTAAAGATTACAGTTTTGTTCATGAAGCTGTAAATACAGTTCCTTCATGGTGAAACATTTTGTTCTGCACTTCTGAATACATTCAGAATGAAGCGTGTTTGAAAAAGCAAAAACAATGACCAAAATTGCAAAATAAATCGCAATTGCAATATTCATTAAAAAAAATTATTTTGTCCATATTGCAAAGCCCTAGTATAAAAGAACAAGCTATCAAGTACTTTTATTTTGAAGGGTATTAATAGCGCTGCAAAAAAAAAGTATAAAAATAATGAATTAAACGACGAATGAGAAGTTTAGCCAAATAAAAGTCCTCTTCCGGTTAGCGCTGTGCAACGGATCAGAGGACATGAAAACATAAACAAAACTCTCACACCGCTCAATAAATGCTGCAAAACATAATTAGTTAAATTGCATCATAATATATATATATATATATATATATATTATAAAAGTACAATTAAATGGTTTAAATTGAAGCTTTTCAGCAAAAGTTTGGCTACAAACAAACGACGGGCAGCATTAGCGCTCTTTTATTCTCCTGACTGGATTTCTGAGGAAAATTTCTATATTTTGTGTCACAAACATTTTCTAGCACTCTTAAAAAATACCGAAATTAATGTTTTGAGCGCCTTATGATCTTATATCACCGCAAGCCGTTTTGCTCTACGCATCACCAACGTACAGAAAACGCAGACATTTTTTTTTAATTAAAAATCCTTACCAAACGATGGAAATATCAAGGCGATTGATCAATCATACACTAATAAGCTAAACAATCAAGTCTTACCATTGTTGATGTAAGGATGGCTCCGATAAATATCGGATTCTCCCGAACAAGTTTTAAAAAATTGACCCGCGAACCGCCGCCGAGTCGTTTAATGGAGGCAGAGCGGAAAAGAGTGCGGCAAAATAAAAGTCCGACCGGAAACACGCAACACAATCGAACTTTAACGTCATGATAATATTTTGTCAGTATTTGTGATTAAATAGCAAAAAATATTGATAACCAATCTGTGTTGTTATGGAAGGAAGTAGTAATCGGTCATATGGAGGATTGGAAAGACAAGCGCAACCATATCTATATAAATATATTCATAAATGCAAGTTTTCTTACTGTTTTATTTCCTTCAAGAAAGAATTTGAACATTATATATCTCTGAAACAAAAAGCAGCAAAAACTTTTCAATGTTTTTGTTTTATTTGTTACATATGTGGTGTTATATATTGTACTTTGTAACCTTCTATATGTAATAAAAAAATTATATTAAAAAAAATATATAATATTTATTTTTTAAGATAATTCCACTCGCATTTACTCGTCTCATCAAAACATGCTCAGATCACGGTCATCCTAAACGTAAATAAGAGGAACGATGCCTTTTTTTTTTTTTAATGTATTTGTTTTTATTTATTCATTTATTTTATTTTTTTTCAGCTGAGAATAAATTGGTATCTTCATATTAATCATTCAACTGTACACATTCGCTTAAGAAAAATAAATATAACCCAGCCTACTCAATGTTAATGCGTTATAGATCGCAGGCGTTTCATTACATGATGTACAGTGTTAAGAAAATAAAGAGCTACAAAATATTTTAAGACATGAAACACATTATAACATCAGATGTGGGGGGGCTGGACAGTTTCCATGTTGACCTTTATTTGTCAGTTTATTTCAACCCAAAAACCATCTGGTATAAAGCAAATAAAGTGCAAGACTGAGATCCTCCTGAAAAGTCTGTCAGATGCTTTTAATGTTTCTAACGGCCTGATGGATTCAGTTCAATGTACTCATTTACTGTGCAAACCCGGTGTAAATGAATCAAAATCACATTCTGGAACACAAATGCACACTATAGCCTGTCCGAATCTGCGCTAAAGTGAACACAAAAACTCTTTGCATGTTCAAATCCTACGTCTAAATCTGTTAAATTCATAAGTTATGCTTTGTACACTGCTATTTACAGTCCTGGTTTTATGTTTTGCATCTGAAGAAGAAGAAGAAGAAGAAGAAGAAGAAAAACTTTAAAACAAACCGGACTAAATCTTCGGCTTAACAACAAATGTTGTCGACCAAAAGCTGTAACGTCTCTACGACACAAACACACTTTATTCTTCTCCGAAAATAAAGCACATTTTGCACTAATTCCTCCAAATTAGTGATTTTGGTGAACAACATTTTCTTTTTCTTTTTTTTAAAAGATACAAAAGAGTTCTGGCTGCGGATTTGATCACACACCGAATCAGCTGACGTTATAACATTAGTCGTGATTGGTAAGAAAGCGACTCTTTTAATAGTGGCGTGCGGAGACGACGTTTTTTGATGGGACTATTGCTGAACGTGAACCCGAACACATACTCTCCAGATCACAGCTCACCTCGAAATAAGTTTTGCACGAAAAAAACGAAGACTACCTTTTGCAACTGTAACAGAAACGAGATGTTCTCGCAATGCAATAATGTGAGAATGTGCTTAAACGACACGCAAAGTAATGCAAAAAGCCTCATTTTCTTCATGCAACACATGATTCTGAGGTGAAATATGACCTGTATAATCACGAATCAAGTGCAAACTTTTCTTTTTAAACGACGATCTTAAAAGGATTCACGAAGGCCGTATTAAACCGTGACTTGCATGTACACACGACAGAAGAGACTCGGTCAGACGCACGCCATGCACACTCACACTTCAAGTTGTAGAGGAAAAAATAAACGTCAGAGTCTGTTGCATGTGCATTACTAGAGAAGAGACGAGTCATTAATAGTTAGAGGATCACAGTGTGCATAGATGTCTGGCCGCATTGCTGTGCGTCGATCATTGACTAAGGCAGCGTAAATCAGAAGTGGATGGCGAGAAAATGGGAAATTGAAGCCTAAGCCCTCAGATTTCCTTCCAACAGGACCGTGTTAATCCCTCGTTCCTGGTTTGAAGCGGCAGCAGCGACGGCTTTTGATATGACGGCGAAAGCTGATGTGTGTAGTCGTGGAAACGTGTTAAAAAAGGCGCCGTCGTGCGCATGCGTCACTCTTGACCGAAGCCTTCGGTTTCCTCGATGGCGAACAGCAGCTTTTCCTTTAACTGCTCGTAGCTTTTATAGGGCGGCAGATCCAGACGGTTAAAGCTGGTGGGGGGGGAAAAAAATAAAATGGAGACTGTGAAAGATGTTTGAGTAGATATTATTATTATTAACTATAAGAATGCTATATTTTTGGTACAAGTACATATTTAAAATAGAAAATGTGAGTGACTGTGTTTCATGTTAAATGGGTGGTGATCAGATTACAGTTCCATCTGAAAAGTGTTTTAGATTACCAAAGTGATTACTTTGAGTTTTAATGTCATTTAAACAGCGATTGGTGATTCTCTGACTCTGACCGTCTGAAAAAGACGAGTTCAGTTTCATGTTTTCCACTGTTTTCATGTTTTGAGAGTCATTTTATAATCGTAAAAAAGGTCACTGCAACTTTTTCTCATGATTTGTTTTTTCCCTCACAATTGTGAGTTTGCATTTCACAATTCTGACTTCTTTTTCTCAGAATTGCGAGATTTAAACTCACAATTGCAAGTTATAAAGTCAGAATTGGGAGATATGAACTTGCAATACTGACTTTTTTCTTGCAATTGTGAATTTAGTATGAGTTTATATCTCATAATTCTGACTTTTCTCAATATTGTGAGTTTATATCTCATAATTCTGACTTTTCTCAATATTGTGAGTTTATATCTCATAATTATGACTTTTCTCAATATTGTGAGTTTATATCTCATAATTATGACTTTTCTCAATATTGTGAGTTTATATCTCATAATTCTGACTTTTCTCAATATTGTGACTTTATATCTCATAATTCTGACTTTTCTCAATATTGTGAGTTTATATCTCATAATTCTGAATTTTCTCAATATTGCGAGTTTATATCTCATAATTCTGAATTTTCTCAATATTGTGAGTTTATATCTCATAATTCTGACTTTTCTCAATATTGTGACTTTATATCTCATAATTCAGACTTTTCTCAATATTTTGAGTTTATATCTCATAATTCTGACTTTTCTCAATATTGTGAGTTTATATCTCATAATTCTGACTTTTCTCAATATTGTGAGTTTATATCTCATAATTCTGACTTTTCTCAATATTGTGAGTTTATATCTCATAATTATGACTTTTCTCAATATTGTGAGTTTATATCTCATAATTCTGACTTTTCTCAATATTGTGAGTTTATATCTCATAATTCTGACTTTTCTCAATATTGTGACTTTATATCTCATAATTCTGACTTTTCTCAATATTGTGAGTTTATATCTCATAATTCTGACTTTTCTCAATATTGTGAGTTTATATCTCATAATTCTGAATTTTCTCAATATTGTGAGTTTATATCTCATAATTCTGACTTTTCTCAATATTGTGAGTTTATATCTCATAATTCTGACTTTTCTCAATATTGTGACTTTATATCTCATAATTCTGACTTTTCTCAATATTGTGAGTTTATATCTCATAATTCTGACTTTTCTCAATATTGTGAGTTTATATCTCATAATTCTGAATTTTCTCAATATTGTGAGTTTATATCTCATTATTCTGACTTTTCTCAATATTGTGAGTTTATATCTCATAATTCTGACTTTTCTCAATATTGTGAGTTTATATCTCATAATTCTGAATTTTCTCAATATTGTGAGTTTATATCTCATAATTCTGACTTTTCTCAATATTGTGAGTTTATATCTCATAATTCTGACTTTTCTCAATATTGTGACTTTATATCTCATAATTCTGACTTTTCTCAATATTGTGAGTTTATATCTCATAATTCTGACTTTTCTCAATATTGTGAGTTTATATCTCATAATTCTGAATTTTCTCAATATTGTGAGTTTATATCTCATAATTCTGACTTTTCTCAATATTGTGACTTTATATCTCATAATTCAGACTTTTCTCAATATTTTGAGTTTATATCTCATAATTCTGACTTTTCTCAATATTGTGAGTTTATATCTCATAATTGTGACTTTTCTCAATATTGTGAGTTTATATCTCATAATTGTGACTTTTCTCAATATTGTGAGTTTATATCTCATAATTCTGAATTTTCTCAATATTGTGAGTTTATATCTCATAATTCTGACGTTTCTCAATATTCTGAGTTTATATCTCATAATTCTGAATTTTCTCAATATTGTGAGTTTATATCTCATAATTCTGACTTTATAACTCACAATTGCAACTTTATATCACGCAATTCTGAGGGAAAAAGTCAGAATTGTGAGATAAAAACTCACAATGATCTTTTTTGTGTTTGTTTCACACTTATTAGTATTCCAAAGTATTCCAAAGTATTTAGATTAAGTCACTAAACTTGAGTAACGTAACGAAATACGTTACAAATGACTTTTTAAAGCATGTATTTTGTAATCTGTAGTGAAATACATTTGAAAAGTAACCCACCCAACCCTGGTAATGAATGAATTGCATTTATGTTATGAATTTATGTGCAAAACCATCTGACTATACAGATTCTATCTGCTTTATTGCAAAAAAAAAGTAAAATTCTTATTCTTGTCAGTACATTATGCTAATTAAATCTGGTTTTTGATCTTACCATGTGTGGCTCCTCGGTAGCCAGTTTTCTTTTCCCACTTTCTCAATACAAAACTTCTGTGGCCCATTGCTCCCTACGGAAATAAAAAAAAACATTTATTCTGATCAATAAACATAGAGGACGGACTGCCACTGCATTTAAATGAACACGTTACGGCATTTCCATCACAAACCCGTGGCCTGAATCAACATCATCTTTCTGTGTGTGCGTAAATTAAAATGATGGTCAACTGGTCGTTACATACGTACGGCGTTAGGACTAGTATAATTGAAATATTATTATAGTTTTTATTATTAGATTGAATTAGTTAACATGAGCTGCACTTATACAGCATTTATTAATCTTTCTTAAAGTTAATTTCAACATTTACTAATACATTATTAAAATCATTAGTTAATGCACTGTGAACTAACATCAACAACTGTATTTTCATTAACTAACGTTAACAAAGATTAGTAAATACAGTAACAGATGTGCTGCTCATGGTTAGTTCATGTTAATTTAAACATTAACTAATGTTTAACGAATGAAAAGTGTAAAATCATTTTGAATTAGAATGAAATAGAGGTCTGATAAGATTTCGTGCCATGAGAAATTAAAAAGTGATAATATTTCTTGAGGTCTCGGGATAGTAAAGTTTGTGGCTTGCGTTATACAATACTGTCTTTTACTGCATATAATAATTCATACTCAGAAAGTAGAACTGAAGTAACGTATGATTAAACCCTCGAAAGTGGAGCGTTACACGTACAAGAATCCATGAACCGTATTATTAGATTTAATATAAGGCTGCACATTATATTAAAAGAATTTAAAAATCACAATATAGCTTAGCGCTATCATTAATAAACAAAACCAGGCTGTTGGCGCCCTCTGCAGGCATTTGTTATAATAGATGAAGTACATGAGTTGATTATAAAATTATGTATATTACATTATGTATTATAACAGTGTTGTTCCAAAAGACCATAAAATAACTTGCTTTTGATACTTTATTTAAACCAATTATTATTACTGCCTCATTATTATATATATATATATATATATGTATATGTATGTATATTTTAGTCATTTTAAAGGCTATTCACTTTATTATTCACTCTATTTTTATTTTATTTATATATATATATACATATATATATACATATATATATATTTAGTCATTTTAAAGGCTATTCACTTTATTATTCACTCTATTTTTATTTTATTTATATATATACATATATATATACACATATATATATATTTAGTCATTTTAAAGGCTATTCACTTTATTATTCACTCTATTTTTATCACCACAAAAAATATTATCTGATTACTCAAATAATTACCAAAATATTCATTAAAGACAGCCCTACATTTATTACATACTTTTGCATTTTGCGACTTTTTTTCCAGTTGTATACACCCCTACAGTTGGGTGTTTTATATATTATAATATTATATTTAATTTAATTTTTTATTTTAGTTCAAGTAATGAAAATGTTTTTTTTTTTTTTTATGTTATTAGTTTTAGTTACCTATAATACAGTCCCTCCAGAAAAACGCAGATTTTTTTTGTGATTGTTGCGGGCAAAAGTCTTTGATTATGCGGCACGTTTTCTTAAAAAATGCGATGGAATATGCACTATATTTTATGCGATGAAATTGCGGGAACTTGCAAAAATTGCAGTTTGATGCAAAAAAGAGGAAAAAAGGATGATTCCCCCAACAGCCTGTTCTCTCTAGACTCTTCCTTCATGTCACAAGTCACTTCTGATCACTTCAAGCTACTAAATCACACAATATTTCATTCTCATTCTGTTTATTTCATTCGTGCATGAACACACGGCTCAAACTTACAAAACATCGAGTCGAACAAGTTCTGTCGCTTCACAAAAGGAATATTCAACAACTTCTGTAACAATGAATAAATAAAATATAAAAAATAAAAATGTGTGCTTCCTGTATTACAGAGGTAGTGACACAAAACACACATCTTCTGTTAAATGAAGGGCTTCCAATCTCTTACTGCAGCGTGAATTATTCTACACTCTACTAATATACAGCGTCGTCTGCGGTTCGACACGCAGTTGAGTGCAGAATAATTTGCACCCGCTGTCATGTGACACACCGGGAAACTGCTTCACGCGCTCTTTTGCGCTTATTTTTGTTGGCAAATGAGAATGATCTGCGTGTTTCACAGATGATGTTCACGTCACGCAATTACGTCACTTCATAAGGTTCCCATGGCAATAGGGGGAAATAATGGTGTGAAGTAAACGCAACATTTTTCAACGTTCTGCTAAGAAATATGTGACTTTTTTGCAACGAAAATACAGGGATTATGAAATCATGCTTATAGCCCCGCTTATTTTGCTTGCTGAAATCAGCAATTTATGCGGCGTATTTGAAAAAATGCGACCCCCGCATAAATATGCGGACTGATTATGCATGAAATCGAGCGATCGCATTTTCACGTTTTTCTGGAGGGACTGATAATAACCCTGATCAGAACAGAAAGACGCTGCACTAGTCATTTTAAGAGATCATCAACGGTTTGGCGTGACACTGTCAAGCCTTACCCATAAGGTCAGCAAATCCCCCAACAGGAAGTCGGCATGTGCCGGTCACAAACTGCAGCAGTCGCATACGCTTCTCATTGTCGATCTCCTTCACGAACTAAACACAGACAGACAAACAGACGACGGGCCGTCAATATGGCAGCATCTCCACATTTATGATCATCTGGGTTTGATTTAACCAGTGGTCTGATGCAGGAGTGTTATTAAGTGAGTCTAACCTGCCAAAACCAGACGATCTGCTTGCTGCTGCGAGCGTAGTGTCTGTAGATCGTGCTCCTCTGCCAGTCACCCAGATCGATCTCCTGCATCCCGCACAGCATCACCTACACCGCAATTCAGAATATACAAAAGTATCTACATGTAGAGTAACTATGGCTTTAGTTACACCTGATATTAACAGGGCTTTAAAAGAAAACAAAAAAAGTAACAAATTCCTAATCTATCGTCACGAACAGTCTATGATTCACAAACCTCCAGTTCCTTGGCATCAAAGTATTGCAGGTACTGTTGTGGCAAGACCTCATTAAAGCCCTCGAGGAACGCCTGAGTCTGTTCCTCGACGCCTCTGGACAACCTCCACTCCGCAACCAACCTGATTTGATTTCACAATCATTCACTGATATTAGGGATAATAGGGGTGGAACTATTTGCTTGTCGAAACCATTCTTCACAAAATGATGCAATCATGGTTTATTTTGATCATTTTGGCACAATTATATATGGCACAATATTTTCAAACTATGCTGAAGAAGAGGGACAGTCAATACAGCGAGAATTTCCATTAGATGTTTTTACAGTCCTCATTAACCTTTACGTTAATTTGTACATGTAACTTTTAATATAGGTTCGCCTGGAGTGAAGACGTTAAGTAGAGCACGCACCTATAATGCACGTGCAAATATTTGTTTTCCATCTAAAGTTCATTTAAAAATAGACATTTCAATTTCGATAGATATATTTCTCATGCCTGTGAGACAAGTTCAAGGCAAGCTTTTTTGAGTTTTCATTTTACAAATGAAATTAGTCCGTTTCGAATGATGTGTTAGGCCAGCGGTTCCCAAAGTCGTAGGGGTCGCGAGATGATTTCTATATTTTTTTTTTTAAAGTGGAAAAAATATATAGGCCCTATATATTTTTGTTGCAATTAATTTAATTCAATACTTATTAAATGGTGTTTGCGGAAAAGTCTGATTAAAAAAATATATATAACGTATATTTTTTAATTGAATTTGTAATTTTGTCCCAGACGTTATACGAGATTATCACGTGACGTACGTCATGCGCTGTTGTTCGCTGAAGCTGAAGGTGTTTGGAGGATACAAACAAATAATACCTGCTTTAAAATGAAACGGTGGTTCACATCCACAACAGAAAAACCGATAGGAGGAGAAAAGTCACAGGTGAGGCCGGTCGACGGTGCGAAGACTGCGTCGTTTTGATGTGTAAAACTGACATTGATATTGGATTATATGTGATGCTGAGAGAAATGAGGAAGAATTATTCAGCATGACACAGAAATGCTTTACCGAGTACTTAGTGTTTCGGACACGTTGACCGTCGGATTAGAATGAGCGCGTGCGTGCGTGCGTGCGTGTGTGTGTGTGTGTGAGTGTGAGTGTGTGTGTGTGAGTGTGTGTGTGTGAGAGTGTGTGTGTGAGAGTGTGTGAGTGAGTGTGAGTGTGTGTGTGAGAGTGTGTGAGAGTGTGTGTGAGTGTGTGTGTGAGTGTGTGTGAGTGTGAGTGTGTGAGTGTGTGAGTGTGTGTGAGTGTGTGAGTGTGAGTGTGTGAGTGTGTGTGAGTGTGTGTGTGTGAGCGTGTGAGTGCGAGTGTGTGTGTGCGAGTGTGAGTGTGTGTGAGTGTGAGTGTGAGTGAGTGTGTGTGAGTGTGTGTGTGTGTGAGTGTGTGTGAGTGTGTGTGTGTGAGTGAGTGTGAGTGTGTGTGTGTGTGAGTGTGAGTGTGTGTGTGTGTGAGAGTGTGTGAGTGAGTGTGAGTGTGTGTGTGAGTGTGTGTGTGTGAGAGTGTGTGAGAGTGTGTGTGAGTGTGTGTGTGAGTGTGTGTGAGTGTGAGTGTGTGAGTGTGTGAGTGTGTGTGAGTGTGTGAGTGTGAGTGTGTGAGTGTGTGTGAGTGTGTGTGTGTGAGCGTGTGAGTGCGAGTGTGTGTGTGCGAGTGTGAGTGTGTGTGAGTGTGAGTGTGAGTGAGTGTGTGTGAGTGTGTGTGAGTGTGAGTGTGTGTGTGAGTGTGAGTGTGTGTGTGTGAGTGTGTGTGTGTGAGAGTGTGTGTGTGAGAGTGTGTGAGTGAGTGTGAGTGTGTGTGTGAGTGTGTGTGTGTGAGAGTGTGTGAGAGTGTGTGTGAGTGTGTGTGTGAGTGTGTGTGAGTGTGAGTGTGTGAGTGTGTGAGTGTGTGTGAGTGTGTGAGTGTGAGTGTGTGAGTGTGTGTGTGTGAGCGTGTGAGTGCGAGTGTGTGTGTGCGAGTGTGAGTGTGTGTGAGTGTGAGTGAGTGTGTGTGAGTGTGTGTGTGTGTGAGTGTGTGTGAGTGTGTGTGTGTGAGTGAGTGTGAGTGTGTGTGTGTGCAAGTGTGTGAGAGTGTGTGTGTGTGTGTGAGTGAGAGTGTGTGAGTGAGAGTGTGTGAGTGTGTGTGTGAGTGTGTGTGTGTGAGTGAGTGTGAGTGTGTGTGTGTGAGTGTGTCGCTCAGACCTGCTCGACTGGTTCCTGATGGCAGAACAATGTTCAACCCAACATAGTTGCACCGTTACTTTCCGAGAGAGAACAGGTGGATATCGAGCGGCTCATGCAGAATCGTAACACTGATTTTTCACGTAGAACAATAAAATATAACTTTGTGTGCTTTGAGACTGGGCATAAAATCGATTTGCTGTACATTTTCACACGACGGGGGGGGTGTTGTTGAGGTGGGGGAGGTGCGGGGTCGCGGAGCAGCAGCGCATTTATCATGGGGGTCGCGGGCTAAAAAGTTTGGGAACCCTCGTGTTAGGCTACTCTCGATGTAAGACCAAATATGATGGAGTAGTTAAATGTAAGTGATCGCACCGGCACCTCCATGTCATGCAGTGAGCGCTCACACTTCAGCTTCCACACTCCGCCCAAACTCTCGGATAATAATAGCGCACATTTATCTAAGTTAACGTTAGAGTGAGTGGCCATGTAAAGTTGCTACTACTTCCATGCATCAAATGACAAGCCATATCTGATGTAATGTAAGGCCGTGAACGATCTGTCCCTCACAGACTTTTTTCTGTGACTAAACGACTAATAAAAGTTTGGACTAATATATATTACTTTCACATTGTCTGAAGTCCAACTGCGCACTATGAATGAGATTTCTTACCTGATATACTCCTCTTTATTTTCCTCCGTGACCTGAATGTTTCCTCCATCAGGTTTGAGGTCATGAGTGGTGACCTCTCCCAGAATCTCCTTATCCACCGAGAAAAACATCTCCAAGCCACATTCCTCAATATTATTATCCCTATAGAAAAAACATAATCATCTCCAACCAATGCCAAATTGCATCAATAAAACTAGCGCTGTTTTTGCTTTATAATTAAGACTGGGATTGTTCATTTCACTTCTATCCCTTAATTTCACAGTTTTAGTCCCCTTGTTCCTTATTGTCTCTGTAACTCATTTCAACTTGTCCTCACTCACTTGATCCAGATGAGCGAGTTGTAGAACTCCGGATCGATGGACTCCAGGTCTTTCAGAGCCAGAGGTTTATTCAGGATGCGCTTGTAAAAGGGCAAAGAGAATCCCGTGTCGATGAACTTCCCATGAAAGAGCGCCTATGGAGAGAGAACGCACAAAAAACAGACATTCAGACATTTGAACTGCATTTCAAACTGTGATCCGCCGTCCGGCACAGGCATCAAACAACGCGAGCGCCATACCATAGCAATGAACCGGCCAATGAACTTGAAGTACTTGAGGTGGTCGGGGTTGATGGAGGAGGCGGGGTTAATCTGCAGGCAGTAGTTGTCTTTGCCGGCATATTCGAACAGACAGTACATGGGGTTCAAGACCTCGTGAGAGAGCAGGAAGAACCATTCCCTAGGACAGAAGCACACAATATTATTATGTGTGTGCGCATATATCAACTCAAGTCATCACGTCCTGTGAATTATGTAACATACCTGGCCACGCCTCCATAGTCAAGTCCCTCCTCCCCTGGGAAAATAATCCACAATCTCCGTCTCAGATCTTGCGGATGGCAACTCATAATCTAAACGGATCAATTTACAACTTCTTTCAACATGCCACATCATGACACAAGTATACCAGAATCAATTTGCACAAAAAAAGTCATTCACCTGTTGAAACGAGTCCTCAAAGAGTGTTTTGCGACTGACGTGGATCTTAATGTGCTGAGGCATGGCTAGTTGCTTTGGCATTAAAAACATCATTGATTATAATGAAAGAACAATCATTTTCCCAAAGATCTAGCGCATCAAAGCAACTAAAAAACTAAGAGTTTGTAACTGAAGTCACTCTTACCTGACACCAGAAGCGGAAATAGTGCACTTTGGCTTTAAAGTCTCGTACGTATGTGATCTGAGGGCCGTTCTCACTGCAGGTGCACAAAGACAGAAGTATGAAAGGGCTTTAAAATTTTAACTGCAGTAACTTATGTGCCATATTTATGTGCCATATTCGTTTCCTAAGATAGGAACAACACTGTCTGGGCTTTCATTATGAACAGCTCCAAACGCTGCGATGGAGGATGTCACAAAACAACCTTCACTTCACACATATTAAGATATTAAAAAGGCTCACAGGGAGGATTTTCCTGTACGGGGGTCGATATATGTCGTCGTTTTCCTGTTGTGATCGACAAAATAAGGAATCCCGTCCACCGTAAACCTCATCTCCCAGCCCTCCGGCAAAGGCTTCTCATTCAACAACCTGACGAGCACAAAAACATTTCATTCAGAAAATAATGCTCCCTGTCAGATTATTCTGTGACGTTTTCCATCAAATAATTAATATCATATAAAAGAGGGGCAATTTCGCTGTGTTCAGAGTTAATGCCACAACTAAAACTACATTTGACTGGGATAAAAAAAAGCTGAAATAAAATAAAATATAAATATCGGATGAAACTCAAGATAATAAATAAAAACTGTAACTGAAATTAAAATGAATTAAAACAAAATAGTAATAGAAAAAATACAAAAACGCATAACTACGTTTCTAAAATAAATAAAATGTAAAAATAAAAGCAATATATGAATCAAACTGTCGCACCCTTGTGTGCGAGGATCTTCCCATTGTGTGGATCTTGTGGGATGATGAACAAAATACATCCTCCTATTACTGTCTGTCCGTTTCTCTGTGAACCAAGCAACACAAACAGAAATTCGAGGGTGACGCTCGAGAAAAGATTGTGTGAGCCGCTCTATTATGAGGGTAAAATGTGATTTCCTCTTGCTGCAGCATAAAAATGAAAGCGTGGTGACTCACCCCATCCCGGTGGCAGAGGACCCAGGGGGTCAAACTCTTTATTAGCTGTAGGCGCGAGCTGTTCCTGCTGCTGAAGAGATAAGCAGACAGAAGGAATAAGGACAATAACACCCTCAGCTCAGGTCATACAGGAAATCCTGTCATTCTTTCATTTAAAAGAGTCGACCTTTACATATATACTCACTCCATAGATGAATCTCTGGTTGAAGCGGTGCATGGCTCCCTGCAGCTGACTGCGCTGGTTCTGCCACTCCTCATAGTTCCGGACCGACTCTAGTGTGGGTCTCTGCCATGTGGTGGTTCTGATTATATGATCCACATAATACACGCGGCCCATTGGGTCCAAGCGACGCTCCCAGCTACCGCACAAACACACAAATATCGAGGACATTTTCACATTTGAGCGTTTTAATACATTTTGTATTATTATTATTAATGATAATTTTGACAATGATTGCTCATAACAACTATTAATATGCTATATAACAATATATTGTGTAATAATATTCATCATGCTCAACAAAATTATCAAATTATTATTCAAATATATATTTACAACGATTATTTTTATGATGATTTCTGATAACAACGACAACATAATTTTGTTGTTATCAGAAATTAGTAGTAACACTAAACTTTCAGACATAAAATGCAGCTAAAAGGGTTTCAAAGGACAGAAAATTAAAAAGCATAAAAAAATATGACATTTTTCTTTATAAAATGACTAAGGAGGCTTAAAATATATGAATGGAAAGCCAGATTAAGGGTGTAATGACTACAATCAGTGAGCTTTTCCTGACATTTTGTCTCTAGCACCTTAATTAATACATAATTTACACACTTTTGTATTTAATATATAATTTAAATATCTATTAGCAGCAAAGATCACTGGTTACCCCGGGGGTAGCGGTTCTGGTCTTTCCCACGTGGTTCTTTTCTCAATATGATCCACATAGTAAACACGGCCATTCTGATCCATTCTCTGCTCCCAGCTACACAAGAAACAAAAAGAAAATCCATTAAACACATCAAACTAAATCCTTATTATTATAAAGTGTCTTTTTAGAGTCATTCATTCTGACATGCAGCAAAAGCATCTTTCTTTCTTTCTATATTTTATTTCTAGAACACAATTTAATACAACCATTGTTGCCCAAAGATAGGAACATTTTAAGCATCGGCTCTTATTAGTGGCATTATATGGATATATGAGATCTTATGTGTCGACAGAGTGACATGAGCTTTATGTTGCTACAAAATAACTCATCTAAACTAATAAAAAGTAAAATTTTGATTTTATGTTCTTCACTTCACTGTGTTTGCATCACATACCCAGGTGGAAGAGGGCTGTTAGTGATTAGCGAAGCTGTAGGTGGCGTTGGACTGGCATTGGGGGCCTGATTTGACCCTGAACCTGAGCTTGACCCCTGACTTTCCGTTTCTCCGTTCACACACACTCGAGGAGACGTCTCCGGGCTGGGAGCTCTGCTGCCGTGAGTGGGAGTAGAGCCGGCAGAGGACGCTAAAAAACAAACAAACAATAAATAGGGAACTCGGATATGAGGGGTTTAGAGCGGATCGCGTTCTTTTACCGAACCGTTTCGGACACTGAGCGAAAAGAGCTGATGCTGCAATGCATATGATGAGACTTAAGTGTTTTTTGACCTTGGATGCATGTAAACCTATTATAGGAGACTACAAAACAAAATTAGGAAGCTTTAAAATAGCATCACACGTGACACAATATACTGTTACACCTCTATTAATAAGGTTCTCTACCTGTGGAGGACGTAGGTTTATGTGGCGAGGCCGGCGGCGGTCGCTGGGGTCGAGGTGGACGCGGTGGTCTCAGAGCTCCTGCGGACGGAGAGGAAGTCCCCGTACTTCCCACCGCATGACCATTGGGCAGTGGAGCATCGTCAGTAATGTCACTGGATGGGGAAGAATCTCGACTAGACCAACAACAAACAAAATTCAAACAATAATGTCTCATTTGTTAACTAACAATGATGGCATTCATTAGTCTGTGTTAATGTTACTTGATAAAAACGTTCATATTCATGTCAGTTGTGCATTAGCTAATGCAAACAGATACAACTTTTGATCTTAAAAAAGTATTAGTAAATGTTGATATTAACATTAGCCAATATAAATGCTGTAGAAGCATTGTTATAATGTTAACAAATGAAACCTTATTGTAAAATGTTACTGCAAAAACTAACGGCTGAGGTTTACTGATTTTCAACTCATACAATATCATTTTAACGTCAATAGATGTCATTCATCATATAAAGGAAATGGGCTAAAAGTTAAAAGACTCTTGTTTTATGTGCATGACATACATTTTTTATAATCCACTGCTAACATTCAATAATCTGGCCATATTTTTAGGCAGTTTATTTAAACAAAAATAATGAGGATACAAACTATAGAAGGAAAGAAATTCCCTCTAATTTTATGTATTAATAATAAATCTAGTGTTATGATCTATAAAATATCAAGCGCACCGAGCGAACAATCAAGATATTTCCCTCGAGAGCTAATTTCCCCAAGAACTCAACAATCTTCTTTTCTGCGCATAATATGGTGGAAAAACTTGGCGAGAGTGGAGTGATCTTTATTTTACCTCGCGGCCACGTCGCCGTTCAGTTTGGAGTCTCCATTTACAACCGCATCTGTGATCGAAGAGAAGAATCACCAAACTTCACGTGAGGGAAATCTCAGTTTTAAACAGCAAAGAATCTGAACGACTAAACTTCTGCTGAAAAACAGCAGAGATAAAGAAGGTCTCACCGTGTTGTTGCTCCTCTGAAGCAAACGTCTCGGCATCCACCTGCAGTCCATCCAGACACACCGAGAGATCTCCAACCACCTCCGACCGCTCTCGGTCTGAACTCAACTGCAACGTCTGCACAACCTCGCAAACTGTGACAGAAGAGCACACACACACACACACACACACGTGAAAAATGAATAATAACAGCGCTTCAACACTTTTTGACTATGACTTTTCCGTCGCTTATTAAATAAGGATCTTGTTTCACTAAATAACTCAGAGTTAAGAATTGATTTAAATGATTTATCGAAAGAAACTGTCATGGTAGCATGTTTTACCAAAAGTGCAATACCAAGTGTAAGAGCCACATAAGGACTAGTTCATTTGAAATAATAATTTAGTCTAAACAATAATAATAAAAAGGATTTTATAAATAAGAAATGTATTAGTTTAAAATGCATGATTAAGTAATGTTTAGATTTGATAACGTTTCTGTATTTTGAGCTTCCAGTCAGATAGCACTACGTCATAGCGGAAGCGATTGGATGTAGTTAGTTTTAGTTTGAAGTTAGAGACCTTGGAAGCAACACAGTTTTTTGACCGTGCGTACCATGTCTGTTTAATTTCATGTTTTTGAAGTAAACATTCAAAAAGAAGACAGTGTTTGCTCGTGTTTCAAATACTGGTTGTATTTAGACTGACTCCAAAACTGGTACAGAAGAATTAAAAGCAACTAGGTGCCACAACACCAAGCTGATTAAATTTTTTGAAGCTTACAACCAGGTAAAGTCATATTCAAAGACGACCTGGAAAGCCAAACTGGCGACACCAAGCAAACGAGCTCACAGCGACACTTTAGGTCTGAAGAAAAGGAAATGGGAACCTGGTTCCAAGCTAATCAACGCCCTCAACTCAATCTGCACTTCTACAATTCTCACCAGTGGTGAGCGGTCATATGGTTCCCACATGAAAGTCTCTGAAAAGACCCTTTGTTTGGTAGCATGAGTCAGTTCACCTGCTTCCAGTACAGAGAGCCGATAAAACACAAACTCTTGAGTGCACACACACACACACACACACACACACACACACACTAAAGAGACTCTGAGTAATGAGATTCACAAAGTGGAGAATATGGAAACTCACTCTTCATATTGTTGGCTTTTAAGGTCTCGCTGACCTCCAGAGTGGCCAAGCCCAGCAAAATGTCTGCTTTAAGTGTCTGGTGACTCCAAACCCGGAAAATTAACTTGCTGAAAGGGGTGACGATCCTGCAGGGAATATGATCAACAGAGCAGGGATGTTATTGTGAAATAAAACTGTTAAAAATTACAGTTTTGGGACTTAATAGTTTTGTATTCCACAATTCAATTGCTAACATTAAATAATCCAATGCATTTTATTTAAACTAAAATAATAAGAATATATTAGATGAACCAAAGAAGAAAAACAATTCACTAAACTTTTATGTTGATATAAAATCATGCATTATGATCTATAAAATGTAAAGCGCACTGAGCAAGCAGTCAAGATATATGTATATATATATATATATATTAGATGAAAAACTATTATTTATAATAACTGAAAAAAAGTGCAAAGTGACTAATAAAAAAAATAAAAATAAATACAATCTAATGAATCTAAAGCTGAATAAAAGCACAAATAAAAACAGAAAATATAAAAATCTAATTTAAAATATGAATAAATACTATTATAGTAAATCACAAACACTAGAATAACGCTGCAATAGAGTCATTACACTTTTATAATGTAGTTATAGTGAATTATAACATGTTTAGTCTGGAGAAAGAGTTCAGAACGAAAGGAAACACTTAACATTAACGTATGCATTAATTAATATTAACTAACAATGAGAAATATATTTGTGACACTCTTTGCTATGTTAATTCATTAAAATATAACTTAACAGATACTTTTGATTTTAATAATGTATTAGAAAATAAGGCTTCAGAAGTATTTTTCATTTTGTATGTTTAACTAACGTCGACAAACGGAAACTTATTGTGAAGTGTAACCGAACGAAACACTGATTCTGGATCAGCCTTAACGGCTCTCTTACACAGTGAGAGACTGTTTCCACTTGGGACTGTGAGTGTTGGTGCATTTCTCCGTCTTCTTGGACTGGCCGTCCACACACACCTCCACGTAAGGACTGGGCCCAAACCAATTCTTCTTACTGTCCCGCAGCTTAGCGGACAGAACTAATAAAAGACAACAGAAACAAAGTACTCATCTGATGAAGCGACAACAAAATAACCAGATCGCTGACAACTTAAAACAACGACAAGGCATATCAAAATGATATATTGCTATATTTTCGTAAAGCTCACCTGTTATCTGAAGTTGAGCCTTCATGATGCGGCCATTAAAAGACTTAGTGCGGCTCAAATCTGAAATAAACACACAAGCATATAGATCAATACTAAATCGGTTAAGGTAACAAAAACATGAGACATGTAGTAAATAGTGGGAAAAGGTCACGAAACGACGCATTTACTTCTGTAATGTGGCATAGGATATGGTTTCATGTTGACTACTTCAACAAAACACCCACTGTCTTTCTCGCACGGCTTTTACAGGCCGATCGGTCACTGCGTAGACGCATCTGACCGCCGATCGTGCCGCTTAGTGATGATGTGTGATGTATGTTCTAGACGTGTCTTCAAAACCTCTCTGCGGTAACAGCTAATCTCACGACAGAAGTCTCCGGTAATCCTTGGCAGATTACAGATGATGTAATTCTGTCTGTCCACTGAGAGAAAGTACTGATAAACACCGGCATTCACCAAGAGAAGAAACCTCAATCAATTAGGATTGGAACGAATTGTAAACGTCAACATGCAATTCTGGCAGTTCATTTTGCTTCTTCAAGCCAATTTTGATTTTATAAGGGAATAATAGGAACTTTTTGGTTCAGATATGTACTTGTATTTTCACTGCCATCACCACAAGAAATATCTATTTTAATCAGTATACTTTTACAGTAAATATATATATATATATATATATATATATGTGTGTGTGTGAGTGTGTGCCTATATATATATATATATATATATATATATATATGTGTATGTGTGTGTGTGTGTGTGCCTATATATATATATATATATATATATATATATATATATATATGTATGTATGTGTGTGTGCCTATATATGTATATATGTGTGTGTGTGCCTGTATATGTATATATATATATATATATATATAAATATATGTGTGTGTGTGTGTGTGCGTGCCTCTATATATATATATATATGTGTGTGTGTGTGTGTGCCTATATATATATATATATATATATATATATATATATGTGTGTGTGTGTGTGTGCGTGCCTCTATATATATATATATATATGTGTGTGTGTGTGTGTGTGCCTATATATATATATATATATATATATATATATATGTGTGTGTGTGTGTGTGCGTGCCTCTATATATATATATATATATATATATATATATATATATATATATATGTGTGTGTGTGTGTGTGCGTGCCTCTATATATATATATATATATGTGTGTGTGTGTGTGTGTGCCTATATATATATATATATATATATATATGTGTGTGTGTGTGTGTGTGCGTGCCTATATATATATATATATATATATATATATATGTGTGTGTGTGCCTATATATATATATATATATATGTGTGTGCCTATATATATATGTGTGTGTGTGTGTGTGTGTGTGTGCCTATATATATATATATATATATATATATATATATATATATTTCTTTACAATTACAATTAGCTGTAAATTATTCAGATATAATTTAATTCCATGACAGGTATAAACTCATAAACACACTTTTACTGGTAAATGAAGGCAATTATTCATAATATTTAATCTATTTAAACTAGTGGTTCCTGACATTTACACGAGCAGAATTCACAACAACCAAGTTGCATGTATAAATGTGTCATTTTTCCAGGCACAAAATGTCCTGTACATGATTAATTAATGAAAATAAAATATAGTGAAAACAATCCCGGCAATTCTGTTAACTGATCTGAAATTCTCCCGTGTTAACTCGGGCCATTCTTCGTGTAGATTTAAGACATCCCAATAACATGAACTCCTAATAATATTAGACTGGATCTAACTTTTGAACAAGCATCATCTTTCGATTTTTTCACCTGGCATTTATTACTCCACACATCATTCCTAATCTGCATGACCTTCTTTTTTCGATTTAACACAAAAGGAAAATGTTCTTGACAACGCAATGAAAGTTAACGGGTAGTGAGAGGCTGTGAAACTCGTCGCTTATTACTTTTACTCATTATAACTCATTATAAGTGCGTTAAAAGCTCACACTGTCAGTGGTTACTTAACTTAAAATGATGAATAGTTCGCAAATTGAATTAAATTGAACTGCGGTTTCACTCTTTTTTTCATGCAATGGTTAATTTTGAGTTACTTTGCTTCCACCTTCAAGTGTTTATTTTCTTACACTTTATCCATCTGCATTTGTAGAACTTAGTTAATTTTTTTTTTAAATAATAGTTTGCTCAAAATGAGTTCTCCAGAAAGAGCGCTTCAGCATCAAACCGCTTTATTGCCATCTATTCGGAAGGTTTTTGCAGAAGAGTTTGCACATAAAAATGTTTTATGTTTTATATGACATTTCATTCCCAAAACAAGGGAATTTTTTATTATTATTATTATTACTGTAGACAGTATTTTCTGGTTTGTTTGTGGGAGCGATGCCTTTGTAAAGAAATTTGAACCTGGCTGAAGTGTATGCATAATAGTGCATAATTACATTTTCAGAAACCTTGTCAATGAATGAATATTAATTCATAAAGTAAGGTGATATCTATTTTTACCCTGTGGTGTCTTGCCTTAATAGCTTGTATTTCATACTCTTATAAAAGCACTGTGGTTTTACCACGGTAACGAGGTGATATCATGGTATATATATAACGGCATAGTATTCATTCTTTGTAAATATCATGTACATAAACATATTATATTATTATACTCACGAGCGCATTACACAAGTGACGTCACGCAGCGTTTCTGACTGACGGTGTCGCAGCTACAAAAACGACCGTTTACGAGTCAATTAAATGCATATATCCGTTTGAAACCGACAGCGGGTGCTTTTTATTCGTTTCAGACTATTATTTACGCACATTAATCAAAGAGCTGTCAAAACATCATCCGATAACGGTCAGTCAGTCAGTCACCGGTCAAACGAGCTAGCGCGTTACCAAAACACGGATGTTTTTCTTCCATATTGTCTTCTATACGTGTGTGTCGCGTATATCTTACCGTCTTATGATCACGGGAAATGTTTCTAGCTCTCAGTTTTAACGGGATCTGAGGTCAACTTCTCGTCGTTGGCATAAACTTCGCTCCATCTCAACCGGGTGACCGAAGGTCCGCCACCACTAGCACTGGCTCCATGTCAGATGACGTCACTGCGCGACCCCGTCACGTGACGCGACGCGCGTTCGTTTGGATAATGTCCTTTTTGTTGGATAATGTACTGTACAGCGTGTGCTATATTAAAGACTGAAACGCTAGATATGTCTGTGTACTCCAAATGAACAATTAATGTGTTTATTAATGTTATTTAAGGGCTGTGCTTTCACGAGATGGCGCTGTTTGCCAATACAAGCAATGTATTCATTGAACAGTATTAATAACCACTTTAAAATTAAAGCCACGTACTATAATGCAATAACATGGTGTAGTGCTTGTAAGGTACTTTGGTATTTGAACATTATTGCATGAGGTACCATGGCATTTGTCTTGGTATACCATCCAAATACCTTGAATTCATTGTAAAAGGTGTTTCCAAATGAACGGTGTCCCTTTAAATATGTGGAGATAAAATGCTGTTATGTACTAATATGATATGATATAATATAAACAGATTTGTGCTGGCAAGAACGAGTCAAACGAG
Source organism: Opsariichthys bidens (assembly GCA_037194245.1). Lineage (NCBI taxonomy): Eukaryota > Metazoa > Chordata > Actinopteri > Cypriniformes > Xenocyprididae > Opsariichthys > Opsariichthys bidens. The sequence continues at coordinate 1,713,674 of CM074298.1, read as the reverse complement.
TGATGTCCGTGTTCATTGAGCTACTGCTGGACCAATCAGCATCCGAGGGGGTGGAGCAACAGAGAACTGAAGAACTTCCTCCGAATCGGTTCGTTCGAACGGTTCGATTCAATGAAGTGTTGTCATGAAAAAAGATTCATGTTGCCATAAGGGAAAAAAATCCACCATGTTTTTAGAAATATATATAATAAAGTCTGCTTTGTGTACAAAAAGAATAATATAGTCAATTTTCCCTTACAGACTAATTATTCACAATCGGTTTTCGAATCAATTCATTCGAATCATTCATATATATATTTATGAATTATATATGAACAGACCCATTTGTATAAACCTTTAGAAGAATATAAAATAAAATGATTCATTGATTCATTTTGTCATGTTCCCATAAGGTAAAAATCCACCATGTTTATATATATATATATATATATATATATATATATATATATATATATATATATATATACACATGTGTGTGTGTGAGTGTGTGTGTATACATAATATATATATATATATATATATATATATAATAAAGTCTGCTTTGTGTACCAAAAGAAAAACATAGTGAATTTTCTCTTACAGACTAATTATTCACAATCGCTTTTCGAATCAAGTCGTTCGAATCATTCAAACGAACTGGTTCGATCCAAAGAACGATTCGTTGGCGCTCACTAGTATTGCTCAGCATCAGCACCGCTCGCACAGAAGATCACAGACCGTTCGCGCACCAGTTCCGATATCACTTACTCCGAGATCTGCATATACATCGGTGTCGTTAAGTTCATAATCTTCCTTCTAAATTCTCGAACAGCTCGTTTAAAGATGTTGGCGTGCACCGAAATGATCACGATGTGTCTCCAGTCGGCGAAGCGCGAGCATCTCCTCTCCAAACTGCAGCAGCAGAAGCAGCAGCAGCAGCATCAGATGCAGGATGCGGTTCACGGACTGTCCATCTTTCACGATGTAAGTAGCCAAACATTCGGTCAATGAGCCCACCGACAGGTCACCATGCAAACATTCACCTTGAACCCAAGAAGTCATTGTGTCACTTCTATGAACGCAGGACAGGGAGAGAGAAAGAGAGAGAGAGAGAGAAGGGTTTCTCATGCACATGTAAAAATGTATAGTCTTAAAATAGATTATGCTATAAAGCTTAGATTGTTGGGAAAATGCATAAGCTTATGTGCTTATTGCGAAAGCATGAAGAAGAAAATCCACTTGCGTTGTCATGTTTTATTTTTACTCTTCCCTTAGCATCAGATGCATTACATTATATATAGCTCATTTACATATTTAAATATGGGCCTAATACATATATGAAGATAAATTGTTTTAATGTATTGGATAGCGAGAATGCATTTCTTTCCATAATTGTCATTTCTGCTTAAAGATTTTGATGCCAAACAATTGCAGTAGCCGCTGGTGAATCACATTTTAGGGAAGTGACTGTCACGATTTCCTTCATTCCCAAAATGCAATGTGACATATTCTCTTAAAAGGATCGATAGATGTTGTGTTTTGCTTTTTGTGCTCAGTTACATGAAATATGTACCTGTACACATTGCCATATGTACATTCTGGTCATGTGACGTTTAAAGCTGGATTTTTGGATTTTTGGATAATCAGATTTTTTAATTAGCATCAATATTGCATTGCACTTATAAATAACCTTCCCGTCTTAAATGTTTGTTGTATTGCGGATGTAGAATCAATGTGATTTTAGGGGCATATTCAGTCATGTTTGTGACAGATAAAAAGTTGCAGATGTTCTCTCAGCAGGGTTAAGTAAGCTGTCATAGAGGGGGTCTGACAACAGAGGTGATGTGTGTGTGTGTGTGTGTGTGTGTGTGTGTGTGTGTGTGTGTGTGTCCGTGTGTGTGTGTGTGTGCGTGCTTGTCTATTTCAGTGTCTTTAAAGTCAACCTGAAATCAGAATTGATGCGCTCCTGGTTTTATTGTGCATGATTCATTAGTGCAATCTTTAAATATTAAGTATTAAAGTGCCTTTTTATAAAGGTTGCTCATTTTGTTTTGGAGTCGACAGATTTACGTGCATCAAAGGTCAAAAAAAACACTTTAATTCTCTCGTGATATACATTGCAGCATCACCTCGTTTTTCAAAGAGCGTGAAAATGATTCAGTCTCTCTAAGCTCCTCCTTCCCGAGAACCGACTCTGCTCTAATTGGTCAGACGACCCAGTCTGTTTGACTGTTTGATTGGTCGACCGCTTAAGATAGGAACACACCATGCCGACGGTCGTCCGACTGAGTTTTCTCAGTGTGTTCGGCTGGTCCTCATCGGCTTTTTTCCGGCCGAGAGAGAACTCTGACTGGCTGCTCAGTGTAGCGAACGAGTCTGTTCACGAGAATATTAGCAAAAGTTATGAAAGCAAGCAAATAAGTCATGATGGCACAGACAGAAGATAGTTGTAATCTTACCTGAGCAGTCGAAAGCACAAATATTTTCATGATAACATGAGCGGAGTGGAATAAATAACGTGATCAGCATGATTGATATTCAAAACGTTAAGCAAACGCCTCTTTGTTGATGGGTTGTCTATGTAACGGAGGCCAGCTAGTAGTTGCTGTGCGAGTAAACCTCACTCCTCTGACCTCAAGAGCCGTTCTTTGTTAGACGTTGGAGTGTCCGACTCCCACGCCGGAAGACCAGGTTCGAGGCCAGCTCAGAAGCAAGCCGAGTAGGACCCAGGTAGAGGGGTTACATTGGTGCCGTGACCCGGACGGGAGTAAGGTTTAGGGGGATGAGTGTAACGGAGGCCAGCTAGTAGTTGCTGTGCGAGTAAACCTCACTCCTCTGACCTCAAGAGCCGTTCTTTGTTAGACGTTGGAGTGTCCGACTCCCACGCCGGAAGACCGGGTTCGAGGCCCGCTCAGAAGCAAGCCGAGTAGGACCCAGGTAGAGGGGTTACATTGGTGCCGTGACTCGGACGGGAGTGAGGTTTAGGGGGGTGAGTGTAACGGAGGCCAGCTAGTAGTTGCTGTGGGAGTAAACCTCACTCCTCTGACCTCAAGAGCCGTTCTATGTTAGACGTTGGAGTGTCCGACTCCCACGCCGGAAGACCAGGTTCGAGGCCAGCTCAGAAGCAAGCCGAGTAGGACCCAGGTAGAGGGGTTACATTGGTGCCGTGACCCGGACGGGAGTAAGGTTTAGGGGGATGAGTGTAACGGAGGCCAGCTAGTAGTTGCTGTGGGAGTAAACCTCACTCCTCTGACCTCAAGAGATGCTCTATGTTAGAGGTTGGAGTGTCCGACTCCCATGCCAGAAGACCAGGTTCGAGGCCAGCTCAGAAGCAAGCAGAGCAGGACCCAGGTAGAGGGGTTACATTGGTGCCGTGACCTGGATGGGAGTGAGGTTTAGGGGGTGAGTGTGACGGAGGCCAGCTAGTAGTTGCTGTGGGAGTAAACCTCACTCCTCTGACCTCAAGAGCCATTCTATGTTAGAGGTTGGAGTGTCCGACTCCTACGCCGGAAGACCGGGTTTGAGGCCCGCTCAGAGCAAGCCGAGTAGGACCCAGGTAGAGGGGTTACATTGGTGCCGTGACCCGGACGGGAGTAAGGTTTAGGGGGGTGAGTGTAACGGAGGCCAGCTAGTAGTTGCTGTGGGAGTAAACCTCACTCCTCTGACCTCAAGAGACGCTCTATGTTAGAGGTTGGAGTGTCCGACTCCCATGCCAGAAGACTGGGTTCGAGGCCCTAAGTGGAGGGGTTACATCTACACGCAGTCTTAGTTTCGCTTTCCCTTTGTGAAAGACGAATATAGACAAATCTGTTTAAATAGACAGTTAATTCCTTTATACGCAGAGCACGTGCTAGATGACAGTTGGGTGTCGAGCGTCGGTTTGGAGTGTCAGGGCAACTTTGGACCCAGATGTTGCCGACGTGAGCCAACCATCGTCGGCGCCGGCTGAAGCGCACACCCTGAAAGCCGTGTCTCAGACAGTGCACAAATACGAAGTTGAGCTCTCTTTCATTCCTTCCTGTGCTTGAACAGACTTAGAAACAAAAGCATGATCAGTGCATTCGGTGTTAAAGTGACAGCAGCATAATAATCCTGCTGCTGTGCTGTCTGCATGTTTAATGTTAAACGAACAACAAAGGGGGGGGGGGGGGGAATCACTCACTGCTCTCGAACTTTGTAAAGGAAATACAGTGATATTTATTCGATTGGTGTAACACTGGAGGCAAGTTGTAGAACCAAAGTGCCGTTTATTTACTTAAATCCTAGACCGAAGACACATGGACGCAGACGCAGACATGAGGACTAAATCATAAACAAGGAACACCTGTGAACAATCAACCGATAAACCAATGACAACATGGGAGGATCACATGACACAAACAACATGGCAAAAGGGAGCACATGAAAACAGAAACAAAGCCATGAAAACATAACAATAAGACATGACTAAACTTCAAAACTAAGACATGAACATGAAAACAAAACCAATTCTGCCTGACTTTTCAGTTCACTGTTTATTTCATTTGTTTGTGTGTAGTTTGATTATTTGTTCTTATTTTATGACTGACTCTGTACTTCTCTTTAAAAATTATATTAGTTAAGCAACTAGTTTTAGTCGTTTTATCGAAACTGGAATAGATGATTGTGCATTTTCACTGGCATCTAAAATATTGGTGTCGTAACTGCCTGTTTTTGTTTCATAGCTGGTAAAAAATAGTTTTTGCCATTCAATTTATTTAAGTCACCCGTCATTGGCAGGTGTGGCAAAAAGTAGGCCCTGGTTTTTATCGCATCAGCATGAATCCTCATCCTTTAAGTGGATTCGTAGTACAAAACCGCGTCTTCTCAACACAAACTCTTCCAGTCTCGGATACAACAGTGTTTGAGGGCGGGGCAAAGGAGATGTTGTTCGCGGGTAGCCAATGAAAACCGTAGGTTGGCATTATGCAAATTCGTTACGGAAGTGAAACTGGAACTGCTGACGATTCGTTTCAGGCAGTTTAGAATCGATTCAGATGATAAAGCTACTCATTGCATGAAAAATAATCATCTAAAAAGCATAATGGGGCACTTCGACTTGCTCCGCCTCTTTTTTGGTTGACGCTGTGTGGTCATTTAGAGAATTTTACTAGTAATTATTTCAGGCTGCAGGCTTTCTAAAATCTATGCCCGTAGTTATCAGAAATAATATAGGTTATTGCAATAATATCAAATAATAATTGATTTGAAAAAGTATTGATTGAAGTGTGAAATCGATCTCGCCATTCGCATTCTGATATGAAACGCCCGATCAATTCCAGATGGATTAAATCCTACATTTCTTTCTTGGGCTGCCGACATTTCATGTTGACTTTTCATGCAGCTCCATCTTTTCAAGCACTCTTGTTGTCTTTAAATGAAGAGCTTGGCATGTGCAATTGGGAGATGCAAAAAAAAAAAAAGGCAAAGTATTGTGTTTTTGTCTTGGCTTTCATCCTTTGGCGGGCGCTTGAGTGTCTTTGATCATCACAGGAATAACAGAAACGTTTTCTGACAGTTCTGATGGAGTCATGATTAATGTTGCTGTGCTGCTTGAACAGATTGAATCTGTTCTCAGCATGTGATTCAGTCAAATTTCCATTCTTTCGACATTTAATTCAAGAGACGATTGCTAATGTTGCTGCCTGTCTTTTGCCTTGCATGTTGAAACATCTCTCATTTATGAATTTATCTTCAGGATGAAGCATCAGGCATGAAATTAAATATCGCAGCGACTTCTACTACGCCTTCTCATATCAGTACAAAATCACCGAAATTGAGTTTTACATTTTATTCATATGAAATATAAAAAGCATGATCTACATGCAGATATTTTCTATCTTTGGGACCAGTTTAGAGCAAAAAAGCACTTTTTTAAGTCTGTACATGCTTGTTTCCGCCACTAAATAATAAGTTAAAAAAGGGACTTGCGACTTTTTATCTCACAATTCTGACTTTTTTCTCACAGTTGCCAGAAGTCAGAAATGGATGATATAAAGTCAAAATTGCGAGATTTAAAGTCAGAATTGCGAGATATAAAGTCAGAATTGTGAGATATAAAGTCAGAATTGTGAGATATAAGTCAGAATTATGAGTTATAAAGTCAGAATAGTGAGATATAAAGTCAGAATTGCGAGATATAAAGTCAGAATTGTGAGATATAAAGTCAGAAATGGATGATATAAAGTCAAAATTGCGAGATATAAAGTCAGAAATGGATGATAATGTCAGAAATTGTGAGATATAAAGTCAGAATTGTGAGATATAAAGTCAGAATAGTGAGATATAAAGTCAGAATTGTGAGATATAAAGTCAGAATAGTGAGATATAAAGTCAGAATTGCAAGATATAAAGTCAGAAATGGATGATAATGTCAGAAATGGATGATATAAAGTCAGAATTGTGAGATATAAAGTCAGAAATGGATGATAAAGTCAGAAATGGATGATATAAAGTCAGAATTGTGAGATATAAAGTCAGAATTGTGAGATATAAAGTCAGAAATGGATGATAATGTCAGAAATGGATGATATAAAGTCAGAATTGTGAGATATAAAGTCAGAAATGGATGATAAAGTCAGAATTGTGAGATATAAAGTCAGAATTGTGAGATATAAAGTCAGAATTGTGAGATATAAAGTCAGAATAGTGAGATATAAAGTCAGAATTGCAAGATATAAAGTCAGAAATGGATGATAATGTCAGAAATGGATTATATAAAGTCAGAATTGTGAGATATAAAGTCAGAAATGGATGATAAAGTCAGAAATGGATGATATAAAGTCAGAATTGTGAGATATAAAGTCAGAATTGCGAGATATAAAGTCAGAAATGGATGATAATGTCAGAAATGGATGATATAAAGTCAGAATTGTGAGATATAAAGTCAAAAATGGATGATAAAGTCAGAAATGGATGATATAAAGTCAGAATTGTGAGATATAAAGTCAGAATTGTGAGATATAAAGTCAGAAATGGATGATAAAGTCAGAAATGGATGATATAAAGTCAGTATTGCGAGATATAAAGTCAGAATTGTGAGATATAAAGTCAGAAATGGATGATAATGTCAGAAATGGATGATATAAAGTCAGAATTGCGAGATATAATGTCAGAAATGGATGATAATGTCAGAAATGGATGATATAATGTCAGAAATGTGAGATATAAAGTCAGAATTGTGAGATATAAAGTCAGAATTGAGAGATATAAAGTCAGAATTGTGAGATATAAAGTCAGAATTGAGATATAAAGTCAGAATTGAGATATAAAGTCAGAATTGTGAGATATAAAGTCAGAAATGTGAGATATAAAGTCAGAATTGCAAGACATAAAATCGCAATTCTGACTTTTTTCCTGCAATTGTGAGTTTTTATCATGCAATTATGACTTTATATCTCATAATTTTGACTTTATATCTCTTTATATCGTTTATTCAGACATTGTGCTGCTCGTTTGTGCACAAAATAAATTCTACAGTGCTGAACGAGAGAATTAAAAGAGTAGTGACGCTTGACTCATCGAACACAAACGACGATTACAGATCAAACTGAGATTACGAACAGAAAAATATTTCTCCTATAGTGATAAAACGAGCCTTGTTAAAAGAGACGAGGTGCACGACCTGCTAATGACAACAGCAAATTAGATTAAGACTTGCTTTTATCCGACACACGCAAGTGTTAAAATTTCGCCTTCCGCAAAACGTCGGACGGAGCTTGTGTTTGTGGGAGGTATTTATTCGCTCCTCGAGGCGAAAATTGCTAATCATCTTTCCCGAGTCCGTATCTTCGAAATTTCTAAAGCCGACTGACATGAGAAGAGCGAACAGCTACTTATAATTCCCTCGGCCCGCGTTTGAAGCTCTTGCACGCTGATACCGAGCCGTGGGCTCTGAAGGAAAACGAGGTTTGGATTAACTAAGATGCTGTCAGCCCTATTTATAAAGCGTGACTCAACTGATATTGTGCTTTGTGAATCGTTTGTTCTCTTTTTAGTGAACGGAGTCAGTTGGACCCGCGTCTCCCCACTGGCTCGACACCTGCCGGAGAGCCATTGGGAACGATCTCTCGGCAGGAAGCTCAGATGACCTTTAAAGGACATTGTTAATGATGCATTATCCTACACTTATCTTTTGGCAATGCACTGTCGCACATCTGGCTTTTGCAAACCTTATTGTGTAATTTAAAGCTGAAGAATCAACAGACATGCCGCCTGCTCTTCATAAACCCAGTTTATTTCCCCTTTTAATCTCCGTCCGGGTGTCGTTTTGCTTAGATTAATCTGCTCGGGAGGGATTAGTCAGCGCCGGTTTGAATGCGCGTGGCTCTCAGCCAAATGCAAATCCAACTATTGGTTTTAGTTGATACCATTTGTGTGAATGACGTTTTCATTTTGCTGCGTTTTTAAAGTTGTTTGTATTTTAATAAGACTGTGAAACTGCACATTTGTTTTAGAAATGTTGATAGTTTATCCAAGAAAATTGTTAATGTCGTGTGAGTTCAAAGAAATATAAAAGCATGATCTACATGCAGATATTTTCAATCTTTGGGACCAGTTTAGAGCAAAAAAGCACTTTTTTTTAAGTCTGTACATGCTTGTTTCCGCCACTAAATAAATGAGTTAAAAAAGGGACTTGCGACTCTTTATCTCACAATTCTGACTTTTTTCTCGCAATTGCCAGAAGTCAGAAACGGATGATATAAAGTCAAAATTGCGAGATATAAAGTCAGAAATGGATGATAATGTCAGAATTGGAAGACATAAAATCGCAATTCTGACTTTTTTCTTGCAATTGTGAGTTTTTATCACGCAATTCTGACTTTATATCTCGCAATTCTGACTTTATATCTCACAATTCTGACTTTATATCTCACAATTCTGACTTTATAACTCAATTCTGACTTTATATCTCACAATTCTGACTTTATAACTTAATTCTGACTTTATATCTCACAATTCTGACTTTATAGCTCACAATTCTGACTTTATATCTCACAATTCTGACTTAATATCTCGCAATTCTGACTTTATATCTCACAATTCTGACTTTATATCTCACAATTCTGACTTTATATCTCACAATTCTGACTTTATATCTCACAATTCTGACTTTATATCTCATAATTCTGACTTTATATCTCAATTCTGACTTTATATCTCGCAATTCTGACTTTATATCTCACAATTCTGACTTTATAACTCAATTCTGACTTTATATCTCGCAATTCTGACTTTATATCTCAATTCTGACTTTATATCTCACAATTCTGACTTAATATCTCGCAATTCTGACTTTATATCTCACAATTCTGACTTTATATCTCAATTCTGACTTTATATCTCACAATTCTGACTTAATATCTCGCAATTCTGACTTTATATCTCACAATTCTGACTTTATATCTCACAATTCTGACTTTATATCTCATAATTCTGACTTTATATCTCAATTCTGACTTTATATCTCACAATTCTGACTTTATAACTCAATTCTGACTTTATATCTCACAATTCTGACTTTATAGCTCACAATTCTGACTTTATATCTCATAATTCTGACTTTATATCTCATAATTCAGACTTTATATCTCATAATTCTGACTTTATATCTCTCATTTCTGACTGTATATCTCATAATTCAGACTTTATATCTCACAATTCTGACTTTATATCTCATAATTCAGACTTTATATCTCATAATTCTGACTTTATATCTCTCATTTCTGACTGTATATCTCATAATTCAGACTTTATATCTCATAATTCTGACTTTATATCTCATTTCTGACTGTATATCTCATAATTCAGACTTTATATCTCACAATTCTGACTTTATATCTCATAATTCAGACTTTATATCTCACAATTCTGACTTTATATCTCATAATTCTGACTTTATATCTCATAATTCTGACTTTATATCTCATAATTCAGACTTTATATCTCATAATTCTGACTTTATATCTCTCATTTCTGACTGTATATCTCATAATTCAGACTTTATATCTCACAATTCTGACTTTATATCTCACAATTCTGACTTTATATCTCATAATTCAGACTTTATATCTCACAACTCTGACTTATTTTCTCAGAATTGTTCATTCATAACTTGCAGTTCTGACTTTAAATCACTCAATCGTGAGAAAACAATTCTGAATTATGAGATAAAATGTCACAATTACCCTTTATTTCATGGCGGAAACAAGCTTCCATAGGAATGAGACTTCAGAATACTTTTCATTTGTGCATGAACTATTCATTTAAATAAATACATCCATTTGCACTGAAACCGCATGTATAAACTGCTATGTGGTCAATACTGTATTAGTCTGAAGGTGACATTCCACTTCAATTCTCCTTTGTTTTGCTGTAAAAAATGGACACTTACAGCTGTGTGTTATAACATATAATAAATTGGCCACCTGACGATTGAGATGCAGATCCCAGAGGAGAGATTCAGCTCTCAGAGCAGCTCTCACAAACACCAGAGCTGCATAAAAGAAGCGAACAGCAGAGGAATGACATCGAATAAATAAGCTATAAAATAAAAATAAGCATAAAAACCGGCTAATGAGGAGAAAAGAATGAGGAATATTAATCGAAAATCTTCTATACTTTATGATGAAAAGGTTTGACTTTTAAATGTGTGTATGAAAACAGTCTGGAATTAGATGTTGTTCATATTGTTGTACAACTGGATGGTAGAAGAAACATGTTCAAAGAACCCAAAAGAACCTTTCAGAACATTTAACTCTTCACATGAGGGTCAAAAAGGACCTATATTCTTATACTTTACACTATATTTTAGTTTGATAATGGTTTTTATTTATTTTATGGTACTAAATTATATTTACGCTGATAAGTTATAATCCATTTATTCACCTTTTGAGCATAGACCTGATAATGAACCATAAACTGTCAAAAATGTTGAATGCTTTAGAGCACAGACTTCATTTCAAAGCTCTTTTCAAAGACGACATTTGGGAAATTATTGCTGCAGGGAAGTAAGTTTTTAAAAGTTAACTTAAAAAGACTTTTACGTTTATTCAATTTTAATATGAGATATATATACTTTCAAAAACACGTTTTACTCTAAAATTGCAAGAAAATCGAAGCTATAAATCTAAACAAGTTTGAAATTTGAGCTTGATATCTCAAAAAATGAGCTTTCAGTAAGATTTTGTTTGGCCGCAGTACCAAAAGTTTCCACTAGATGATCATTTCCTTTTTGAAAAGCACAAGTGTGCTCTGATAGCAAGTACCAAAACCTTTACCAAATTTCGAACTATTCTAATGGTGTCAAAAATTCTTTAAATAAAACAAAAAATAATAATAATCTGAAGAACATTTTTCCTCTATAAAGAATCTTCCGTGCTATGGAAAGGTTCCATGGATGTTAAAGGTTCTACACGGAACCATCAATGCCAACAAAGAACCTTTATTTTTAAGAGTGTAACACGTGTGTGACGAGCAGGGCGGGCGAGAGCCGTGAGGGAACGGCGCGAGGCCGGTGACGCGAGAGTTAACGAGCTTCAGGTGCTCGGCACACCGGCCTCGAGTCCCCACGGAGGAGCTCCGGAAGCATAAAGGAGGAGCGACGACAGTGGAGGACGAGAGAGGACCAGGCCTGGATTTTATGTTGTGTTTTATTTGGTTTGTGTGGGCGGCAGTCGCCGTGAGGAACTGCCGCCCTTATATTTTCGTTTCATTGTTGGTTTATTTGTTTATTAAATATGTTAAATGTTCGCCGGTTCCCGCCTCCTTCTTCCCATATTTACGAACTTTGTTACACTGGTGCCGAAACCCGGGAGGAAGGAGGGACATGCTGTCGAAGAGCCCTCGCTGCTGAGGGGGATCGCGGTGCTGCAGAGATCGGGCAGCGTGGGAGTGAAGACCGCGAGTGGCTGCCCGAAGCGGTGGTACTGGAGCGTCTGAGCAACGGGTGGGACGGAGAGCTCGCTGCCGCGCCCCTGGGACGAGGTGGGGTGGCGGCCGTCCAAGAGGGAGCGGAGGAGCCGCCGTTCGCCGGGGGCCGAAGCCTGCTGCCTGCCGCCGTAACGGGGAGGAGCCGCCGTCCGCCGTGGGCCGAGGCCGCGGCCTGCCGCCGGAGCGGGGAGGAGCTGGGAACGGCGGGCTCGCTGCCGGCTGCCCTCATGAGGAGGAGTCATCGCCGGCCGCCAGGGGGCGGAGGAGGATCGGGCCGTCCACCGAGCGTCCAGTGCCATCGCATGGCACCGCCAGGAAGAGCCTCTCGGCGGGCTGAGGACCGAGCGGCAGTGTGTCTGGGAGCCGCACCAAGAATTTTTTTTTTGTTTTGTTTTCCTCTCTCCACTCTCTCGTCCTTGTCGCTCTTTGTGCTTCCGTCTCCTTTTCTCTCGTCTCGTCGGTCCTTACCCCCATGCGCTGCGGCCGCCGAGACTGGCCCCCGGGGGGGAGTAAGCGCAGTCTCGCGGGTACCCCCCGGCCTGCGAGGGGCGATGGGGGTATGTGACGAGCACGGCGGGCGAGAGCCGTGGGGGAACGGCGCGAGGCCGGTGACGCGAGAGTTAACGAGCTTCAGGTGCTCGGCGCACCAGTCTCGTATCTCCCACGGAGGAGCTCCGGAAGCATAAAGGAGGAGCGACGACAGTGAAGGACGAGAGAGGACCAGGCCTGGGATTTTATGTTGAGTGTTATTTGGTTTGTGTGGGCGGCAGTCGCCGTGAGGAACTGCCGCCCTTATACTTTTCGTTTGATTGTGAGTTTATTTGATTATTAAATATGTTGATTGTTCGCCGGTTCCCGCCTCCTTCTTCCCATATTTACGAACTTTGTTACACTGGTGCCGAAACCCGGGAGGAAGGAGGGACATGCTGTCGAAGAGCCCTCGCTGCTGAGGGGGATCGCGGTGCTGCGGAGATCGGGCAGCGCGGGAGTGAAGACCGCGAGTGGCTGCCCGAAGCGGTGGTACTGGAGCGTCTGAGCAACGGGTGGGACAGAGAGCTCGCTGCCGCGCCCCTGGGACGAGGTGGGGTGGCGGCCGTCCAAGAGGGAGCGGAGGAGCCGCCGTTCGCCGGGGGCCGAAGCCTGCTGCCTGCCGCCGTAACGGGGAGGAGCCGCCGTCCGCCGTGGGCCGAGGCCTGCTGCCTGCCGCCGGAGCGGGGAGGAGCAGGGAACGGCGGGCTCGCTGCCGGCTGCCCTCATGAGGAGGAGTCATCGCCGGCCGCCAGGGGGCGGAGGAGGATCGGGCCGTCCACCGAGCGTCCAGTGCCATCGCATGGCACCGCGAGGAAGAGCCTCTCGGCGGGCTGAGGACCGAGCGGCAGTGTGTCTGGGAGCCGGACCAAGAATTTTTTTTTGTTTTGTTTTCCTCTCTCCACTCTCTCGTCCTTGTCGCTCCTTGTGCTTCCGTCTCCTTTTCTCTCGTCTCGTCTGTCCGTACCCCCATGCGCTGCGGCCGCCGAGACTGGCCCCCGGGGGGGGGAGTAAGCGCAGTCTCGCGGGTACCCCCCGGCCTGCGAGGGGCGATGGGGGTATGTGACGAGCAGGGCGGGCGAGAGCCGTGAGGGAACGGCGCGAGGCCGGTGACGCGAGAGTTAACGAGCTTCAGGTGCTCGGCGCACCGGTCTCGAGTCCCCACGGAGGAGCTCCGGAAGCATAAAGGAGGAGCGACGACAGTGGAGGACGAGAGAGGACCAGGCCTGGATTTTATGTTGTGTTTTATTTGGTTTGTGTAGGCGGCAGTCGCCGTGAGGAACTGCCGCCCTTATATTTTCGTTTCATTGTTGGTTTATTTGTTTATTAAATATGTTAAATGTTCGCCGGTTCCCGCCTCCTTCTTCCCATATTTACGAACTTTGTTACAACGTGATAAATAAACAGGTGAGAAAATCTAAAGTCGTGTGAGAGTCAGTTAAGGGTAAAGCCATTTTTTCTTGCCTTAAAACCTTTATTCTGTGGAAACACATGGATCCGTGTTGTGGAAATCTATCCGAGCCTTGAACGCAGCCTCTTTATTTTCACTCAAACACTCTGTAATCACCCAATAATCAGAGAACTGCAGGTACGTGTGTGGATCGTAGACCCTTATGGGCATCGACTTGTATTGACAGTAACTTCACCCGTCAGAAGTGAAGGCCGCATGGTGTTAAAAGCACTTGAGGAGTCAAATAAAAACGATAACAGGGTGCCGACCCCGTCCAGGCGTGAATGAGCCATGTTTAGCCACTGGATGACTGTCCTGTCAACACCTACATCATCCTCAAAGGCAAACCGTTCAGAAACGTTCTCACCCTGAATCTCAGATGAGTCTCAAGCCTTCACAGTGTGATATGTTTCCACTACCAGTCTGAAGAGCCAGTGGAGAGAAACAGTTATAAAAGGAGACCCTGCCCTTGAGAATATAGCAGTACCAGTAGAATTTATGGCTCTTGTTATCTTAGAAATGTTTTGATCAAAAAGATTCTGCTGAAATTTTTAGGCCTACATATGCATTTATGTACAAAAACGACACTAGTGTTCAAAAGTTCAGGATCAGAAACATTTTTTGGAACGTGTTTATACGGCAAGGATGCAAAAAATGTATTAAAAGTGACAGTAAAGCGATGTATAATGTTACGAAACATTCTATTTCAAATAAATACTGTTCTTTTGAACCTTCTGTGTAGTATGGAAGCCCGTTCCCGCCACTGTTGAGAAAAAAAAAAAATTCCCGTAAGTCATAATAATGAGAAACTTTCTCATAATAATGACTTAATATCTCATAATAATGACTTAGTATCTCATAATAATGATTTAGTATCTCATAATAATGACTTAACATCTCATAATAATGACTTAGTATCTCATAATAATGACTTAGTATCTCATAATAATGACTTAACATTTCATAATAATGACTTAGTATCTCATAATAATGACTTAACATCTCATAATAATGACTTAGTATCTCATAATAATGACTTAGTTAGTATCTCATAATAATGACTTAGTATCTCATAATAATGACTTAGTATCTCATAATGACTTAGTATCTCATAATAATGACTTAGTATCTCATAATAATGACTTAACATCTCATAATAATGACTTAACATCTCATAATAATGACTTAGTATCTCATAATAATGACTTAGTATCTCATAATAATGACTTAACATTTCATAATAATGACTTAGTATCTCATAATAATGACTTAACATCTCATAATAATGACTTAGTATCTCATAATAATGACTTAGTATCTCATAATAATGACTTAATATCTCATAATAATGACTTAGTATCTCATAATAATGACTTAACATCTCATAATAATGACTTAATATCTCATAATAATGACTTAACATCTCATAATAATGACTTAACATCTCATAATAATGACTTAGTATCTCATAATAATGACTTAGTATCTCATAATAATGACTTAGTATCTCATAATGACTTAGTATCTCATAATAATGACTTAGTATCTCATAATAATGACTTAACATCTCATAATAATGACTTAACATCTCATAATAATGACTTAGTATCTCATAATAATGACTTAATATCTCATAATAATGACTTAACATCTCATAATAATGACTTAGTATCTCATAATAATGACTTAGTATCTCATAATAATGACTTAACATCTCATAATAATGACTTAGTATCTCATAATAATGACTTAGTATCTCATAATAATGACTTAGTATCTCACAATAATGACTTAGTATCTCATAATAATGACTTAGTATCTCATAATAATGACTTAACATCTCATAATAATGACTTAGTATCTCATAATAATGACTTAGTATCTCATAATAATGACTTAACATCTCATAATAATGACTTAGTATCTCATAATAATGACTTAACATCTCATAATAATGACTTAGTATCTCATAATAATGACTTAGTATCTCATAATAATGACTTAACATCTCATAATAATGACTTAGTATCTCATAATAATGACTTAGTATCTCATAATAATGACTTAACATCTCATAATAATGACTTAGTATCTCATAATAATGACTTAGTATCTCATAATAATGACTTAGTATTTCACAATAATGACTTTGTTGCAATTGCACATTTTTAAAAAGCGAGTGTGCTTCGAGCTCCCAGAGAGAGCGTGTATTTTGCATGGTTTAAAAGAGGATGGCTGGTTTGTTTATGAAGGCCTCTCAGTTATAATGTTCCATCAGTGCTGAAGAGAAAACACCATAAAGCTCTAAAGGGGCCGTTCATTAAAGGCCAAATTAAGTTTAATATTGACCACCACTGAGCATTTCCATCAATCCTCAGTGCTTCTGTTGATGAACCTGTCCATGACTGCTTTTTCATCTTTATCTCTTCGCAGATTTTCCGCAGAGCTGACAAGAACGGTGAGTGTGAATCTGACCTTTGGCTGCATCACTTTTAAAAGGTTTCTCTTGTTACTTTTACTCTTGTTAGCGGTTCAATTGCAAGTCTAACGAAAAGCAATTTATTTCTAGCATTCGGTAAATAAAACTTCTGCATATTATTTTGCAAAAATAACCTGATGCACTGGCTTACAATCTCTGCATGAATTTGAAAGAAAGATTTTATTGCTCTGTTATAGTTCAAATATCAACACTCAAGTTGCATTCAGGATATACATTTGATCAAATTCATGCATTTACTGGGAATGAGGCCTGCGGATCTCCAGGTGTCTTGAGACGTTGTTGAAATATTTATTTGCCTTTTCATTGCTCACGATTGTGATATTATAGATATGCTATATAGATTAGGTCATATTTGGATACGCACTGAATGGAAGTTGTGAATATGATTTTTTGAGTATCTTTTACAAGAACATACAATTTTGGTTTTCTACTTCACTATAAATTACACTATAACCAGTAGATGGCAGCACTTTGTCAGCCATTTCCACTATTTTTTCCCACGTTTTGCTTTTGGATTTAGTATTAGAGATTATTAAATCACTATTATAACATTGAAAATCTTTTTTTTGTTTGTAAGTGTGAAGTATATAGCCTATTTGTAGGAAAGGCCACAAATTATTATGAAAAACGAAAACTTCTTCAAGTAGCAAAAAAATGACTTAGATAGCGAGAAAAGAGTGCAGCCTTTATAATCACTAAATCTAAATTAATAAAATTTAGTTTGACTAAACTCTGAGCATGAATAAACTTGCGCTAAACAAACTCATACAGCTCAGAAAGAAACTGAGTGGATTCTCACCACCAGTAACTTAAAGTGGACATATTTTCACAAGATGTTATACACGTCTCTGGTGTCCCACAATGTGTGTGTGAAGTTTCAGCTCAAAATCCCCCACAGATAATTTATTATCGCTTGTTAAATTTGGGTGTGAGCAAAAACACGCCGCTTTTGTGCGTGTCCCTTTAAATGCAAATGAGCTGCTGCTCCAGTAGAGGGCGGAGCTTCGACAGCTCAACAACAACAAAACTGGAGAATCTCACGCAGACAAAAGTTCATCCTTACATTGTTCAAACCGGAGTCGCCGCTGATGGAGAGACTCGGGAAGAAGTTCCAACTTTTAGACGTTTCTGAGCGGTTAGTGGATAAATTGATGTAGTTGCTGTGGAGTTGATCAACTCGTCACTAGCATGTGTCGTCACGTTCGTCTCTTTTCCTCGAATCGACCCTCGCGTAAAATGACGGCGTCAACAACACTCGACTACAACAACTCTAAAGCAGCCCAACATGGCCACGCCCCCTTTGTTGAGTGTTCTTGGGGGCGGGGTTTATGTAAAACTTGGGGTTAGTGATGTCACCAACCCAGGAAGAAGCTCATTGTAGTCCCTACCAGCCGTTTGTTGTCGTCCTTAAAAAGCGAAAAAGCGAATGTAAAAGAAAATATCTCTCTTTGAGCATCAGATGTTGTTTCTGCTCAAACAGCAACATTACGCTCTAACTAAAGTTAAAAAAGTGAAATCGTAATGAACCACCCCTTTAATGGCTGTGATTGGCTACAATATTCAACGCTGCAAAAGCACGTTGTAAGTAGACACATTTCAACATCGTGTGTGTCACTTGCCGTAATTTTTTTCAGAACAGTTTCTAAAAATGCAGTTGCCAGTTGCAAAAGACAAAACTTTGATATATAAGAGAGTTTGAAACTTCAAAGTCCTTCATCAGCGCCGGAGCCAGTGACCAGCCTGTCCCGAAATCCTGTTTATTCTTCAAAGCGCGGTAATGCAACGAGGAGCGAGAGGGCGAAATGAACAGAATGATGCGCTGTCCAAACAAATCAGAGATGAGTGGCTGTCACTGGGGCACTTTCAGAGGTCATTACCATTGTTCCCGAATGCCAATTACCTTCTTGCCACTTCAATCATGGCCAAGGACAGAGAGAAATAAAGGAAGAGAAGTTGAGTGGGAGAATATGAGAGGGAAAGAGCCAGCGCATCTGCTATGAAAGCCATAATTAGTGAGCTTAACTAAGGCAGCGTCGATATTACTATTGCGCTATTGTCAGTGATTTGAACAAACCCTCAACATTACGTGCATTGATTTTATGGCAAGCCGTTTTGACTTTTATTCATTCTCAGGATATGAACTTGTGATATCAACAATTGCATTTTCACTAGTTAAAATGTTCTTGACATTCTTGATATCAGGAATTAGATTTCTACTAGTAACAATGACAATTTTTGATATCAAGAATTCAATTTCCAGTGGTAAAAACTATCATTCTTGATATGAACAATTGTATTTTTACATAGGCTGCCATTCAAATTCAGTTGTTGATATCAAGAATTCATTTCTTACTAGTTGAAATTCCAGTTTCTCATATCAGGAATACAATTCTTACTAGTAAAAATGTAAATTTCTGATAGCAACAGTTACATTGTTACTAGTGCAAATGTCTATTCTCGATATCAACAATTGAATTGCTACTAGTAAAAATGTTCATTTCTGATATCATGAATGTGATTGTTACTAGTAATAAAGCCGTTTTAGATATCAGAAATTATATTGATATCAGAAATGAACATTTTTACTAGTAGCAGTTCAATTGTTGATATCGAGAACAGACATTTGCACTAGTAACAATGTAACGGTTGATATCAGAAATGATGATTTTTACTAGTAAGAATTCTATTCCTGATATGAGAAACTGGAATTTCAACTAGTAAGAAATGAATTCTTGATATCAACAACTGAATTTGAATGGCAGCCTATGGCGAGATTTCACTAGTAAAAATACAATTACATATATCAACAATTATAGTTTATACTAGTGGAAATCTAATTCCTGTTATCAAAAATTGTCATTGTTACTAGTGGAAATCTAATTCCTGATATCAAGAATTAACATTTCAACTAGTGAAAGTTCCCACAATCCCACAGACCCGAGACCATAATATAATATCCCCGCATGGAGGTCAGTTTCGCACGTGTGACGCTTCTCATCATAAATCATCTAGGCTTTGAGCTGAACTAGAGCATGGTTGCTAAGTAGAACATTGAGTTAGACGAGTGGGAAATAAAAACAGAGTTTGGCTGGTATTCTCCTCTTGAGAATAAATCAAGCTTTTAGTGGACGTCCAGCTCTCCTGTGTGGATTTTGAGCTCAGCGACTTGAAGGGAGATTATTTAAAGATTAGAAGATGAGTTAAAACCAGCCTCGCACTAACCTAGTTAACCAACGGTCTCCTGTGATCCCGAGGAGACGTGTGAGTGGATTTCTGAAGCCAACTTAACTGGGTTGTGTTTGATAAACTTTTGAGGAAGGGACGAGACTCCCATTCCTGCGCATTTCGTATGTCTCCCTTATTGGACACACCCACTTTTCAATTCAATTCAAATTTATTCGCGATATGTATCGTTTCAAAGCCGCTTTACAGAAAATGGATGTGAACGTTACAATTTAAAGAATGCAATCGGACTGTAAAAACTGTTGCTTAAATTCAACTCAAAAAAATTAAGGCAACATTTTCCCACTACTTTTTGTAAGTTTAGTGAACTTCTTGGTATTTTGAGTTCGTAAAAATCAGTATTACGTATTTTTACTGTATGCTAAAAAATGAAGTAGAGTCTACAAGATAAAGCAAAACATTTGAATTTAACCGTTGTGACAAGGAGTAGCGTATTGACCAAATCATACTTCAAAAAAATGTAACTTTTTGATTTTAATTAAGACAAATTATTTACCTTTTTCATCATTTAGCAGACACTTTTATCCAAAGCGACTTACAAGGGGAGCAATTAGGGGTCAGGTGTCTTTCTCAAGGGCACTTTTTAGTCATGGTATTGAAGGTGGAGGGAGTGCTGTTCATTCACAATCCCCACTTTCAATTCCTGCCGGCGTGGGAATCGAACCAGCAACCTTCTGATTACAAGCCCGACTCCCTCACCACTTGGCCACGACTACCCGACCTTATTCAAGAGGTTTCCAACGCTCTATATCAGCTGCCATATATATAAACAATTGGGTGCACTTTAATGTTAATGTACGCTGTTAAAAAATTACTGTAAATTTTACAGTATAATACTGGCGGCAGGGTTGCCAGCCAGTTACTGTAAATTTTACAGTAGTGTCACTGTAATTTAATTTAAAGAATTTCCCTGTATTCTCTGATTACAGTAAATAACTGTATTTTTTTAAATGACGAAGGGTCAGTTTACAGCAATATTCTGTAAATTTGAGTCAAACCAACACGTGACCCCAGAATGCATTGCAGTTTACAGCAATATGCTGTATTATTAAAAAACCGCCAGCGGCTGTAAAATAATGCTGTAATTTTTACAGCAATTCATTACAGTGTAACACAACAATGGTAAACATTTTAACATTAAAAATAAAAGCCCTCAAAAACTCCACAGAAATCCGAAACAGACGACAACGACCATTAACGCTCACGTTGTCATGTGGGCGCCTGGGCGGGTCGTGACCTTTTGCTTTGGATATTAACACTTAAATAGAGTTTTGTAGGAGCAATTGATTGTGAAGTTCAGTGAAATCGTTTTTTGATCGGTAATAATAAGTTACAAAAACATTCACACTTTTTACTTATGTAAAACTTAAATGAATACAACAAGAAAAGGGAATCAATTAATTGGAAGAAATATACTTTTTAAAATAAATTCCCACGGACAACATAATAATTAGGATGTAGAATTGGGCGATGTGCGTGTTGATCCAGATGAGAGCGTCTTCTGAAGTCCTCGCAGGAACTGGCGCCGTCTCCTCACAGGTGACGGTCATCTGAGGTCTTCTGAAGAGGCTGGATCCGGACTGAAGCTGATGTGCTCTCTGGTCACCTCGGGGCGGGTGTCCCGAGGTAAAACAGAAGAGCAAAAGGAGAATAATTATCGTAGCTATGGCAAGCCGTTTTGACTTTTATTCATTTTCAGGATATGAACTTTCACTAGTTAAAATGTTCATTCTTGATATCAGGAATTAGATTTCCACTAGTAACAAAGTTCATTCTTGATATCAACAATTCAATTTCCACTAGTATAAACTATAATTCTTGATATCTGTAATTGTATTTTTACTAGTGAAATCTCGCCATAGGCTGCCATTCAAATTCAATTGTTGATATCAAGAATTCATTTCTTACTAGTTGAAATTCCAGTTTCTCATATCAGGAATACAATTCTTACTAGCAAAAATGCAAATTTCTGATATCAACCGTTACATTGTTACTAGTGCAAATGTCTATTCTTGATATCAACAATTGAATTTCTACTAGTAAAAATGTTCATTTCTGATATCATGAATGTGATTGTTACTAGTAAGAAAGCCGTTTTAGATATCAGAAATTATCTTGATATCAGGAATTCATTTTCAGATATCAGAAATGAACATTTTTACTAGTAGCAATTCAATTGTTGAGATCAAGAACAGACATTTGCACTTACTAACAATGTAACTCTTGATATCAGAAATTTGCATTTGCATGTACTGGTATGTTAAAATAGTTTTCACTGTGTTTAGAGACACTTTAAGTCAATTATTGGTGGTTTAACTTCATCAAGAATTAAACAATGACTTTATGAATGTTCGTCTATGGCCCAGCAACTGCCCAACCAATGGTGTGAGTTTGGGGGTGGAGCCATCTGTTTGACTGACCAATGACAGACAGGGAGCAGGGTAGCTTGTGAAAACTGTTTGAAAACAATCATTACTTGGCAGTTTTCCTTGCTCCAACTTTGAAATGACATGCTGCTTCTTTAAATTCAACTAACTGCTTCAATATTCTGGATGTAGCTCGTTCTTCTACTAACTGTGTCACCTCACTGTCGTCCGTGTTACGTAACAGAATCGTATCGCCTGAAACAAGGTCAGTTTCAGCCTCTGCTTAAGCCCGTCGCTGCTGGCCAATCGAATGACAAACGGCACGTCAAGCGTGTCTGACGACCCCTTCGGCGGGGCCCGAAATACTGGAGCTGTCAGCACAGATGCAGAGGGCGAATGAGAATGTGGGGGAATGTAATGAAAAAGGCCTCAGAGAGACAAAACAGGCTGTGAACGCCCACTGCGACTGTCTCTTCACATACCAGCAGCACATTCCCTTCTGTTCCTCTGCATCTTCCTTCCACAAATTAGCCTGTTTGCAAATGTTCTAGATTTCTATGATGCATATTCATCATTTTCCCATCCTTTAAACCCCGTTTCTCACCCTCTTCCCACTGTCTCCTCCTCAATCCCTGCTTTATTCCTCTCTCTCGCTCTCTGGTTGATCCTGTTTTTTTTCACCGCTCAGACAAACAGACAGATTGGCTCGGGCTTCAGAGTGTTTGTCTGCTTGCGTTGCATCTGTTGACTCAATCTGACAGCACTGCTGGTCAAGATAGTGGGGAAGCAAACCTCTCAGAGGAAGAGAGGAAGAAAGAGTGTGATGATGAGGATGCAGGAGCTGAAAGAATCAGGAGACGAGGGTAGCATTTTAACAACTATTTCGAACGTACTTGCAACATTCAGAACACTGAAACAACATTCTAACAACATTCAGAACACTCTTGCAACATTCTAGCAACTATTTGGAACACTATAACAACCATTCAGAACACACTTGCAACATTCTAACAACATTCAGAACACTTTAGCAACATTCTAACAACCATTCAGAACACTGTAACAACATTCTAACAACCATTCAGAACACTGTAACAACATTCGAACAACATTCAGAACACTCTTGCAACATTCTAACAACCATTCAGAACACTGTAGCAACATTCTAACAACCATTCAGAACACTGTAACAACATTCGAACAACATTCAGAACACTCTTGCAACATTCTAACAACCATTCAGAACACTGTAGCAACATTCTAACAACCATTCAGAACACTGTAACAACATTCTAACAACATTCAGAACACTGTAGCAACATTTTAACAACCATTCAGAACACTGTAACAACATTCTAACAACCATTCAGAACACTGTAACAACATTCTAATAACATTCAGAACACTGTAACAACATTCTAACAACCATTCAGAACACTGTAACAACATTCGAACAACATTCAGAACACTGTAACAACATTCTAACAACATTCAGAACACTGTAGCAACATTTTAACAACCATTCAGAACACTGTAGCAACATTCTAACAACCATTCAGAACACTGTAACAACATTCTAACTACCATTCAGAACACTGTAACAACATTCGAACAACATTCAGAACACTCTTGCAACATTCTAACAACCATTCAGAACACTGTAACAACATTCGAACAACATTCAGAACACTCTTGCAACATTCTAACAACCATTCAGAACACTGTAGCAACATTCTAACAACCATTCAGAACACTGTACCAACATTCTAATAACATTCAGAACACTGTAACAACATTCTAACAACATTCAGAACACTGTAGCAACATTCTAACAACCATTCAGAACACTGTAGCAACATTCTAACAACCATTCAGAACACTGTAACAACATTCTAATAACATTCAGAACACTCTTGCAACATTCTAATAACGTTCAGAACACTGTAACAACATTCTAATAACATTCAGAACACTGTAGCAACATTCTAACAACCATTCAGAACACTGTAACAACATTCTAACAACATTCAGAACACTGTAACAACATTCTAATAACATTCAGAACACTGTAACAACATTCTAATAACATTCAGAGCACTGTAACAACATTCTAACAACATTCAGAACATTCTAGCAACATTTTAGCAACCATTCAGAGCACTTTAACAACATTCTAACAACATTCAGAACATTCTAGCAACATTTTAGCAACCATTCAGAGCACTTTAACAACATTCTAACAACATTCAGAACATTCTAGCAACATTTTAGCAACCATTCAGAGCACTGTAACAACATTCTAACAACATTCAGAACACTGTAACAACATTCTAATAACATTCAGAGCACTGTAACAACATTCTAACAACATTCAGAACATTCTAGCAACATTTTAGCAACCATTCAGAACACTGTAACAACATTCTAATAACATTCAGAGCACTGTAACAACATTCTAACAACATTCAGAACATTCTAGCAACATTTTAGCAACCATTCAGAGCACTGTAACAACATTCTAACAACATTCAGAACATTCTAGCAACATTTTAGCAACCATTGAGAGCACTGTAACAACATTCTAGCAACCATTTGGAACATTCTAGCAACCATTACAATGTAGCATCCACTACCAGAAACATCATATCCACCCTCCAGGAGACACTAGCATTAGGACCAATCACAAAGCACCGTGCTTTTCGTGTGATTTCTCATCTGCATCTCACTGTTCCAAATTCAACCACACTTTAAAACGGCAATAAGAAGCCAGAGAGTGAAAGTGATAGCGTTACTTCAAAATGTAAGTGATTATTGCATTATTTCATATCGAGTAAAATCAGTTTTTATTTTATTTTTGCACTATTGATTTTCTTTTAATCTGCGGTACTGCTTTCTTTTTCCTTGCCTGTGAACATTGCACTTTTTTAGATCTGTTCTCAGTAGCTAAGGTTATCAGACAGCCACACCGAGATGAAAAATTGCATGCGAAACCTGCAATTCTCGGAGAAAAAGCCACCGAATGAGAAAGAGCTAAAAGAAGCAGATGACTGGAGGTTTTGTGCTGAAATAAAGCATTGCCTTGGCAGCTCTCACAAAAGCCGGAGACTATCCTGTGAATCCCAAATCTAACTTCCTTTTGAACCTCGTCTTCAAAAAAATGTCTCTGTGTACAAAGGAAGGATTT
Source organism: Opsariichthys bidens (assembly GCA_037194245.1). Classification (NCBI taxonomy): domain Eukaryota; kingdom Metazoa; phylum Chordata; class Actinopteri; order Cypriniformes; family Xenocyprididae; genus Opsariichthys; species Opsariichthys bidens. The sequence continues at coordinate 1,688,475 of CM074298.1, read as the reverse complement.
TAAAATGGGCTTTTAACTATTCTGATGATACTGTCTTTTCTTGCCTCATATGGAAAAAAAGCTACTTGAAGCATGAAATATTCATCCAGAATACTGTCACCGTAGACGGTGTTCGCAGTGTCTTATCACCGCAGGGCAATTGTGTCACTCATACATAAATGAAAATTTCTGCATCCAAACCGCTCATAAACTATTTAAATTTCTTGCTCTTGGACTTCAATTCTGTTTTGTACCTTTGCAATGAATGCATTTAAATAAGTTTGACCACCTGCTGCATATTTGAGCTCGTGTTCATGCAGAGACGCATGAATGATCATTTTCTCAGATTTATTTTGTTAGATCTCCATCATTCGGCATGAATGTCTCAGAAGTTTTCCTTCACGCGGATTCAGCCGTTGTGACAGGAGTGAGATGCGATGCATGTTTTGGCCTCAAAGAAGCTCTCGGCCATTATTTGGGATCCTTACGGCGAGGAAGAAACGTGGGCACGAGAGACGTTTTACTGCTGCTGAAGCACTAAAGCTGCAGGGCAAGTTCTGGATGGACTGCTGGGTCGGTCCCTGGTGAACACCTGGTGACATTTGACAGAATCACTCATGGAGGTTTTTGCTCTTTTTAAAGGATATTCACCCACTAAACACCTCCAGGCCATGGAGAGCTAGCTTGCCAGTGTGGAAATATTTAATTCTGGTGCAGTACAGAAAATAACAGGTAATTTTGTTGCGGCATAAAAAAAAAAAAAAGAAGAAGTAAAACATGATTGTAATTTAAAGATTAGCCAATTGCATCTCTTTTGCAATAAAGGAGAAAGGAGACGAGTGTGTTAAAAGACAAGTGAATCATGTCACAAATAGCGAAAAGGGAAGGAAAATTTACGCTATTCAAAGTTTCTTTGAGGTTTTTCGTGAATGTTTCCTCAAATCACGTGTCCTGTTGAGGAGAGATCTGCTGTTCCTTTATTACGTGTTCCGAATTCTAAGCCATATCTAGAGATCAGAATATTATTGGCTGATCAGAGTAGGGACCAGGACCATCATAGCAACCATTTAGAACACAATTGCAACATTCTATCTGCCATTTTGAACACCGCTGCAACATTCTAACAACCGTTTGGAACACCATAACAACCATTTGGAACGTACTTGCAACATTCGAGCAACCATTCAGAACACACATTCTAGCAAGCGTTTGGAACACTATAACAACCATTTGCAACACTCCTGCAACATTCTAGCAACCGTTCAGAACACACATTCTAGCAAGCGTTTGGAACACTATTACAACCATTTGCAACACTCCTGCAACATTCTAGCAACCGTTCAGAACACACATTCTAGCAAGCGTTTGGAACACTATAACAACCATTTGGAACACTCCTGCAACATTCTAGCAACCGTTCAGAACACACATTCTAGCAAGCGTTTGGAACACTATAACAGCCATTTGGAACACTCCTGCAACATTCTAGCAACCGTTCAGAACACACATTCTAGCAAGCGTTTGGAACACTATAACAACCATTTGGAACACTCCTGCAACATTCTAGCAACCGTTCAGAACACACATTCTAGCTAGCGTTTGGAACACTATAACAGCCATTTGCAACACTCCTGCAACATTCTAGCAACCGTTCAGAACACACATTCTAACAAGCGTTTGGAACACTATAACAGCCATTTGGAACACTCCTGCAACATTCTAGCAACCGTTCAGAACACACATTCTAGCAAGCGTTTGGAACACTATAACAACCATTTGGAACACTCCTGCAACATTCTAGCAACCGTTCAGAACACACATTCTAGCAAGCGTTTGGAACACTATAACAACCATTTGGAACACTCCTGCAACATTCTAGCAACCGTTCAGAACACACATTCTAGCAAGCGTTTGGAACACTATAACAACCATTTGGAACACTCCTGCAACATTCTAGCAACCGTTCAGAACACACATTCTAGCTAGCGTTTGGAACACTATAACAACCATTTGCAACACTCCTGCAACATTCTAGCAACCGTTCAGAACACACATTCTAGCAAGCGTTTGGAACACTATAACAACCATTTGGAACACTCCTGCAACATTCTAGCAACCGTTCAGAACACACATTCTAGCAAGCGTTTGGAACACTATAACAACCATTTGGAACACTCCTGCAACATTCTAGCAACCGTTCAGAACACACATTCTAGCTAGCGTTTGGAACACTATAACAACCATTTGGAACACTCCTGCAACATTCTAGCAACCGTTCAGAACACACATTCTAGCAAGCGTTTGGAACACTATAACAACCATTTGGAACACTCCTGCAACATTCTAGCAACCATTTTGAACACTTTGTGGAAATTTGTGGTTAATTTAGAACTGGGCTGATGTGCTCGATTATTTCAGTGTTTAGATATTGAGGAGGAATTCACTAAACTGTTGCACTTTTGCAATGGCGATATTTCCCCATGCAAGTTTATGGACGTTGTGCAATGATTTGCATGAGTCCTTTAGTGAAACAACCCTAAGTACATGCAAATCAACAATTCTGTCAGTGTTTTTATGTATGAGATGCATGTATGAGGGGAAACAAATCAGACTTTAATGGAATAAATTTCTGAAGTAACTGTTCCAGACGAGGTTCCGTCACATTGCTCCACCCTTGCTAAAGGAAAGGCTTTTGAGGCACGGCATTGAACGGGTGGGAAACGCTTAGGAAGACGCATTAGAGTCTGTTGGTCCCCAGACAACAACACAGAATGGCACATTAGTTTTGAGACTAAATAAGGCAGAGCAGCAGAGTAGATAAAAGTCTCCTGAGAGCCATACTGTTCTCTCCGGTGCCTCCATTAACCACAAGAGCTGCTATCTAGCTGTCTGCAGCAGATTGGAGCTCTTACTGGACTTCAGATATCACTCTGAATTAAACTTTGACCTAGAAATGTCAGGTGATGTTTGGCAAAAAAATAAAGCAAATGTTCAGAATCCAAATCAATGATGCAAGATACGTTCACATTGGTCAAGCTCAAATCAGATTTTTTTTTAAATATTTTCGTTTTTTGAACAACCACACTTTACTCTGACATGTTCGTCGTAACGTCATCGACAAATGTTTTTAATACCATATCCAGGGTTACAAGTAATACAAGTAACTTAGTTATGTATTTAAAATACACAATTTGAGTGACTGTATTTCATTTTAAATGGGTGGTAATCAGATTACAGTTCCATCTGAAAAGTGTTTTAGATTACCAAAGTGATTACTTTGAGTTTTAATGTCATTTAAACAGCGATTGGTGATTCTCTGACTCTGACCGTCTGAAAAAGACGAGTTCAGTTTCATGTTTTCCACTGTTTTCATGTTTTGGGAGTCATTTTATAATTCACTCGTCACTGCGACTTTTTCTCACAATTTGTTTTTCTCTTCACAATTGTGAGTTTGTTTCACAATTGTGACTTCTATTTCTCAGAATTGCGAGATTTAAACTCACAATTGCAAGTTATAAAGTCAGAATTATGAACTTGCAATACTAACTTTTTCCTTGCAATTGTGAATTTAGTATGAGTTTATATCTCATAATTGTGACTTTTCTCAATATTGTGAGTTTATATCTCATAATTCTGACTTTTCTCAATATTGCGAGTTTATATCTCATAATTCTGACTTTTCTCAATATTGTCAGTTTATATCTCATAATTCTGACTTTTCTCAATATTGCGAGTTTATATCTCATAATTCTGACTTTTCACAATATAGCGAGTTTATATCTCATAATTCTGACTTTTATCAATATTGTGAGTTTATATCTCATAATTATGACTTTTCTCAATATTGTTAGTTTATATCTCATAATTCTGACTTTTATCAATATTATGAGTTTATATCTCATAATTCTGACTTTTCTCAATATTGTCAGTTTTTATCTCATAATTCTGACTTTTCTCAATATTGTGAGTTTTTATCTCATAATTCTGACTTTTCTCAATATTGTGAGTTTATATCTCATAATTCTGACTTTTCTCAATATTGTCAGTTTATATCTCATAATTCTGACTTTTCTCAATATTGTGAGTTTTTATCTCATAATTCTGACTTTTCTCAATATTGCGAGTTTATATCTCATAATTCTGACTTTTATCAATATTGTGAGTTTATATCTCATAATTATGACTTTTCTCAATATTGTGAGTTTATATCTCATAATTCTGACTTTTCTCAATATTGCGAGTTTTTATCTCATAATTCTGACTTTTCTCAATATTGTGAGTTTTTATCTCATAATTCTGACTTTTCTCAATATTGTCAGTTTTTATCTCATAATTCTGACTTTTCTCAATATTGTGAGTTTTTATCTCATAATTCTGACTTTTCTCAATATTGCGAGTTTATATCTCATAATTCTGACTTTTATCAATATTGTGAGTTTATATCTCATAATTCTGACTTTTATCAATATTATGAGTTTATATCTCATAATTCTGACTTTTCTCAATATTGCGAGTTTTTATCTCATAATTCTGACTTTTATCAATATTGTGAGTTTATATCTCATAATTCTGACTTTTATCAATATTATGAGTTTATATCTCATAATTCTGACTTTTCTCAATATTGTTAGTTTATATCTCATAATTCTGACTTTTATCAATATTATGAGTTTATATCTCATAATTCTGACTTTTCTCAATATTGCGAGTTTTTATCTCATAATTCTGACTTTTCTCAATATTGTCAGTTTTTATCTCATAATTCTGACTTTTCTCAATATTGTGAGTTTTTATCTCATAATTCTGACTTTTCTCAATATTGTCAGTTTTTATCTCATAATTCTGACTTTTCTCAATATTGTGAGTTTTTATCTCATAATTCTGACTTTTCTCAATATTGCGAGTTTATATCTCATAATTCTGACTTTTATCAATATTGTGAGTTTATATCTCATAATTATGACTTTTCTCAATATTGTGAGTTTATATCTCATAATTCTGACTTTTCTCAATATTGCGAGTTTATATCTCATAATTCTGACTTTTCTCAATATTGCGAGTTTTTATCTCATAATTCTGACTTTTCTCAATATTGTCAGTTTATATCTCATAATTCTGACTTTTCTCAATATTGTGAGTTTATATCTCATAATTCTGACTTTTCTCAATATCGTGAGTGTATATCTCATAATTCTGACTTTTCTCAATATTGCGAGTTTTTATCTCATAATTCTGACTTTCCTCAATATTGCGAGTTTATATCTCATAATTCTGACTTTTCTCAATATTGCGAGTTTTTATCTCATAATTCTGACTTTTCTCAATATTGCGAGTTTTTATCTCATAATTCTGACTTTTCTCAATATTGTCAGTTTATATCTCATAATTCTGACTTTTCTCAATATTGTCAGTTTATATCTCATAATTCTGACTTTTCTCAATATTGTGAGTTTATATCCCATAATTCTGACTTTTCTCAATATTGTCAGTTTATATCTCATAATTCTGACTTTTCTCAATATTGTGAGTTTATATCTCATAATTCTGACTTTTCTCAATATTGTGAGTTTATATCTCATAATTCTGACTTTTCTCAATATTGTCAGTTTATATCTCATAATTCTGACTTTTCTCAATATTGTGAGTTTATATCTCATAATTCTGACTTTTCTCAATATTGTCAGTTTATATCTCATAATTCTGACTTTTCTCAATATCGTGAGTGTATATCTCATAATTCTGACTTTTATCAATATTGTGAGTTTATATCTCATAATTCTGACTTTTCTCAATATTGTGAGTTTATATCTCATAATTCTGACTTTTCTCAATATCGTGAGTGTATATCTCATAATTCTGACTTTTATCAATATTGTGAGTTTATATCTCATAATTTTGACTTTTCTCAATATTGTGAGTTTATATCTCATAATTCTGACTTCATAACTCACAATTGCAACTTTATATCACGCAATTCTGAGGGAAAAAGTCAGAATTGTGAGATAAAAACTCACAATGACCTTTTTTGTGTTTGTTCCACACTTATTAGTATTCCAAAGTATTCTAAAGTATTTAGATGAAGTTACTAAACTTGAGTAATGTAACGAAATACGTCACAAATGACTTTTTAAAGCATGTATTCTGTAATCTGTAGTGAAATACATTTTAAAAGTGACCCACCCAGCCCTGCTTATCATACAGTATATTGCATTTTTGTGTACAGTGCATATTTTATTATCAAATGAAATGATTCTTCCTTATGCATGAGTATTAACATTTTAACATACTTATAATATACTTTCACTATCCAGACCATGCATCACATTTTTTTTTTTGAAAATATATTTTTAATTTTATAATTGAATATACATTTTAATATTCACTGTGCAAATATTTTTGAAAGAAGCTCCTTTTACTCACCAAGACTTCAAGCTATTTTATTATTTCAGGATTATTATTAAAGAACAGCGTTGGTTTGAAGTAGCATCTTTTAAATGTTTCACTGTCATTTAGCCTTACTTTGCTCCAGTGCATCCTTGGTGAATAAAAGCAATTATTTTCTTTAACCTCACAGACCCTAAACTTTTAAACAGTAGTGTATAGTGTTATAGTACCACTTTCATCACTTTCATTTAGTGCAAACATATAGCTAAAATAAACGAATGCAAGTTTAGGGTCTCGCTATTAAGTAGTGTCTTATTAGCAGCATATTACTAGGATATTGGCTGTTTATTAATACCTATAAAGCACATATTAATGCCTTATTCCTTATTCTACATCCCTTAATCCTAAACTTAACAACCTTACCAACTACTAGCAATCCCGTTAATACTGTAAGCGGAATCATTCCTTTAAGTTCTCAAAGTGCTGATGTTTCTTCCAGCATAATTACATGGACAAGATATAAATTATCTTTATTTTCTTCTTAAGTGCATCATTGGCAGGCATTAGTGTGTATTTTAATTACTCAAAGACAGAGAATGAAGAAGGTTCCACTCTTTGGCTCTGAACCGCAGCTGAGCGTAAATCTGACCGTCTGTTGTGAAGAGACTGAACCCAGATGGCCGCAAAATTTGCTCTCGAACTAATTGGAGCTGTTGGACAGTTTTCTAATGCGCTGAATATGTCCACTGTCGCTTTGAGCCACCTGTGTAATTAAGTATCCATTTGGGCACGAAAATGTTGTTTTTAACTTAAAAGCGCTCAGAGCCCTTTCATGTATTGTCGTGAAATTGCATATTTGAAGAAGTCTCGCTGTGTGCATGAGTATAAATATGAACGTGTGTCTCACCGTTCTGATCACCGTTTTGACTGAATCAGTCTAATTAATGTTCTTTTGACTAATCAGTGGCTGATGTCGAGATCACAGTGAATATTTTACTTTCATTCTCAGTGTATTCTTTCTGGAAGAGGATTGAACTGTCGCTCGCGTCTGATCTCTGGCCCCTGGCTTCTCTTTGCCATCTCTCTTTGATTTAAGCCTGAAACTTTTCTCTGTTCCAATATAAAAGTTTTCAGAGGCTCTAAATCTCACTATATTTAGAGGTTCAAGCGTGTTGCGCTGAAACCCTATTGCAACTGTTAAAATTTCCAAGGAAGCATGTGATCGGGCAGACCAAACCGTAAGTCGTAGAGACTTGAAACTTTGAGGGCTGGTGGTACTCACACCGTCTACAACGTCACCAAGTCTCACCCCGGTCGGCCTGATGGGGGCGCTACGGCGGTGAAAAGTATGAAATCGTTCATAACTGCTGAAAAGTGTGGGCTAATATCGTCGGAATCGTGGGGTATTTTGGATTTTTTACTTTTGCAAACTAGGCCCGATCAGAACCAATCCAGTGCAGAGAGATTCCCTGGATTCAATGATTATCAACGTTGAAATTTAGATTCGTGGTCCTTAAGGGCCGCCAAAACGTTAGAAGTGGTTGGGGCCAGTTTTACTAAAATGACTATAACTCGTGAGCGGAATGAGATTTTTTCACCAAATTTGGTACATCTATGTAAGAGCTCATTCTGTGGTTGTGTGAAAAAGAACGCGGCGACTGGCCACTTGGTGGCGCTATAACAGAAAAAAAAACTTGAAAATGGCTACAAATACTTCACCGTTAGTCTGATTGACCTTAAAATTGGCATGCAGAATCTTTTTTCGAGGTGCCATGATTGTCTGAGGACATTGCCGTATCTATAAGTCATCTATACGTCATGATGGGCGCTATAACAGGGGGAAAAAAACTTGAAAATGGCTAGAACTACTTCACCGTTAGTCTGATTGACTTGAAAATTGGCATTCAGAATCTATTTTTCGAGGTGCCATGATTGTCTAAGGACATTGACAGTTTGAAGTTTGAGGAGCTATCAAACAAGGTTAGCAGAGGCCGATCAGAACGAAACTCGCTGGGAATGTTTTGACTGACGGCCCTAGAAATTCGGAAGAAATCGGTCTTCCCGTTTTTCACACACGTGAAGGATTGTATTTTCACACACGACATTTGTATCACATGTTGGAACTCCTCAATCGTTGCCTCGAGGACCGACGCTGTCCATCGAATAGTTCGTTAAATATTGGAGATTATTTCAAAAAACATCTTCGGCAAACTAGTCCAAGACTTGTGCGCTTCAACCTCGATAAAACTACAGCGCCACAATTCTCAGGACTGTCCAGGTCAATAGTTATCAAAAAAAAAAAAAAAACGTTGACCTTTTGCCTTTGGAGAGCTATAGTAGGATCATTATCAGAATTTAATCTCACTTATTCTAGTTGATATTGGCAATATATGATTTTTTTAGATCTTTCACCAGAGTTTTCCACCTACATTCACGTTCTGAAAGTCAGGCGCCACCCCTGACGTCAAGCTCAAGTGTCACCAAACCTCAAAAGCACAACCGGAGGGCTAAAAGAATCTCTCGTGTCTTTCGGGAGGCTGATAAATGTCAGAGAGCCCAATGTTCAGCGACATGCTCAGGGAGGAAGTGATTTAGACGATCTGTCAGCTGCGATCCAGCCATGAACGACTGCTGTCAGATACTGCCGTGTATATTCCTCTTTTTCCTCTTTGGGCTCTTGATGGATGACACGTTCTCCCCTTTACCTAATAATAAGAGCAGATGCACTAAGAGCAGATGGTAGTTCAGGTATCAAGGTTGATCTATGACATCTGCTGTCAGGAAAAAGCATTTCCAGCTGTTCATCTGACTTAATAAAGATGGTCTCCATTGGCTGAGGAGAATATATTTCAGACGTGGTAAACGTTTCAGCCTCTGGTTCATCCACTAACTGCTTGATGTCTAATTTTCTGGGAGTCAAAGCGCAAGTTTTGTATCAGGACATAAAATCTTAAGTGAAGACTTCCAATGTTTGCATGGTTTGTGGCATCAAATGTTTGAGAGACTCAGCTTTGTATGAGCAGTTTAGTTGGGCAAAAACTAGACATGCACAAGCAATTGTTAAAATCTGTACTTAATACATTTGGAAGGACATATGTTTCCACTTATTTGATATTTAAAGGGATAGTTCACCCAAAAATCAAACGCATTACTCATCCGCATGTCGTGTCAAATCAAATCCATAAGAGTTTCGTTCGTCTTTGGAACACAAATACAGATGTTTTTCATGAAATCTGGATTTATTTTATGAAAGTATTGTGTTGTCAGAGTTTCAGACTTTAAATGGAGGGACAGAAATCCCTTCGATTTCATTAAGAATAGATTTACGGGTTTGGAACGACATGAGGGAGAGTAATTGATGACAGAATTTTCATTTTTTGGCTGAACTAAACTCTTGAATGCTTTAATGTACGTATTAAATCTGGCCATAAACGTCGCATAAAGGCACAACAAACTGTGATTGGTCGCTTCACATGTATGTCCACCATCGAAATGCGTTGATTTGCATAAAAAGCCCTTTTTCTAGACGAAAAGATTCCCAGTGTCGACGTATAATTTATGCGCTAAAATTTCATGGGAAAAGATTTTGAAGACACTTCCATCAGAAACTCTTGGATGGAAGCTCGGCGACAGATGTGTGTGCTGATTCTCTGTCTTGTGTCCTCTTGCAGATGACGGGAAGCTGTCCTTCGAGGAGTTCAAAGCTTATTTTGCAGATGGGATTCTCACAACCGACGAGCTGCGGGAGCTGTTCTACTCCATCGACGGACGGCAAACAAAGTATATACTTCAACCAGCACAAACACAAAGCAACTTAGAAGTTGCCTCAATTTATTATGTCATTCTTTGTAGTGCAACACGCCTACTTTTGTGCAATTCATGCGTATTATATATGTTGCAACTTATTTACAAAACTCAGTGCTATTTTTCTGGTGCAATTCATTATTAAATACGGCATTACTGCCTATAGAAGGCAAGCAGAATATTATTTTAAAAACCTTCATCTGCATTTTTAATTAATCATGGCAGCAGTAAGTCATGAAATGATGATTAAATGAGCGTTATAATCACATCTATCTAGATGCAAGGTATGGTCGAGAACACTCTGCATTTTAAGATTGATACGGTTGTTTTAGTGATGCTGTATAGGCAGGAATGGGGAGTAACGAAACACAAGTCACTTAGTTCCGTATTTAAAATACAAACTTTGAGTGACTGTGTTTCATGTTAAATGGGTGGTAATCAGATTACAGTTCCATCTGAAAAGTGTTTTAGATTACCAAAGTGATTACTTTGAGTTTTAATGTCATTTAAACAGCGATTGGTGATTCTCTGACTCTGACCGTCTGAAAAAGACGAGTTCAGTTTCATGTTTTCCACTGTTTTCATGTTTTGAGAGTCATTTTATAATTCACTCGTCACTGTGACTTTTTCTCATGATTTGTCTTTTCTCTCACAATTCTGACTTCTTTTTCTCAGAATTGCGAGATTTAAACTCACAATTGCAAGTTATAAAGTCAGAATTGGGAGATATGAACTTGCAATACAGACTTTTTTTCTTGCAATTGTGAATTCAGTATGTGAGTTTATATCTCATAATTCTGACTTTTCTCAATATTGCGAGTTTATATCTCATAATTCTGACTTTTCTCAATATTGTGAGTTTATTTCTCATAATTCTGACTTTTCTCAATATTGTGAGTTTATATCTCATAATTCTGACTTTATAACTCACAATTGCAACTTTATAACACACAATTCTGAGGGGAAAAGTCAGAATTGTGAGATAAAAACTCGCAATGACCTTTTTTGTGTTTGTTCCACACTTATTAGTATTCCAAAGTATTCTAAAGTATTTAGATGAAGTGACTAAACTTGAGTAACGTAACGAAATACGTCACAAATGACTTTTTAAAGCATGTATTTTGTAATCTGTAGTGAAATACATTGTAAAAGTCACACTAAAGTCGGCGGATTGTCGCTGCCTTCTCAACCGACCTGCACAAATTTTTTGCATCGTCATCTGATTCGAATAATTCCTTCAGTGAATCAAAACAACGCAAACAGAGCGAGCGAGGGAGTGAACTCCCACCTCGGTTTAGCCTTTGAGTTTAGGTGATCTGTATCCTCGGCAACCTTACATCTTCGTTCCCTAATTAGTCGCCTTTCAGGATGGCGTGATTATATCGCGCCGCATGCCATATCTTTTTGAAAGCAAACGAACAAGCGCAGGAGGATCAAAGTATTACCCGAGGTGGCGCGTATGAATCAAAGCGTTGAGAACTGTGTTCCAGGAAGCCAAGGCATCGACAGAACAAAGCTACAAATTTGACTTCACAAAAGAACCGCATTGCAGAGCTGCGACGCACACACACACACACACACACACACATTCAAAGAACCGCAAAGTTCCAAGCTCAGATTTTCCTCTGAAAATGGAGCATATTTCTGCAATCAATCAGAACGGTCACTGGGTAATTACTGTATTCAGAAGCCTGTAGTAATTTAGTCTAGTCAAGTTAGAGTCTAAAATAGGTCTGCCGCATGCAAATTCTGTCCAAGCAGCTCCCGTCCTCATTACGACGTTAAACCGGTCTGTTGTTTTGAGGACCCCTGGGAGTTATTTAATGGGAAAATGACCTTATTTTTTTTTCTTCATGCCATGGATAAATGTCCCTGATGGACTTTGGTGTCAGTGGACATGAATCATACGGACACATATGCAAACTTTTCAGAAAGACGGTGTGATATTTCATCTGAAATCATCATGAAATCAAAACGCTTTTTACATTTTTATCGAATGTCTTGAGTCTGTCCTCAGTCATCAATGCCTCTTATTACTGTCATATAGAGACACTTTTCACCATGCAATCAATAAAATCCATCCGAATCGACATAAAGTGACCACTGGCGTGTATCAAACAAGATTTTATGTCACTGTATCCGATTTTGACTCCTAAATTCTTGTCGTGGAGAAGAAACACGTCCGGAGACACGTTGCATCTTCACTCGTCATCTTCATCGACCACGAAGACACACTGTACGAGATAAAGCGATGGATTCTTTTCCTATGGAAGGCCATTAGGGCCAAAACGTGTGAAAGTTTCATACGTTTTGGCCTTGATGGCTTTCCATAGTCCTATTTTCGTATCACCTCGCCACTCTATATCAAACAGATTGCGCTCATATCGTGTAGTCTGAGCCCGGCATTAGTCTCTGGATAGAAAGTGAAAGTGAAAGTGAAAGTCGTGACGTGTTGTCAAGTATGGTGACCCATACTCGAAATTGGTGCTCTGCATTTAACCCATCCCAAGTGCACACACACAGCAGTGAGTAGTGAACACACACATACACACACAGTGAACACACACCCGGAGCAGTGGGCAGCTATTGCGACAGCGCCCGGGGAGCAATTGGGGGTTAGGTGCCTTGCTCAAGAGCACTTTAGTCGTGGTATTGAAGGTGGAGAGAGTGTTGTTTATTCACAATTCCCACCTTCAATTCTGCCGGCGTGGGAATCGAACCCGCAACCTTCTGATTACAAGCCCAACTCCCTCACCATTAGGCCACGACTACCCCCTAGAAGAGCTACTAGAAGAGCGTTAATAGACACCAGTTTGGACATCCTTGTCAATCCAATTCAATTACCCAATTCATTCACTAGTCCCTTTTCTCCGTTTGCTTTTTCCGCCCGTAAGCCTCAGCGAAATATTAAAAGTCCATTAATGCTATCAGGGAGCACTCAAAGCAAATTCAGCCAATTATGGATCCTGAGACTACGCAGAGCTCATAATTGTGTTTTGGCTGCGATGCCGGTATTTAGAGATGGATTCATCGGCACAAGAATATGAATGTGGAGTTCAGCATGAAAGTGCACAATCTGAAAGGTGTGGGACGGTGTGATTGTGCAGTGCTTTATTCGTTGGCATGTTTCCTTTATACTATAAACACATGGAGATTACATTATATCTACATGTTTGATTTTAGGGTCAGGATAGTTTTGTTTATTATATTATATTATATTATATTATATTATATTATATTATATTATATTATATTATATTATATTATATTATATTACATTATATTATATTATATTATATTATATTATATTATATTATATTATATTACATTATATTATATTATATTATATTATATTACATTATACTATATTATATTATATTATATATTATATTATATTATACGATATTATATTATATTGTTATGTTGTATTATATTACATTATATTACATTATATTATATTATATTATATTATATTACATTATACTATATTATATTATATTGTTATATTACATTATATTATATTATATTATATTGTTATATTATATCGTTATATTACATTATATTATATTATATTATATCGTTATATTATATTGTTATATTATATTATATTGTTGTATTACATTATAATATATTATATTGTTATATTATATTATATTGTTGTATTACATTATATTATATTGTTATATTATCCATCCATCCATTCTCCAAGTCGCTTTATATATATATATATATATATATATATATATATATATATATATATATATATATAAATGTGTATATATATATATATATATATATAGATAGATAGATATAGATACATATATACATATATATATATATATATATATATATATATATATATATATAGATAGATATATAATTATATTACGGTATATTTATATTTTTGAAAGCAACAAATCAATAGTCTTCAATACAAATTATTATTAGAAAATTAATTTTAAAATAAAAATTGGAAAATAGACACTATGCTACATATATAGAGTTTACACAATAGAGATCCGCCGTTTAACACGATTTATCAAATTGGTTTCAATCATTTTAGTGCAAATCTGAGTTTGTAAAAGTCATAAAGTGTTTAAGTATTCAATATTTTTTTTTATTGTACTGGTTTTACCCCATTAGCAAGATCATTATCTCGGCAAGTTTCCATCTGCTGAGAAACATCACCTCGGCTCTGCGATGTTAACAGAACGAAACATAATTGGACTGTTTACACTTTAAAATTCTGGCGAAGCTGTGGACGGCCCACACATCCTCCTCGCTAATGACACCACTTTCAAATCCTTGACTCTTCTCCAATTCAATTAAAGCTTCTTTTTCTTCTTATGACTCATTTTATTCTCTCTCCTCTCTTCCCTTTCCAGTAACCTCGATACAGACAAACTATCAGGTAGGTGTGGATAATTCCTTTAAAATTTCATACTGGAAAGAACATAGAGCGTGGAAGATGTGCAGTAATTAAAAAAAGAAACGTACCCGGAGGAAACTCGGGTTCTGCAATGTTCTGCCTTTAACCCTCATGTGCTGTTCGGGATGTTTTCATCCACTGTGGGGAATTTTTGAGTCTTAATTTGGCCGTAACTTTCTCCGTGTTTCAGCAAATGGAATGATTTTTGGTGTCAAATCTTATTTTGACACATATTTTGGGAAAACGCTTTGAAAATGTTCAAAAACTCAACAGAACTCTGTGGGCAAATTCACGACCGACTTTTAACTGCTTTAAAAATGTATCAGATAAATATTTTTTTTGCTTAAATCTATTAATCAACTTCAGTCCTGATCAAAACTACTAAATTAAAAAAAAAAAAAAAAATCAGGATTTTAACTCTTTAATTGCCAAATTCATAAACGACGTCACTGATTTGGGAAAAAACGTGTCAAAGATTAGAAACAACATTGTTAGTTTTTGTGCAGCATCACATTTTAACGTTTTAAAGAGTTAAAATCCTGATTTTTTTTTAAAAATTTAGTAGTTTTGATCAGGTTGATTAATAGATTTAAGCAAGAAAAATCGAAAAAAATATTTATCTGATACATTTTTAAAGCAGTTAAAATCATAACGAAAGGGTCGTGAATTTGAACGATGCACAAGGGTTAAGAATGCATTAGTGGTTTGTTATTCTTGCAAGGTCATATTTTGTTAATATCTGCTTTGATTGAAGTAAGGTTAGCTATATTCCGAACATTTGCCGTTTCACCCTGTTTTGCATGTTATCCGTCTTGAATAGAGTGCGAGGATCAGATTAATGCATTCCGATTTGTTTAAAACATTATAGTCTTTCAAAGGTGCTTTATAGCGTGCATCCATGCATGTTTTTGCGACCTTTCTTCGGAGTAATGCAAGGCTGCTGTAACTTTAAATTGAGAGTAATTAATTTTTAATTAGTTTAGCTAGTTTCCAAAGCCAAACATTCGAGGTTTGTAATATCAAGGCAGTCATATCAGGGCACAACAATCAGTTCTGGATATTAATTGCGTTTTCTCCAAAAGAGATTTTTTTTCTTCTTCTCCTTCTTTTGCTGATTTAATTGGTTTTATGGCTTAAAAGTGCTTATTACAGAATTTTCTGAGATCCCCATGGAAAAGCTGAATATTAAACAGCACCAAGGCTGCATTAAAACTGTGAGCTGACTGTACATACATGAACGCATCCTGAATCTTCTGCACTCAGAGTTCAGAGAGCAAATACTCTCATATCTGATGACAAATAATGATCTGAAAACCTTCCTGAGACACATATACACTCACGCTGATATCGACAGCAGCGCTGAAGAGCCACAGTCGCCTGTTTACAAGCGTGTGTGTGTGTGTGTGTGTGTGTGTGATGGAGGACGATCTGGTGACGAAAACAAACTATAAAGTTTGATCATTTCAGACAACACCCAGACTCCTCTATTTCATATGTGGTAAATGACACTGTAACTATTTAACAAATTCAGTATTTTGGCCTATAATTCTCTCTCTCTCTCTCTCTCTCTCTCTCTCTCTCTCTCTGTCTCTGTCTCTGTCTCTCTCTCTCTCTCTGTCTCTGTCTCTGTCTCTGTCTCTGTCTCTCTGTCTGTCTCTCTCTCTGTCTCTCTCTCTCTCTCTGTCTCTCTCTCTCTCTCTCTCTCTCTCTCTCTCTGTCTGTCTGTCTGTCTCTCTCTCTCTGTCTCTCTCTCTCTCTCTCTGTCTCTCTCTCTATCTGTCTCTCTCTCTCTCTCTCTCTCTCTCTCTGTGTCTCTCTCTCTCTCTCTCTCTCTCTGTCTCTCTCTTTCTCTCTCTCTCTCTGTCTCTCTCTCTCTGTCTGTCTGTCTCTCTCTCTGTCTCTCTCTCTCTCTCTGTCTCTCTCTCTATCTGTCTCTCTCTCTCTCTCTCTCTCTCTCTCTCTCTCTCTCTCTCTCTCTCTCTCTCTCTCTCTCTCTCTGTGTGTCTCTCTCTCTCTGTCTCTCTCTCTATCTGTCTCTCTCTCTCTCTCTCTCTCTCTGTGCGCATGTGCTGAGTGAGTGGGCGGAGCGTTGAGTGTGAGCGTTTGACCGGTGTGGTGCGTCAGGTACGAGTGTTTGATACTTTCTATCTTTTCTATCTTTTTATTTCATATTTATTTTCGTATTTAATTCTTAGTGGTTGATAAAGAGAGGTATAGTATACCAGGGCTTCTGCCCTCGGTTTTTGTTTGGGAGGCATGGCTGCCTCAGGTAGCGCGAGTTATGATTTTCTGACACGCCGTCATGGCGTTAAAATAGATTCAGTTGTAAGTGTGGAGGAATGTAGCCTGGGTATTGGAGAAGTGATTGGACATGAAAATATTGTATCTGCGTCTCGTATGAACAGCGCTATTGTTGTATTCTTGAAGACGATTGACTTAGCGAATCAGTTGGTAGAAAATGGGATCGTGGTGAATGACATTTTTACTCCGGTTCTCCCTCTTTCCACCCCCTCGAAAAAGGTAACTCTTTCGAATGTACCACCTTTCATTTCAAATGAAGTTTTGTCTAGAATGCTTTCTCGCTATGGCAAAATAGTTTCCCCAATTAAGATGATTCCAATTGGGTGTAAGTCTCCACTTCTGAAACATGTTGTGTCATTTAGGCGTTACGTCTATATGATTCTACAAGATAGCGTTGATGATTTGGATCTGTCTTTAAACTTTCGGCATAACGAATTTAATTATGTCATTTTTGTTACAACAAATAGTATGAAATGTTTTGGTTGTGGTGAGACAGGGCATCTTATCCGCGCTTGTCCGGCCAAATTAAATAATCATGCCGATCGTCAACCACCGGCTGAAGGTGAGACGAATGACGACGCACGCGTTGTAAATACGAAAAATGATACTGCTGCGTTGCCTGCTGTTGTTGAGGTGCCTGGTACAAGTTCGGTTCAAAAATTGGTACCAGTAGCAGATGCTGAAGGAGTAGTGGGAGTTTTGCCGACAGTTAAGTCTTCTGAAGAGCAGAGTGTTGCTGCCGCTTTGGCGGAGAAAGTAAAACCATCCGCAGCGAGCGTTCAGGCAGCGGGTCAGGAGTTCGAGTCGCGAGACGGTGACGGCCCTGCTGCAGCTATGGAGCAACTGTCTTCAGACAATATAGAGCAGAATCCGTGTTCCGTGATGGATTTAGATGATTGTGCTTTTAAAACGCCTCAAAAGAGAAGGCTAAAACAGCAACATATTGGCAAACAAACAAAAAGAATGGATAATTGTGAATTGAGTCAGACTGATACAGAGAGTGAAAGTGATTTCTCTGAATGTAGTGTTTCGTGTAGTTTACCTCAGAGTGGATTTTCCAGCCGGCTTTATACTGTAGAGGATATAAAGTCTTTTCTTAAAGTAACAAAAAATGCAAGAAAAGTGCGAGTTGAGGAATATTTTCCTGATGTTGCACAATTTATAGAAAAAGCTAAGGCTTTTAAGAGTGATGGAGGTTTTACTAACCAGGAAGTCTATCGATTGAAGAAAATTCTTGTGAAACTTAATGCCCAAACAGGACTCAGTGGTAACAATGATGATGTCTAATTATCATCTTGGATATTTATTCCTTTGGCTGTACTTGTTATGTTTTTTTTCTTTTTTTTTCCTTTATGGGAGAATTTTCTGTTGCTTCTCTAAATGTGAATGGGGCCAGAGATATTAAGAAAAGATTTCAATTATTTGAAATAATTAAACAGAAGAAAATAGATGTTCTTTTTGCTCAGGAAACACACAGTGATATTTTAAATACTTCTGATTGGGCAAGAGAATTTGATGGTTTATCCATTTTAAGTCATTTGACCACAACTAGTGGTGGAGTTGCTATTTTATTTTCTAAGAATTTCTTTCCCTGTTCTTATCAAGTAGAAGAAATCATAAAAGGAAGACTTTTAAAAGTTACAGCTCAGTTTGAAAATCACTCCTTTACTTTCATTTGCGTGTATGTTCCAAATAATGCTTTAGAGCGAATGATCTTTCTAGATACTCTGAGTAATGTTTTAGGTAATTGTAATTCAGAAGATGTTTTAGTACTAGGTGGGGATTTTAATTGCACTGAACATATCATCGATAGAAATCACATTGAACCACACATGCCTTCACGAAAACGCCTCGTGCAGTTAGTGAAGTCGCATGAGATTGTTGATATTTGGAGGATTTTTAATGGAATTCAGAGGCAATATACATGGGCTCATGCTTATGACAACTCAATTTCATTAGCAAGGTTGGATAGATTCTATGGTTTCAAACACCAGGTTAGTTTTTTTAGAAGCTGTTCAATTATTCCAGTTAGTTTTTCTGATCACAGCTTGATAAGGTGTGTTGTGTCTTTGAGCTCCATTAAGCCAAAAAGTGCCTACTGGCATTTTAATAACACTTTATTATGTGATAAGCATTTTAAAGATATTTTTAAAGAATTTTGGAACAATTTTAGAACTTTGAAGTCTTCATTCCAGTCTTTACGGCAGTGGTGGGACTTTGCAAAAGTACAAATTAAGCAGTTGTGTCAACAATATACTCACAACGTCACAAGAGACATAACCCATTCTCTGAATGTAATAGAGAAAGATCTACTAGATCTTCAGAGGCTCACTGATAGTACAGGAAACTTGACCCATCATGAGACATTTAATAAAAAGAAAAATGTATTAGCTGAGCTGCTGGACACGGTTGCACAAGGAGCTCTGGTCAGGTCTCGCTTTCAGAGCGTAGAGCTAATGGATGCACCCTCAAAATTTTTCTTCAAATTGGAAAAGAAAAATGGGCAAAGAAGGTTTATTCATGCCTTACGCTCAGATGCTGGAGCCTTATTGTCAGATCCTTCTGACATTCGAAGAAGAGCAGTTTGTTTTTATAAAGAGCTGTACAAAAGTGAACTCCCACATGAGCAAACGGCTGTGAACTTCTTCCTTGAGAATCTACCTCAGTTGTCCGAAGAGGCTAATGCTGAACTCAGTAAAGCCTTAACTTTGGATGAGTTGGAAAAAGCTCTCCAAGGTATGGAGTGTGGCAAAGCGCCTGGAGTCGATGGGCTATCAGCCGACTTCTATAAGTCCTTTTGGCCAGAAGTGGGTCCAGATCTGTTGGAAGTACTTGGGGAAAGCCTAGTCAGTGGGCAATTACCCATAAGCTGCCGAAGAGCAGTCCTCACTTTGTTGCCAAAAAAGGGAGACCTGAATGACATAAAAAACTGGAGACCAGTGAGTTTGCTGTGCAGCGATTATAAACTGCTCTCTAAGGCTCTAGCAAATAGATTGGGAGAGGTATTGGAACAAGTGATCCATCCTGACCAGACTTATTGTGTACCGGGTAGACGAATTTTTGATAATATATCTTTTATTAGAGACGTTTTAGACATTGGTAAGAATCTCAACTTAGATTTTGGCCTGGTGTCATTAGATCAGGAAAAAGCTTTTGATCGAGTGGAACACAACTATTTATGGGATGTCTTGGCAGCTTTTGGTTTTAGCCCTGATTTTATCTCTATGATAAAGGTTTTGTACAGTGATGTTGAGAGTATATTGAGAGTTAATGGTGACTTATGTGCTCCTTTTAAGGTTTCTAGAGGGGTTAGACAGGGTTGTGCCTTGTCTGGTATGCTCTATGCTTTATCAATAGAACCTCTTTTAAATAAATTAAGAACTGATTTGCATGGTTTGCACATTGTGGATTGTCCAAAAGCTTTTAAATTATCGGCATATGCTGATGACGTGGTTATTTTAATCAGTTGCCAGAGAGATGTAAACTTGCTACTTAAATTTTTAAAAGATTTCAATGTTTTTTCCTCCACAAAGGTAAATTGGTCTAAATGCGGCACCATATTGGTCGGAAATTGGTTAAATGGAGAGCCAAGTCTCCCAAATGGTCTAACCTGGTCGAGGGAGGGTTTTAAATACCTTGGAGTGTTTTTAGGAAGTGAAATGGTAGTGAGGAAAAACTTTGAAGGGGTGGTCGAAAAAATAAAAGGTCGTCTTGATAAATGGAAATATTTGCTTCCAAAAATGTCATACAGGGGGCGTATATTGATAATTAACAACCTGGTAGCATCTTCTCTCTGGCATCGTTTAATTTGTGTAGATCCTCCACCAGATTTTTTGTTAAATGTTCAGTCAATGTTAATTGATTTCTTTTGGGACAAGCTGCACTGGGTTCCAAAAGCAGTTTTATATTTGCCAAAGGAAGAAGGAGGACATGGACTAATTCATCTACAGAGTAGAACAGCAGCTTTCCGGCTTCAATTTGTACAGAGACTCTTGACTGGATCAGCAGACTCAAATTGGAAGTCTATAGCCTTTGCTATTCTACGGAATTTTGAGGGCTTAGGCCTGGACAAAACTTTGTTTTGGTTAGATCCCAAAAAGATGGACGTTTTCAAGTTACCTGTTTTTTATCGGAACCTTTTTAAAGTTTGGTCTCTCTTCACAATAAAAAGGTCCAGTACAAGCTCATTGCACTGGTTATTGCAAGAACCTTTAATTCATGGATCACGCGTGGACATTTCTAATGAAGGACCTCTCCCTGCACTTGGAGAAATTCTTCTTTCTTCCAGAGTATTGACACTTGGACATCTAACGAGGATAGCAGGAACAGGTTTCAACAATGTTGAAACAGTGGCTGGGCATTTGGATCTTCACTCAAAACGTATAACAGCTAAACTTCTTGAAAAGTGGAGGCTTGTTCTCACGGTTGCAGAAGTCAGACTGCTAGAAGACTACTCAAAGGGTTTAATTTCTCCGGACTGTAGAGATCCTTTTCCTAATCTTTTGTTATTTCCGAAATTAGAAGATTGTAAAGGGGTTTTATTATTATCTGAAAATTTGATTTTAAACTGGTTCTGAACCGGCTTCTGGAAAAGCCTTGTATAAAAGCTGTGTCAAATCCCTGAATAAAAAATTATTAGATAATAGAGTAGATACGCCTTGGCGTACTATCCTCCAGTTGGAAGAAGGTTCAAAACCAGAATGGAGAGCTCTTTATAAGTCACCATTAGCTAAGAAAATAGGGGATTTACAGTGGAGAATTTTGCATGGTGCAATTGCTGTCAATTCTTTTATTTCTGTTTTAAATCCTGTTGTTGATCAAGGTTGCCCTTTTTGTTTACAAAGAGAGACTGTGTTTCACATGTTTATGCAATGTGGCAGACTAAAACCATTGTTCATTGTGTTGCAGAATTTTTTTGTTTGTTTTGGTGAAACCTTTTCTATTAGTATTTTTATTTGTGGTTTTAAATATGTGCAGAGACACCGTTTTAAGTGTCAACTTGTAAACTTTTTATTAGGCCAAGCTAAAATGGCAATTTACAATACTAGAAAGGTCAAGATTGAACAAAACTTGAATTGTGATTTAAGAGCTGTGTTTTTCAATTCTGTGAAGTCCAGAATTCTAGTTGATTTTCATTATTTCAAAGCAATGAATGATCTTGTTTCTTTTCATTTGATTTGGTGTTTCAAAGAAGCTTTGTGTGAGGTCATTGAAGATAATCTATACTTTGCACCTCTCTTAAGTTAATTTTGTTTTTTTTGTTGTTTTTTTATTTTTGTTTTTTGTTTGTGTGTTAAATGGCTGGATAATGTTTTAGATTTTGTAATAAAGGACTTTTAAAATTCAAAATTCTCTGTGTCTCTCTCTCTCTCTGTCTCTCTCTCTCTCTCTCTCTCTCTGTCTCTCTCTCTGTCTCTCTCTATCTGTCTCTCTCTCTCTCTCTCTCTCTCTGTGTCTCTCTCTCTCTCTCTGTCTCTCTCTCTCTCTCTCTGTCTCTCTCTCTGTCTCTCTCTATCTGTCTCTCTCTCTCTCTCTCTCTCTCTGTGTCTCTCTCTCTCTCTCTCTGTCTCTCTCTCTCTGTCTCTCTCTCTCTCTCTCTCTCTCTCTCTCTCTCTGTTTTCAGTTTAAACTGAGCATTTTTAGAACTGAAAAGTGACACAAACTCAGTAAACATGCATAAATGCACAGCTAAAAAAAATCCACCAGAGAAAGAATATGACTCATATTTTGTTTCTGACCTATAACCCATCATCTTTCTCTTTTCAGATTACTTTTCACAGCATCTTGGGGAATATCTGGATGTTCTGTCAGCGTTAGAGAAACTCAATGTCGCCGTCCTGAAGGCGATGGACAAGACGAAGGAGGTAAACACGGAACGCTCTGACAAGTTATAAACAAACGTTCTTCCAGTGACGTTAATAGAACGTTCGTTCAATGTTATCTGGGGTTTAATAATGTTCTCAAAATGTTATCACAAAAATGTTATTCATGCATTTTTTTTCGGAAAGTTCCTCTAATGTTTTTTTTTTAAATGTTACTACTTGTTTTCAGAACGTTCAGAGAACATTCAAAAGTAACGTTCCCATAACGTTTGCAGAATGTAACCAAATTAAAAAAAACATTTAAAAACTAGATGTTTTGAATGTTTTGAAAACACTTGGAAATAACGTTTTTATAATTTAATGGGAACATTCGCAAAACATTCAGGATTCGAATGAGGAAACATCATATCCAGCGTTAATATTGGTAACTAAAACTATTTTAAAAATGTAACTGAAATAAAGCTGCACTACGATAAAATAAAATACAAGTATTAGACGCCGTAAACTAAATGAAAATTAAAAACATTGCAACTAAATGAAATAGACTGAAGCACCAAAATGACTAACTGGAAATGAAAACTAAACTAAAACTAAAACAGAAATAAAAATAAATCTAAATTATCATTTTTTTAACAACTAAATGAATAAAAATGACAAAAGCACAACAAAACGACTAAAATTCAAAACTAATAATATAATAGCGTAAAAAAACTATAACAATAACAGCACATCTGTTTTCCTGCACTGCACCATATTTAGTACTTACTTAATATTTATTTATTTTTCAAGTATGACTTAAGTGAACTTGTTTGCACTGATCAGGGCCGGGTTTCCCGATAACGATGTATCTTATCTCTTAAAGAGCGCTTTCTACGTGCAAGGTTACGAACGCTCGCAGCAATTCCACGAGCGTTTCCCAAAAATGCACTTAACATGAACGCGTGCACTTAAGAGTCGCAGTCCATTCGCGAAGTGCTGAAATATAACCTTCTATGGAATCGTATTATGAATTATGAATCGTATTATTAACCTAATAATTGTCATCTGTTTTGTATTACTTTTCGTGCACGTCAGCAAGTCATTGACAGATTTTTTTTTTTAATTCATCCCTATTTTGCCCAGTCTTTGAAACATATTTCCCACGTTACTTTTTTATGATTTTTTTTTTTGTTCATTCATTTAATTTAGATGTGTATTTCTTTTTCTTCCCTTTTGAATTATTTCATTTATAAATTCATGTAAACGAAAAACGAGCACAATAAAGTACAATCAAAACATAATTGCATTACTCACGTTGCAGTGTGTTAAATCTAGATAAAAGTGTAATCTGCCGGTTGTCCTGCAGGTGTCCTCATAAATCTAACTCCAGAGCACTCGTAGTTGCTACTTAAGCTACGATGCTTTTGGGAACCAGACCATAATATTAAGATCAGCCGTACGATCGTTTTTACGATCAACTTAGGCTTACGATGCTTTTGGGAAACGCAGCCCTTTTACGCTGCACTGATTACCTCTGATACTGTGACGAGGGCAGTAATTGTATCCGACACATGGCCGATAAAGTGTTTTCAGACTGGTCGTTACATGTCCAGATGTTTCCCTGATGCACAGTAAACTCCATCAGCAGCAGCTTAATCATGTGTGTCATGATATTTCCTGTTTTGTACCGCAGGATTTTAAATACTGGAGGCCGTAAATGACATTTACCTCAAAGACTTAAATGTGAAATGAGTGTGTTCTTCGGCAGGACTACCAGGGTTCATCGGTTCTGGGGCAATTTGTGACCCGTTTCATGTTGAGGGAGACGTCTAGTCAGCTGCTGTCGCTCCAGATGTCTCTGCAGTGTGCTATGGAGGCTGTGGAGGCACAAAGTAGCACCAGTCCGTGAGTTACACACACACACACACACAAGCACTGTAAGCACAACACGTTTTTTCTGTCTTGCACTTCTATAAATAAAGGTTCCAGTAAGGAGATCCCTTTTACTGTTCTGAAGAGAAGAGGAAGAGACGTTGTTTTTGGGTTCTACTAGAACAGGTCATCGAGAACACGTTCGTTACTGATGCAGTGTCTCGTTCCCTTTCTCAGGGAACGATGGTTACAGTCGTAACCCGAGACGTTTTCATGTTTAAATGGACATTATTTTCCTCATATTCTCCATTGTTCAGCTCCTCTCCTCCCAGTCTGTCAGTAACGCTCCGTTTAGTTCCTGTCACTATTTCTGAAA
The DNA here is from genome assembly GCA_037194245.1 of Opsariichthys bidens. Lineage (NCBI taxonomy): Eukaryota > Metazoa > Chordata > Actinopteri > Cypriniformes > Xenocyprididae > Opsariichthys > Opsariichthys bidens. The sequence goes on along the minus strand of CM074298.1, from coordinate 1,663,529 downwards.
AGCACAGTGAGCTCTGATTGGTCAGCTGGACCAGTGTTTGGGAGATGTCCTGCCTCTTACCACCAACTCAACCCTTTATTTCTGGAGGGAGTTATATTGTGACGTGTTCATTCCCAGAAGAAAACTCAAGACTATAATGGAGGCGTTTCAGGGAGTTCAGAAACAGTGACACTGATACACTGTAATGAATTACTGTAAAAATTACAGCATTATTTTACAGCCGCTGGCTGTTTTTTAATAATACAGCATATTGCTGTAAACTGCAATGCATTCTGGGGTCACGTGTTGGTTTGACTCAAATTTACAGAATATTGCTGTAAATTGACACTTCGTAATTTAAAAAAATACAGTTATTTACTGTAATCAGAAAATACAGGGAAATTCTGTAAATTAAATTACAGTAACACTACTGTAAATTTTACAGTAACTGGCTGGTAACCCTGCTGCCAGTATTATACTGTAACATTTGCAGTATTTTTTTTAACAGTGCACTGTAATGAATTACTGTAAAAATTACAGCATTATTTTACAGCCGCTGGCTGTTTTTTAATAATACAGCATATTGCTGTAAACTGCAATGCATTCTGGGGTCACGTGTTGGTTTGACTCAAATTTACAGAATATTGCTGTAAATTGACACTTCGTAATTTAAAAAAAATACAGTTATTTACTGTAATCAGAGAATACAGGGAAATTCTGTAAATTAAATTACAGTAGTGTTACTGTAATTTAATTTACAGAATTTCCCTGTATTGTCTTATTTTTTCTGAAAAATTACTGTAAATTTTACAGTATAATACTGGCAGCAGGGTTGCCAGCCAGTGACTGTAAAATTTACAGTAATTTTTTAACAGTGTATAGAGATGATGTGTCTTTGTTTGTCTTTAGAACTGTGACATCATATTACGAACCTTCTTCAGCCAAAAATAGTTCCCGATATGAAGGTAGTTCTAATCTCTACAGATCCGGTGTTTTTAGTTGGCTGTGGTCTCTGCTCGCCGAGGGACGCTCACCTGTCTCAGCATTTCATATCTGTGAGAGCAAGAGAAAGAGGGAGAAACCCAGAGAACAGATAAACAGAATGCAGCAGAAGTAATTGTAATGTATTCACGACGAAGCACATTCGTCTTGTTTATCCGTGGGGAATTTTTTTTTCCTCACAAAGCAGCTGTCACAGAACCCCGCCGGAACTCTCAGGAGAGCTCGTAATGCGACGGAACAACAGGAAAATGTTTGCATATGTTTCTGTTCGCCACTAATCGCTCAATAAGCGAAAGAGCATTTCTTCTGTTCTTCTCTTCTCTCACTGTAATTCCCATTTGTCAAACAGAAAAGCCCCATTAGGACGATTGCATAACACGACTGCCTGTACAGTTCGGCGGATGTTTAGTTTGTGCAGTTTATCGTAGTCCTGGGGATCGTCAGCATCATTTCAATCGTGTAATAGCTTCAGGACTGCACAATTGCCAAGTCACGTTGACTAATATAGCGCTTTTACCATGCAAATTGTGCAGCTTTACAGTAATAATTGGCAAATCATTTTTGGCCGCACAAAGAAAATGGTGTCGAGCTCATTCTATATATTCTTGATTCATTCCGTTGCAAAGATCAGTAGTTTTTAGTCTAGTTAATTTATGTATATCAGCACTGACACCAAAAACACTGCTGAATATCAAGCAAGTGTCCCCAACTGAAGCAAGCCAAAGGCAACAGCGGCAAGAACCAAAAACTCCAACAAAATGGAGAAAAAAAACGAATTGCAAACTATAATGCTGTAAGCAAATCCAAATGGTTTGTGAGAACCCAAGTTCAGCAAGCAAACATAAATCCAACTCGGAACATGAAGTCTTCACAGGGCCTGGCAAACAGGAACCACATGAACTCACCACAGTGTTACAGGGAATACAATCCACAAACATCGACCAGGAACAAAGGAAACATGAGGGTTTAAATAGACTAATTACAAACAAGAAACACCTGTGAACAATGATTAAACCAATCAGAACAAGACACAACACTGGGGAATCACATGACAGCTGGAGCACATGGATAAACAAACGTGACACATGACTAGAAACATGAACAAAACCAAAACCAGACCTTACGAATGGTGACAGATGTTTCTTCTGAACTTCAGATTCTTGGTTCGCTTATTGATTGGGTCGTTTATTTTATAAAAACTCCAAAAAAAAGACTAGAAATGGCACTGTTCTCGATATGCAGCTCATCTCATGAATGAATCAACACCCAAGAGTTCTCAAAGCTTCAGTTTCATACAGAAAATCAATGCAAATGCAAATGATCACCAGCGGAACCAAACCGTTCAGTTCGTCCCGCACGCTTTCTTTTTTGAGTCTGTTGCATCCGTGCTGATGATAATAGCAGATGTGGGTCAGCAACAGACTTCTGACTCGTTTATATTTTCTGCACATACGTGGGTGACGTCAGCAGGGTTACAGCATTGACAAGGTTATTTGCATTCAATGATATTCGCTTGTGCTCATCAACGACCGGCAGTGAACGCACAGGTGCTGTGTTCCTGCAGCCATGCTTTATCAAATCTGCTGGATATTCACTGAAAACAGCACTTTAAGTGATTTAAGCACTACTGAAAAACGAGATACAACATCATTTTAAGCACCTAAAAAAATATATCCATACGATATGAGGTAGAACATTAACATGCTCTTTTTCTCTGTAGAGTTGAAGTTAAAGTCCCGGAGCATCTGATCATTCAGAAGAACAACAGAAGATGTGGCCGTCGAGTGCAGAAGAACATGTGTTTGTCGCCGACTGATCCGTACTCTGGCATTCTCACCACCGGTAACACACACACACATACACACACACACACACACACGTACACGTACACGTACACGTGTTTTCATGGTTTATGGGGACATTCCATAGGCGTAATGGTTTTTATACTGTACAAACTGTACATTCTGTCCCCCTACCCATCACACAAAATGTTCTGCTATGTTAGATTTTCAAAAAAGATCATTCTGTGTGATTTATAAGCTTGTTTCCTCATGGGGACCAAAAAAATGGCCCCACAAGATCAAATTTTACTAGTATTACTATACCAAATGTCCCCATAACGTAGGGAATACCCACACACACACACATACACACACGTACACGTGTTTTCATGGTTTATGGGGACATTCCATAGGCGTAATGGTTTTTATACTGTACAAACTGTACATTCTGCCCCCTTACACTACCCCTACCCCTAAACCTACCCATCACACAAAATGTTCTGCTATTTTAGATTTTCAAAAAAGATCATTCTGTATGATTTACAAGCTTGTTTCCTCATGGGGACCAACAAAATGTCCACACAAGATCAACATTTACTAGTTTTACTATACCAAATGTCCCCATAACGTAGGGAATACACACACACATACAGAGACACACACCATCCCCTCTCACCATTGTTATTTTAGTAATATTTATATTACAGTTTTTAATAAAATGTTGACTTAGCTTTTATTTTTATGTTTTCAGTTTTTATATTAATTGTAGTATAATTTAGTCAAGTGAATATTTTTTAAAATGACTATTTAGGGTTGATTTATTTTATTTTCAGCCTCAGTTCATTTTATTCTTTTTTATTATATTATAAAAAATAAAATGAAAACTTTTTTATTACTTTTTGTTATTTATATCATACTTTAAAATATCTATTTTCTATTTTTATTATAGTTATGTTTTATTATATACATATTTAAATATGATCATAAATATTTTTGAATAACGTTATTTTTCCCACTTATTAGCACTTTTATTCAGCTAGTTGCAAAGGCAACATTTTTAATTTCCATTTATTCATATAGATTTATTTGGCTTCAAAGCAGCTTCACAGTAATTATGAAATTATGAAACGAATACAATTTCAGCTTTTAAAAGACAATAATGTCATTATTCAGTGCAATATTATTTCAATTTAGTACAGAAAAGTTAAACTATGAAGCAGAAGACACTTATTCAGCTCAATTCAGTTCGATGTTGATTCAGTTCGGTTCAATAACGACTATCTTGTCATTAAGTTTTGAAATAAACCCAATGCAGTCAAACTGATATGACTGGATACAAAGTGTATTTTAAAAATGTCATCAGCAAAAATGTTTTCCCGTGTTGGTGTGTGTTGCGTCTCAGGCGTTACCGTAGATACAGATGAGCACTGGTGCTCTCAGATCAACAGACTGCAGCAGCTCATCGACAAACTGGAGTGTCAGGTGACTCTAAATGTCCGTTCACACAGAATAATCGCAATGTTTTGAGCACGTATATTGAGATGTTGCTTCGCTTTTCCTTTCTAGAGTCCAAAGTTGGAGCCCCTGAAAGAAGATACTCTGGCCAGCACATACAAATCAGTGAGTGCTCCGATCCGCGGCATCTTCGAACCCATTTGTCTTGGTTAACCTGCCTAAACATTGACATGTTAATGGTTCTTTCTCCTGTTGCTATGCAGGATTAGTCATTCTGGCTCCACACATGACCGGATCTTCTGATTTTATAGTGTCGATTTGGAATTTTTCCTGCTTTTTTCACAGTTCTAATCGAGTCGTGACTGTCTGATTCGCTCAAAGTGCCTTAATGGATCTTTTGTGTGCCTTTTATGAGCTGTGAAAAAGAAGTAGACTTATGATAGAAATAAAAGAATATACATGTTTTCAGACATTATTGCATTTATATTAACTTTGTTGGGCTTTTTTTTTTTTTTGTACTTGAGTAAGACTTAATCTTTAGATTTAATTTCATATTTACTTCTGTTAACTTTGAAATAAACCGAAAACTAAAACATGTCATTTAATATCATTTCTATTGAAACATGTCATTAAACATATTTGTTATTAATTACAAGTTACAATTCAGGGTTACACTTTATGTTAAGGTGTAATTATACATTTAAGTACTGAGTAATAATAATTAACTTCATGTATTTACTATAGGGTTAGGATTGGTTTAGGGTTAATTGCATGTAATTGACCCTTTGCCAAGACCCGCCCCCTTTAGTTACTGTTGCTATGCGCCACACATCATGTTCTCACGCCGTGAAAAATACATCGCGGAGCAAAGAGGACACTGACAACCTATGAAACAGTTTCATATTTAAAATATAGTAATTTTATAAAGTAGATTAATCGATGAACAGCGTCTAGTGTGTCTTTAATGTGTCGTGACAGATCGCTGTAGCTCCTCGATCATCTCTTCATACTACACAGTAAAAACCCCAGAGTTAAATCAACTCTACTCAGAGAACATTTGGTCCTTCTCTAAATAGAGTTAAAGTAACACTGAAGCAGAGTTAAAGTTAATGAGATAATTAAGCAATTAATTAAGCGATGATTGAACATTATTGATGAACACCTGCTGTTAACCAGCAGAATCACTAAAGAATAGAGAAACACAAGAACTACAACTGATGAAATCAACTGAAGATAAAAGACATTCAATCTCTGAAGAGTGTTACTTTAACACTAGTTCAGTGTGACTTTAACTCTATTTAGAGAGGGACCGAATGTTATCTGAGCAGAGTTGATTTAACTCTGGGGATTTTACTGTGTAGTTCATTTATAGCATCAAATAAACATGAATGAACATCAGAAGGAATGTTGTTTCAAGACACACAATTATTCAAGTTCAAGTTCACCAACGTTAATCTACTAACTCCCCTGACCGCTTTGACGGACAAAATGACGGATTCGGGGTTATGATTGGTCAGGTCGCCTGTCAATCAAACTGCCGGCGAAGAGTCGATTATGCATAATTTATAGTTATTACTAGAGTAACACATGTACCAATGACACTGTAAAATAAAGTGCTACCCAATTTAGTGCATTTAAAATATATTTACGGTAGACACAATACAAAATTACACACTAGAGTTAGAATTATAACCAAGAACTTCACATGTTAGTCAACACATTTCTGTAAAGCACGCATTTGACATGATTATAGCGTGCACTTTTAAAATGTGTCAAGAAACACGGGCATGAAAGTCTATGTAAGTAAATCATTTTATTATCATATTATCTGCAAGCAAAGTTTAAAAAAAAAAACACTTCTTTTTCACACGTCCAGTGTATTTTAAATCACCGTATTATACGCAAACACATGCGGGTGAAGAATGACAGATGTGACATCGTTCTCAGATGTTCAGCAGAAACACTCACACATGCTCTGCATGAAAACACAAGCTCCCGTTCTCCAGTTTGAGCGCTGTGTTTCCGTCTCTAGAACATTCTGCTGGTGCAGAGACAGATGAGCGTGACGGAGAACGACCTCGAGGAGTTCCAGAAGGCTCTGAAGACCTACGCCGACACCACGGCCGATCAGAACGACAACCTACAGTGAGAGAAACGCACTCACACACACACCAGAGTGTGACGTTACTGTCAACACACTGTATGAAGCGTAATATAATCATGTTGAACTCATAGTCCAACATTTAAGAAGAAAAAAAAAGGCCCAAACTGAGCAAAAATATGCAATTCGGTGCAGATAATGATATTTATATGGACAAAACGTAAGATCAAAACAGTATATAAATATCAGTCGTCACTCTTTATCTGACAATAATGTGTCTTCGTGAGATTTAAATGCTTCGTTCTGATGATGATTGAGAGTGAGGATTATATTTGATACAGAATATATAGTTTTCTATAAAATGAACTCTGGATATTCAGGTAAACCTGAGTTCCTTCATTTTGAAATATTACAAAGTTATTCTTACGTTTACTTTAAAGATTTCACAGCAAAAAGACAAGGCTTTTACTTGAGAACAAAGTCGAATCTATCAATGAGACGACAGAGTGACTGTAGTGGATTGTGTGCGACGGGTTCTGCTGCAAACTTTAGATCATGTCGATCAGTTACAGGCCTGATATAGTATGCTTTTATAGCCGTGTGATGAAACCCAAAGTGGAAATTTGGAGACTATAATGACAGCCATGAACATTCAGTTTTAGTGTCAATGTTCTCTCACTGATTGGTCATCTCTCTCTGTCCCTCGTTCAGTGTGTCCATCCAGAAACTTCCTGAGAAGAGCTGCTACATCATCTATGAGTTCTGGCAGGACCGCATTTCCTGGATGAGGTGTGTGTGTGTGTGTGTGTGTGTGTGTGTGTGTGCTTGTTTTCATGATTTATGGGGACACAAATATGTATAATGTCATGGGTATTACACTGGTATTACGACATAAACATGTTTTATGAGGACATTTCATGCTTCCTCATATTTAAAATAGCTTTAAAAACATACGAAATGTTTTATTAAAAATGTGTGTGTGTGTGTGTGTGTGTGTGTGTGCGCATGTGTGTGTGTGATTGTTTTCATGATTTATGGGGACACAAATATGTATAATGTCATGGGTATTACACTGGTATTACGACATAAACATGTTTTATGAGGACATTTCATGCGTCCTCATATTTAAAATAGCTTTAAAAACATACGAAATGTTTTATTAAAAATGTGTGTGTGTGTGTGTGTGTGTGTGTGTGTGCGCATGTGTGTGTGTGATTGTTTTCATGATTTATGGGGACACAAATATGTATAATGTCATGGGTATTACACTGGTATTACGACATAAACATGTTTTATGAGGACATTTCATGCTTCCTCATATTTAAAATAGCTTTAAAAATATACGAAATGTTTTATTAAAAATGTGTGTGCGCGTGTGTGCGTGTGTGTGTGTGTGCGTATGCGTGTGTGTGTGTGTGCTTGTTTTCATGATTTATGGGGACACAAATATGTATAATGTCATGGGTATTACACTGGTATTACGACATAAACATGTTTTATGAGGACATTTCATGCTTCCTCATATTTAAAATAGCTTTAAAAACATACGAAATGTTTTATTAAAAATGTGTGTGTGTGTGTGTGTGTGTGTGTGTGCGCATGTGTGTGTGTGATTGTTTTCATGATTTATGGGGACACAAATATGTATAATGTCATGGGTATTACACTGGTATTACGACATAAACATGTTTTATGAGGACATTTCATGCTTCCTCATATTTAAAATAGCTTTAAAAACATACGAAATGTTTTATTAAAAATGTGTGTGTGTGTGTATGTGTGTGTGTGCGGATGTGTGTGTGTGTGATTGTTTTCATGATTTATGGGGACACAAATATGTATAATGTCATGGGTATTACACTGTTATTACGACATAAACATGTTTTATGAGGACATTTCATGCGTCCTCATATTTAAAATAGCTTTAAAAACATACGAAATGTTTTATTAAAAATGTGTGTGCGCGTGTGTGCGTGTGTGTGTGTGCGTATGTTTGTGTGTGTGTGTGTGTGTGCTGTTTTCATGATTTATGAGGACAAATTTATATAATAACATGAGTATTACGATGTAAACATGTTTTATGAGGACATTTCATGAGTGCTCATATTTAAAATAGCTTTAAAAACATACTAAAAGTTTTATTAAAAATGTGTGTGTGCGTGTGCATGTGTGTGCGTATGCGTGTGTGTGTGTGTGCTTGTTTTCATGATTTATGGGGACACAAATATGTATAATGTCATGGGTATTACACTGGTATTACGACATAAATATGTTTTATGAGGACATTTCATGCGTCCTCATATTTAAAATAGCTTTAAAAAACATACTAAATGTTTTATTAAAAATGTGTGTGTGTGTGTGTGTGTGTGTGTGTGTGCGCATGTGTGTGTGTGTGATTGTTTTCATGATTTATGGGGACACAAATATGTATAATGTCATGGGTATTACACTGTTATTACGACATAAACATGTTTTATGAGGACATTTCATGCGTCCTCATATTTAAACTAGCTTTAAAAACGTACTATACAATGTTTTATTAAAAATGTGTGTGTGTGTGTGTGTGTGTGTGTGTGCGTATGCATGTGTGTGTGTGTGTGTGTGCTTGTTTTCATGATTTATGGGGACACAAATATGTATAATGTCATGGGTATTACACTGCTATTACGACATAAACATGTTTTATGAGGACATTTCATGCGTCCTCATATTTCAAATAGCTTTAAAAACATACAAAATTTTTTATTAAAAATGTAAAAATGCAGAACATTTTGTGTGATGGGTAGGTTTAGGGGTGGGGGTAGTGTAGGGGGACAGAATGTACAGTTTGTACAGTATAAAAACCATTACGCCTATGGAATGTCCCCATAAAACATGAAAATACAACGTGTGTGTGTGCTGTTTTCATGATTTATGGGGACAAATTTATATAATAACATGAGTATTACGATATAAACATGAAATATTAGGACATTTCAGTCCTCATTTTTAAAATAGCTTTAAAAACATTCTAAACAATGTTTTATTAAAAATGTGTGTGTGTGTGCGTGTGTGTTGAACAGCATAAAGATTTAGAGAGTCGGTTCAGGGGTCTTTGTAAATCAAATCCTAATGGAGTCTATTTTTACGAACACAAGACAAGCACGGTCTAGTTTGAGGTTCATCCGGCCTCCTGCTGCAGTCCTCCATGTGCTGAAGCTCCCGCTGGGTTTTAAATCCGTCAGGGTTCACGATTGGCCACGATTCTGTTCTATCCACCACAGTTACACATTAAAACATTGATTGCTCGGCAAACAAAAATTTGTTCTAAGAACATTTTGCTGACCTTCCCATTTAAGAGCCCTATGATGCCCTAGTCTTGATGTTGTTTTTTGGCTAGAACAGGTTTTCATGCTTGAATGTTTGTTATTTTCCTTATTTTCTCCATTGTTGCAGCTCCTCTCTTCCCAGTCTGTCAGTAACGCTCTGTTTAGTTCCTATCTCTAAGAAGCCCCTCCTTCTGAAAAGCACTGTGCGCTCTGATTGGCCAACTGGAAACAGTGTGTTGTGATTGGTCTGACGCTTCGAGCATGTTTGATAATAATCATAAATGAGCATCAAATCATCATATCAGAATGATTTCTGAAGGATCATGTGACTCTGAAGACTGGAGTGATGATGCTGAAAATTCAGCTTTGATCACTGGATATAAATTATATTTGACTATATATTCACATAGAAAACAGATGATTTACATTGTAAAAAATATTTAAGAATTTTTATGTTTTTACTGTATATTTGGTCAAACAAATGCAACCTTGGGATGCAGAAAAGAGTGCATTCAAAAATTATACGTTTTCATTTGGGAGTGTGTGTGTGTGTGTGTGTGTGTAACTCTGTTTTCCAGCCAGATTGCTGAGGGTCTAACGAGACTCCATTCAAATTAGCAGATGGCTCGTCTAGTAACACAAATTTCACAAACACACACTGATCTAGAAGACACGTGACGGCTCATGTTACCTAATCTCATTTGTGATGCTTCACATGAAGTACACACACCTCATGTGTGCATCTCGTCTTCTCCTTATAAAGAAACGGTGATCTAGTTTAAGACATAAATAATTTCACAAATAAAAGTTCAGTATGAATTGCAGTGAATAATACTGTGATGCAATTATCTCCCGTGGAGGAAGAGCTTTAACAGCTTTTATTAATGAATGCAAACTTCCGTATACCTTGAATGTTTAGTTTTGTGCATCTATTTACACTATCGTTCAAAAGTGTATGGTTGGCATTACTTAATGTTTTCCGCTCACCAAGGCTGTGTTTATTTGATCAACAATACAGTAAAAATTATGAAATATTTTTACAATTTAAATCATGTGTTTTCTATGTGAATATATAGTCAAATATAATTTATATCCAGTGATCAAAGCTGAATTTTCAGCATCATTACTCCAGTCTTCAGAGTCACATGATCCTTCAGAAATCATTCTGATATGCTGCATTTATTTGATAAAAAATACAGTAAAATTTGTGAAATATTTTTAAAATTTAAAATATCTATGTTCTATGCGAATATATAGTCAAATATAATTTATATCCAGTGGTCAAAGCTGAATTTTCAGCATCATCACTCCAGTCTTCAGCGTCACATGATCCTTCAGAAATCATAATAATGATGATTTGCTGCTCAACAAACATTTATGATTATTATCAATGTTGAAAACAG
>CM074298.1:1622500-1645000 GCA_037194245.1 Opsariichthys bidens | reverse complement strand
AAGCATTAATTATAGGGTTAATTAAACAAATCATATTAAATTCCCTTACAAAAAGAACTGCAGTATATTGAAGTAGAACTGCAATAAAACTGCAGTACCAAGTAGTTTAACTGCAGTTTAATTCAAATTTGCAGTATAATGAAGTATAGTCACAGTACAACTGCAGTACATTGAAGTTCAACAGCAGTAAAACTGTAGTAAAAGTACAGCTGCAATAAAATGGAGTATAATTGAAAGTTGTATGAAGTATAAACACAGTATAACTGCAGTTGTATTGCAGTTTTATTTTACTAGTACTTTAGATGTATTGCAGTAGTTGTACTTCAGTAAAACTACAGAAATTTGAGGTTATACTGCAATACTGCAGTTTTTTCGTGTCCAAAAAACTGCATTTTTCTATATGTAACAAAAACTGCAGTATTACTTCTAAAAAACTGCAGTAATTTTTTGTAAGGGGTTCACCCCAAAAAATAAATCTCGAACGGCAAAGCAAATAAACTGGGTTACATTTTTAGTCGTTCAAGAACTCAAACTCTGGCATCAGATGGTAAAATCACCGTCTTCACACACATGAATGTGTTTTCTACACATTTCAGGTCAAAAGTCTTGTGATAGTGTTGATGAAGGTGTGAAATTAACAGTTCAATAACTGTTGAGTGAGTGAAAGGATGGTACAAACAACTAGGGATAAAGATAAACGGGTAAAGATAAAGATTTTTCCATATAGTGAAGCTGTGAATGTGGAAAGTGAAATGACACCCTGCATTATATCATAGTTATCGAGGATTTTCACATGATTTTTTTAATCCAAACAAACTTTATTTGTTAACAATTCACCTAAAAATCGACCATGAATCAGTCGGTTGGTCTAATGTTTTCTATGTGATCAATCCATACACTAGAGCTGTTAAAAACAGTGTGCTTCTGCCATCTAGTGGAGGAACGTGGATTCATCTTCCTGAAATACTCACTTTGAGCAAATTTAAAGGGATAGTTCACCCAAAAATCAACATTCTGTCATTTACTCACTTTCAAGTTGTTCTGTCTTTGTTCTGTTGCACACAAAGGAAGATATTTTGAAGAAAGTTTGTAAGCAGGCCTCTTTGGGGCACCAATGACTTCCATAGTAGGGAAAAAAAATATACTATGGAAGTCAATGGGGCCCATTTTCCCACATTCTTCAAAATATCTTTGTGTTCAACAGAACAAAGGACGTTTTGGAACAACCTTAGGGTGAGTAACTGATTGTTTTTATTTTTGGGTGAACTATCACTTTAAGACATTTTCCTTGCTTAACAGTTACTATGGAAACCATATTTCAAAATATCTACTGTAAACGAACATCACCTACTGTAAAACCGTGCCAGGGGATCTTCTTGAAATTATGTAAACAGCTTTCAGAATTGTACATGTTTTGCTTTTACTATGGTACAATGATAATTAATAATAATAATAATAATAATAATCTCTGTTTTCTCCTTAATTTTGGGGGGAGGAGACTATGATAGTAAAAATCAGGTAAGATGTTTTCCTTATTTTAGTCTCCTGACCATAGTTTGGGAGCCCGTTTCCACCACTGAGAAAAAAGAAAGAATATTGTGACTTTTTATCTCACAATTCCGACTTTATATCTCAATTCTGACTTTATATCTTGCAATTCTGACTTTTTTTTCACAAAATTGGATGATATAAAGTAGAATTGTGAGATATAAAGTCAGAATTGCGAGAAATAAAGTCAGAATTGCGAGATATAAAGTCAGAATTATGAGATATAAAGTCAGAATTGCGAGATATAAAGTCAGAATTGAGATATAAAGTCAGAATTGAGATATAAAGTCAGAATTGAGAGATATAAAGTCAGAATTGAGATATAAAGTCAGAATTGAGATAGAAAGTCAGAATTGAGATATAAAGTCAGAATTGAGATATAAAGTTAGAATTGAGATATAAAGTCAGAATTGTGAGATATAAAGTCAGAATTGCGAGATATAAAGTCAGAATTGTGAGATATAAAGTCAGAATTGTGAGATATAGTCAGAATTGAGATATAAAGTCAGAATTGAGAGATATAAAGTCAGAATTGCGAGATATAAAGTCAGAATTGTGAGATATAAAGTCAGAATTGTGAGATATAAAGTCAGAATTGTGAGATATAAAGTCAGAATTGAGATATAAAGTCGGAATTGAGATATAAAGTCAGAATTGAGAGATATAAAGTCAGAATTGTGAGATATAAAGTCAGAATTGAGAGATATAAAGTCAGAATTATGAGATATAAAGTCAGAATTGAGAGATATAAAGTCAGAATTGAGATATAAAGTCAGAATTGAGATATAAAGTCAGAATTGAGATATAAAGTCAGAATTGTGAGATATAAAGTCAGAATTGCGAGATATAAAGTCAGAATTGTGAGATATAAAGTCAGAATTGTGAGATATAAAGTCAGAATTGAGATATAAAGTCAGAATTGAGATATAAAGTCAGAATTATGAGATATAAAGTCAGAATTGAGAGATATAAAGTCAGAATTGTGAGATATAAAGTCAGAATTGAGAGATATAAAGTCAGAATTGAGATATAAAGTCAGAATTGTGAGATATAAAGTCAGAATTGAGATATAAAGTCAGAATTGAGATATAAAGTCAGAATTGAGAGATATAAAGTCAGAATTGAGATATAAAGTCAGAATTGTGAGATAAAAAAGTCAGAATTGCGAGAAATAAAGTCAGAATTGTGAGATATAAAGTCAGAATTGTGAGATATAAAGTCAGAATTGAGATATAAAGTCAGAATTGAGATATAAAGTCAGAATTGAGAGATATAAAGTCAGAATTGAGATATAAAGTCAGAATTGAGATATAAAGTCAGAATTGCGAGAAATAAAGTCAGAATTGTGAGATATAAAGTCAGAATTGAGATATAAAGTCAGAATTGCGAGAAATAAAGTCAGAATTGTGAGATATAAAGTCAGAATTGAGATATAAAGTCAGAATTGAGAGATATAAAGTCAGAATTGAGATATAAAGTCAGAATTGAGTTATAAAGTCAGAATTGTGAGATAAAAAGTCGCAATAATATTCTTTTTATTTTTTTTCCAGTGGTGTAAACGGGCTTCCACACCATTAGAGGTCACTGTTTCTCATCACCACACATTTCTGAACTGGTTTGCTCTTAAAAGATTTTCCATCTGAAAATCAACATTTGTGATTCATTCTCCTCCGGTTTAAATGTTTATGTTGGATTTATTTGTTATATTCTAAATAAGAAGGAACGAGTTTTCCTTACGGCAACTAAAATGGCATATATTAATGCATCGTTCTGTACATAGCGAAGCATATTTTACAATAAATGCTTCTTACCCTACATTTATGTTTTTTTTTTTTTTATCTTATATTAATATAAAATCAGTTCAACAACAACACACCTTTTAAATGACCATTAAATAGAATTTCTCATTTTCACATTTCGACCTTCACAAAGACCACCGGAGCGTCACGTTAACGTCTTTATTTCTTAATCTACTTCATACCAATATTCAAGAATTCTTGACGGAAGAAAATGAATGTCACAGAGTAGCTCACAAAATAAAGATTCTCTCGCGCCGTTATATTTCACACATTCTGATCGTGAAAAAATAAAATCAACATGTTGTGTACCGTCCCAAGCGAAAGTAGCTGAGGAAATAAAAAGAAAAGAAACAGACTCTCTACATGTGGAACAAACATCCAATTATGTACATATCCTCCTGAGATTTCGCATGTTGACGCACACGGACCCGGTGTGGCGCTTTCTATGTCTAGATACCATTCGGTTCTGAAGCTGATGATTGTTACAAACGGACCCTGATCAAATCTGGTCCCTTCAGACCAGGGTTTTGTCAGCCAATGTTTAACACACACACTTACTGTACATACAGTGCACTTCAATCTGACGCACTAACGTACCGATTCTCTGATCATATTGTCATATAATAACGTCTGGAACAGGAACGAATCATCGACAGCTTTGGTGAATCCGTCACTTTTATATTGCTCTGATATTTACAGAAACGCTCACGCACACACAAACAAACGCTCGCGTAACGCCGACAGCAGTCTGTGCGGGTGAAGCCGATCGCCAGGAGATCTGCGCCGTTAAAACTCCTCGTGAGACTCGCAAGAAATGTGTCTGAATATATCCTGCTTCCGTGAATTAAAACCGTCTTTCCCCCGGCTAGTGTCCGCCGGCGTCCGGGGTGGAGGAGGAGGACGCCGGTGTGGACGGAGTGGACGCTCGGGAGGTGTTGGAGGTTTTCTCCAGGCCGGGGCTGGGGACGGCGGGGCCGCTCTCGGGGGCTTTGGCCAGGATGCGCGCGCTCAGGCCGGACGTGGGTTTGGGCTGCGTCTGGAGCCCCGGGCTGCAGATGAGATGATGTCGCTCCCAGTCCTTGTGCTGACAGAAGGAGCCGCAGTATCGCGCCGCGTTGCAGCCGCTGCACGTCTCGCTCGCCTTACGGCCGCAGTTCCAGCAACACTGACAACCACACAGAGACACGACTTACTATGGCTTATTAAACGTTACACATTACAATATTAAATGTTATATTAATATTTCACGAATACCATTACTCTGCATTGAATTGATTAAAAGTGACTGCAAAGACTTCACAATTGTTTTTCACTATATATATATATATATATATATATATATATATATATATAAAATAAGTTTTTATTATTTTTTTTATTAATTTTTTTATATATGCAGTATTTATTGATCTTTTATTTATATATATATATATATATATATATATATAGTATTATTTGATCTTTTTGTGTCTATATATATATATATATATATAGAGAGAGAGAGAGAGAGGTATTTATTGATCTTTTATATAAATATATATGTATATATAGTATTTATTTGATCTTTATATAATAGTGTTTGCATGGTCTTTACATGCATAATGGTATTTATGATCTTATATATATATATATATATATATATTAGTATTTATTAATATTTCATTTATATGTATATTAGTATTTATTTAGCTTTTATAAAGGGTCATGTTAACAATAATTAATTCATATTTCATGAATGCCATTACTCTGCATTAAATTGATTAAAAGTGACTGTAAAGACTTCACAATTATTTTTCACTATATATATATATATATATATATATATATATATATATATAATAAGTATTTATTTGTATTTATTAATGTTTTATATATGCAGTATTTAAATGATCTTTTATTAATATACATATATATTAAATATATAGTATTATTTGATCTTTTTATGTCTCTCTCTCTCTCTCTCTATATATATATATATATATATAGGTATATATATATAGGTATTTATTGATATATTTTATATAAATATATATGTATATATAGTATTTAATTGATCTTTTATATAAGTATTTATTGATATTTTATTAATATATGTATATTTTTTGTATTCAGTATTATTTGATCTTTTATGTGTCTATATATATATATATATAGGTATTTATTGATCTTTTATATAAATATTTATGTATATATAGTATTTATTTGATCTTTATATAATAGTGTTTGCATGATCTTTACATGTATAATGGTATTTATGCTCATATATATATATATAGTATTTATGATGTTATATATATATATATATATATATATATATATATATATATTAATATTTATCCATCTTTTATTTATATATATATTAGTATTTATTGAGCTTTTATGTAGGATCATGTGACACTGAAGACGCTGCTAAAAATTCAGCTTTGATCAAAAGAATAAATTGCATCTTCAAATATATTCACATAGGAAAGAGCTATTTTAAATCATAATAATATTTCACAACTTTTGAAGTATTTTTCATCAAAATAAATGTAGCCCAGGTGAGCAAAAGAGGCTTCTTTCAGAAACATTCAAAAGCCCGAACACTTAAACAGTAGAGTATAATTGTGTACGTATAATGTATGTATATTTAATAAATGCCCACTAATAGTGATATTTGATATTTTAGCAGCCAATTTTGATTTCCAAGCAGCTTTCCGTGGGCAGTAATAGAGCAGTGTTGATTTGGTCAGGCAAACAGCACTAATGTTTGTATGATAATGAGCCTCATTTGCATAGGAAAGCGTGTTTAAATATTCATGATGCACTGCTGGTGGGTTAGTCGGTCGCTCACCTCACTGGAGTCCTCCTGCTCGTTGATGACCTGTATGGCGTCTTCGGTGGCTTTCCTCTTCGCCTCGGCGAGGGTTTTCTCCATCTTGGCTCTCTCGGCGGTGATCATCTCGAAAGCTTTCTGTTCGGCCTCGGCGACGGCCTTCTGCACCTCGTCCATGGCTTGCCGCTTCACCTCGTTCACCGCTTCCTCTGGAGAAGACAATGAGATGTTCATCAAGATGTGATCTAACTACAAGAACGATTCGCAATCACCTTTTTAATATTCACACTCAAAAAAGTTTTATGTCATTTAATTACATTGCAATTTTCCATCCATTTGGATGACATAGTTTTAACATAAACAAACCAATAAACTTAATGTGATTCATATTTGTCAGTCATGTGTAATTGAAATAGGTCAGATTTATGCAATGAATAGTGAGAGATGAAATGTCTTTTACCTTCAGTTGATTTCTTGTGTTTCTCCGTCCTTCAGTGATTCTGCTTGTTAACAGCAGGCGTTCATCATTACTGCTCAATGATCTCATTAACTGCTTCAACGCTACTTTAACCTGAGCATTTTTCTGTGAACTATTACATAAATCTTATATATTTCATTTACATATGACTGAGAAATATGAATCACATTAAGTTTATAAGTTTTGTTTATGTTTAAACTATGTGACCCAAATGGATGGAAAATTGCTATTTTGAGTGCAGTAATATCATCGATTTAACATATTTATCATCTATCGTCTTCTGTAGAGAATTTGCATCAATTGTTGCATCGATATTGACCTCGTTCTGAAAGCGTGATTAATGAGAAACGAGAACAGGTGGTAGGGGAGAAAACAGGTTTCCCAGGGTGCATCTGGGTTGCCGCCCTTACCGGCTTTCCTCCATATCTCATCAGGCACGTAGCCAGAGCCGGAGCGCAGGGGAAGATCCCTCTGAGAGTCTGCGAGAGAGAAAAACAAAGACATTAGGAGGAGGGACGGATACGGAAGCACGTGAGAGGACGGGCCGCTTCGTGATTCTTGGGCAGCGTTCGGTCACAGATGGCGTTGAGGAGCGCAGCCAGACATCAGCGTTTGAGACGACATTCCCTCAGATTGGACCCAAATACACAACACCTGCTCGATCAGCAGGCTCACACACACAGATACGCTCATGTAGAGACGCACACACACACACTTGGTCAGGAGAGGATGAGTAACTAGGTGATGTTCGTACTGTAGTTAACCAACACCACCACTAGGGGGAAGTTGATGTTTTTTTTTTTAATCTGAAAAATTTCCTCAAACTCTGCAAAATGCATCTCTGAAAGTCTGAGAAGTCGACCATCTTTCTTTAACCAGTGTTGTTTAAGTCTAAAAATAGGCTCGTTTTCTTAAAGCAAATCAGTGATATTATAAAATAAAATGAAAACATTTTTATTGGTTAAAATGAAGCTGAAATTCTATGACTTTTTCTGAAACATGAAATAATTTTATTAACATATACATACTTTTTTTTTAGTTTTAGTTTTGATTTTTTGTTTAAGTTATTATTATTTTTCTTGTCTTTTTTTTAAATATTAGTATTTAGGTTTATTTAATTTTATTACAGTTTTAGCTTTAGTTCTGTTCCAGTTTGCTTCAATTTAATGTTTCAGTTTAATTTATTTTATTTCAGCTTTATTTCAATTTAACAATTTTACTGAAGAATTGTAGTTATTTATTTATTTATTTATTTTATTTATTTTAGTTGCTTTTTTGCTTTTATATATATATATATATATATATATACATAAATAAAATAATTTATTTTTATCTCACATTTGATAAAGTCTGCATCATTTTCCTGTATATGAAAATGTAAGTTGCTTTGAAGCCTCAAATTCATATACATACAAATATAAATATATATATATAAAAAATATACAAAAAAAGCAAAAAATAACTAGAAAATTGTTAAATTGAAATAAAGCTGAAATAAAATAAATGAAACTGAAACATTTAATTGAAAAAAATAACAAGTTGAAGCACTGGCCCCAAAAAAAACTGGAACAGAACTAAAGCTAAAACTGTAATAAAATGAATTAAACCTATTTAAATATTTAATATTTATAGCTTAAATTTAACTGCATCTCTCAAAGTTCAAACCATTTGAGCTTGAAATGATTCTGAAAATCCAAATGGACTCACCGGTGTTGATTCCGTCGGCTGACAGAGGGCTGTGTGTCTTGGTGAAGGGGACGTTCCCCGATGCCGTCCCGTTCTTGCGTCCGTCGTCGTGTGGGTTGGACCGTCGCCGCCAGTAATTAAGCTCCTCGCGGTCCGACTCCTGACAGCGCCGCAGAACGCTCACCGAACGCCGCGTTTTCTCCACCATGTCCACGATGCAATTTAGCACCTGCAACCCAGGATGACGGACACATTTAGCTATACATTTCTGCAAATGCATTTGCATTACAATAAAAAGTTTCACTGGAGAATGTTCTTAATTCACGCAAAAAACACTCAAAAGAGGCTTATTTTCTTAAAGCAAAAAGGTGCAATTTCGCTGATTTAAAATAAGCTGCATAAATACTAAGATAAAAACCCGAAACAAGATTAATTACTAAAACAAAAAATATAAATAAATTACAGCTAAATAAAAACATTCAAACTATTACAATCGAACATAAATGATACATGAAATCACACGAAAAAATACGATTCTGCATGGCATCAGCACAGTATTTTTTAATAAGAATGATCAATCTCACATGATCCAGATGTCTCCATTCTTCAGCCCACTCTCTCTCCGTCAGTCTGTGGTCCACAGGCTCCTCCCGGTAGCCTCCGTTACTGCCTGTGACAAACGGTGACAAAAGCACGTCAGAAATGCACGAGTAGTTTAAAAGTCATGCGAAAACGGCGGCCGCCGTCGGTACCTGGCAGCCGCGGCCTGTCCTTCAGCTCCCTCAGCTCCAGGATCCGGTGCGGCTCTCGGTACAGCTGCGGCGTGCTGATGTCATCCAGCGCGTAGTGCTGCAGAGGGGGCGGAGTCGGGTGGATCTGGGTGGGGAGCTGGAGCGGGTGGGCGGGGCTGTGTCTGGGGGCGGGGCTGATGGTGCAGATTCGTTTGGCGGGAGGCTCCAGGGAGGCGGGCGGCCGCTCGTGAAAGCCATTCTCTTTACTTCTGGAGTAAATAAAGACAAAATAAGTCAGGAACAAATGAGTTAGAAATAGTTTGTCAATTTTCAGAAGTATGGAATATGGTAACCATTATATATATATATATATATATATCAAAGCACAATGGTAAATAATCTCTCGTAACACTGAAAATTTGCTTGTAAATTTCATAAATTGTACAAAGAAAGAACATTTTTGAAGTAGAAAGACCGAAATAGTATTTCATTTTCATGTTTATTTTTTTATTTATCTAATATTTATTCAGCTTTAATATTTCAGATTTCAATCACTGAAATCTTAGTTAGTAATTTGATTTTGCTGTGAGAAATTAAGCCTATTTTTACTGTTCTTGCATTGAAAAATTAAAAAAAAAATTAAGATGATTCTCCAATGAAGCTCGAATAAGTTTGAAAAATAAATGCACATTAAAAAACGATCAATGTTTGTACAATGGCATAAAATGTTTTTTGGTCATGGTACCATGGAAATACCATGTTTTCTGGACAGTTTTTATTTTTCCTCACAGTAATAGCACGGTATTTTTTGAGGTACCTCGCAGTTTGAATGTAAACTTTATATTAAAGTATAAAGTTATCGGATACTATAACTTAAGAGGTTTTTTGAAGTTGTAAATAAAGGGGTAAATAAATTTCATGTTGAATTCAATGTCTTACTTGCCCTTAATTGTGAAATTTATATATATAACCCTATATATATAACATTAGTACAGCTAACCCTATATATATATATATATATATATATATATATCATTAGTACAGCTAACCCTATATATATATATATATATATATCATTAGTACAGCTAACCCTATATATATATATATATCTATAACATTAGTACAGCTAACCCTATATATATATATATATATATATATATATATATATATATCATTAGTACAGCTAACCCTATATATATATCTATAACATTAGTACAGCTAACCCTATATATATATATATATATATATCATTAGTACAGCTAACCCTATATATATATATATATATATATATATAACATTAGTACAGCTAACCCTATATATATATATATATATATATATATATATATATATCATTAGTACAGCTAACCCTATATATATATATATCTATAACATTAGTACAGCTAACCCTATATATATATATATATATATATATATATATATATATATATATATATCATTAGTACAGCTAACCCTATATATATATATATATATATATATAACATTAGTACAGCTAACCCTATATATATATATATCTATAACATTAGTACAGCTAACCCTATATATATATATATATCATTAGTACAGCTAACCCTATATATATATATATATATAACATTAGTACAGCTAACCCTATATATATATATATATATGTCATTAGTACAGCTAACCCTATATATATATATATATATATATATATATATTTATATATAACATTAGTACAGCTAACCCTATATATATATATATATATATATATATTTATATATAACATTAGTACAGCTAACCCTATATATATATAACATTAGTACAGCTAACCCTATATATATATAACATTAGTACAGCTAACCCTATATATATATAACATTAGTACAGCTAACCCTATATATATATATATATATATATTTATATATAACATTAGTACAGCTAACCCTATATATATATAACATTAGTACAGCTAACCCTATATATATATATATATATATATATATATATATATATATCAGTTCAGCCATGGCCAAGGAAAAACTCAAGGTCTTATTCCTCGGAGCCCGTCTGAATGCGTTCATACCGGTTCGGACTGTGTCGTTTGCTGCTGTCATTGGGCTCCAGCAGGAGCTCGGTGGAGTCGGCCGGTGACGGGACGGTGGTGCTGAGCAGGAGGTGTTCGTGCTGGGACAGATACTGCGCTGGAGTCTGTTTGGCGGCCCGAGCGCAGTGCAGCAGCTCCCTCTGCAGTAAGGGCAGGTTGGCCTGCGTGGAGGACACAAATCTCACTGCATAACAAGCATCAACTAAATGGAAAATTGCTTGCAATTAAACCCACTTTGGAAGCAAACGGTCTAACTAATAAACGACTGCCGCATTTTTTTGCATTTCTCCCGATAAGAGTGGAGATAAAGGTCAAAAAATGTCTTCCTCGACAGACTCAGAGGAGCCGCGGCGCGCATGAAAAACTCAAAGCAGCCTTCGCCCGAGGCGTCTGCTCAGCGTCACTGCATGTTCTGCTCGCCGTCACAGCTCCAGACCGCCGTTTTCACCCGCATCTCGTCAAAATAGTCCATAAATCTTTCATATGAAAACACTTCAGCCGCAGGAGGATGGAAATGAAGAAGAGAAACAATCGCCGAGATGAAACAAAACAGACCCGTTTCGTATACGATCAGCATGCGAGTTTGATTACTAATGTGAGCATATGAAGAATATCAGAGTGCGAAACCATCTGGCAAACACAAGGGGAAAATACTCTCTCATGTAACCATAAATTAACGCACACATCTCTCTCTCTCTCTCTCTCTCTCTCAGCAAAGAGCGCGACACATCAAGCCAACGTTAAAGACCTAGCGGCGACAAAATCGGACTATTTGCTTAGGAAACGACTATCAGCAGGAATCAATCGTCATTCAAAAAGGGAAACAATCTAGTATGAATGTGTGGTATGACTGTAATCTGCCTTTACAAAACTTACAAATATGCTTCGTTCATTTTATTAAGCCAATAGTTAAGTAATGTAGTAAGCATACTAACATCAATGTACTACTAGAATACTTGTAAGTGTGCTATTTCAATCCTGCATGGGACTAAATTGGCCCACTTTTTAGAGGCAGTGCACAACACTTATTTGTACTGCATATTTTAATACTTGTAGCACATTTTTTTAGTTTATAAAAGTGCACTTTGAAGTGTACTCTCAGTAAACTACTAGTTTAGTCGTTTTATACTGCAAGTATACTTATTTTTGCACTTTAAGTGTACTATGTTCCCTTTTCGTATACTTGAAATATACCTTTAACTGTCCTTTATCTCTTTCCATTTTAAAAACATTGTCGCTGTAGCTCACATGCATTCTTTTTATCAACACTTGAATGTGGGTAAGTTTCGTTAAAAAAGCGCAAAAAGAAAACGGGATTCAGAATGATGATAAAAACGTGCTTTTTATTTTTGACGATCTCGTTATTTTACGTTTGCGTCGGCAATCTTCTATGACTTTTTTTTCTTTACCCGTGTTTTGATCCAGAGATCTCTTTCAGACGGTGCGTAATAGCGCCCCCTACTGCATAACAAAGAAAAGACGGCTACCCGGAAAATTCGGAGATTTGAAACAGGGCTGGGTGGGTTACTTTTAAAATGTATTTCACTACAGATTACAAAATACATGCGCATTTCGTCATTATTCAAGTTCTGTAACTTAATCTAAATACTTTGGGATACTAATAAGTATGTAACACACACACAAAAGTTTTTATCTCAGAATTCTGACCTTTTAAAGTCAGAATTGTGACTTTCCTGAAATATAAACTCTCAATTGCGAGAAAAGGAGTCAGAATTCTGAGATACAACCCAGCAACTTTCCAGAAAAAAGTCACAAATGCAAGTTTTTAATCATGCAATTCTTACTGTAGAACTTGCAATTGGGAGTTTATGGCTCCCAGTTCTGATTTATCAAATGCAATTGTGAGGAAAAAAGTCAAAAATGCGAGAAAGTCTTGTTTTGTCTTGTGAAGTGTATGTAAACCTCTGTTATGGGATATTCGGGATGAATACAAATAACACGCAATTTTCATGAGCCCTCTTATTTTGTTAAAATGATTAAAATGCTGCATATTCTGCGAGGGGTGTGAAGCGTTGCGGTTTCATTTCCCGTCACAGTTTACATTAATGTTTAAATGATATCAAATCACTTTGGTAAACTAAAATACTTTTCGGATGCCATTCATAAACCCTCTCCCATGGCCTCACGGGATAGTAAAGCGTCCAACATACGCGCACTTTGGAATCCCACCAGAATCATCTGCGTACTTTTTGTCGCACACTGTCTTTCCATTAGTGTATATAGTAGGCAAGTATGCGATTTGGGATGCAGCCCAAGTCTAGGACTGCAGATATCTGATCCGATTCATTTTCAACGAACCAGTTCAATTGATTCAGTGATTCACTCACTCGCATTCATTGAATAAAACATCTGGTATCGCTTTGCTTTGCCTTAAATGATAAAAAATGGTTCTGATTTTAGTTGGATCGGTCGTATTGTCACAATCACAGAATAATTTAGCACTGGCGATGACAATCGGAACAATTCTGTTTTCACAAACTACATTAAACATGATGGTCCGGAATGCTTTCAAACGTTTCTAAACCCAGGACAAGAATCCCTAGTTTTTATTACAAGTTCAACAAACATCTCTGTTCATGATTAACTTCGTCCTGCTCTCACATATGCCGCCTGTCATTCCTGTTCCCTTGTTTTGCGCCGGCAAATATTCCCGGACAACTGCGTTAACCGCTGCCGAGCTCCATATGCTACGCAGGCCCCGTAAAACAACCTGCGACGGTTTATAGCCGTGTTTCACACTTCCGACCGCCTGGAATTCTCGGAAGTCTCGGCCTGCTCCATAAATCACCGAAGGAACTATTAGATACCATCCACCTTCTTCCCAAGCATGTACGGTATTGGAAAACCATCAAATTCGAGCAGCTACACGTGTTTTATCCTCATGATCTTTCCGGGGATTCACTAATATCCCTAAAACGGCTTTCATACGGACTATTTTATAGTGCTGTTTTAATGTCCCAGCTTTCCCTAACATTGGGAACGTTTTCTCAGAGTTCTTCCCGAGACGTTAGTAGAACATTTGTTTTCTGGTCTTTAATAACGGCAACAACTTTTTGAAACTTTTAACCCTTTAAAGTGTCTCGACAAATCCGTTAATGACTATCCGAAGTTATATGAATTTAAAACACACATTGCTTACTATATAATGTGTGAGAAAACGAATGACTGCATAATAAAAGCTTTTGAGCGCAATTTCGTACACTAGGTTAACTGTTAATTAATTAATTAATAATAATAATAATAAGTGAATAATTGAATATCATGCATTTGTCTCATTTATAACTGAAATATTTGGACACTTAATTTAACACATAATTACATTAAAGTATATAAATATATATAAATGAGTATATAAATGGGTAATCGGTATGCAAGTACGTAAGACATAAACGGTTCTTATAACGTAGTTCAAACAGCATTTAGTGTAATCAGGCGCTAAAGAGAGTACATATTTCATATTTCAATGAAAATTTCAAACATTTTTCAAAACTATTGCCTGGATCAACACAAATTAGCTGTCTTTTGAAAGCTTAGAGTCTGGACAATTTGCTGAGTGTATCATAACTTGATTTTTCAAAATCAAATCGTATTATTATTACATAATGGCGTGTCCCAGTGTTTCTACACCTCAACGAACTGCTGAATTAGTTCTAACTTCTTACGTGAAAAAAGATCACTAGATTAATAACAAAAAAAACGCAAGCGACTGATCGAAAAAAATAACCATTAGCTGCAGCTCTACTAGGCATTATAATATGTCAAAAAAATCAGATAGTCACGTGTCGTGAATTCAACAAGCATAACTGTTTTGAACCAAGCAAGTTTTTGTGCATCTAAAACTCTAAGAATGGTTTAAAGGGCTCGAACGTTCAGAAATGACTTTCTACTCATTTACTGGCCATTTACCTTTAAGAACGGTATGACGAACGGCCTTAAGGGGAAGTTCGTGGCTTCTTGCAGTCGGGAGTGAAACTCTTCAATGGTGACGGTGGAGTTCTGTGGGGGGGAAAAGACATCTCGATGAGCCGTTCCGCACGCGACTGCTCATGCAGACTCGTGTGCGATAGACGTACCACCAAAGCGAGCACCAGGTTTCGGACGCTCTCTCCGATCTCGGGCGAGATGTCGTTGCCGAACTGCTGGAGCGTGGTGAGGAAGCGCTTGAGTTTGCTCAGCTGCCGTGCGCCGCAGGTGGCTGGAAGCTGCTGATTGGCCAGCGACGAGGAAGATGACGATGACGGGCCGTTGCTGTAGCGCTGAGGCGGCGATGGGAACGGCGTTGAGCATCGGCGGGGAATGGTTGATCCCATTGGTCACTGCACAAACAGAGGTTTTATTGAGATTTTAAATTAGCTTTCATTTAGTTTAAGTAAGTTTAAAACATATAATTATTTAGGTTCAAATTATTTCTATTTCAGTTTTAGTTTTTAATTTATTTACACTCAACTTAAACTTCTTTCGGTTCGCGTTTCAATCCATTTTCGATTTTCAGTTTAAGGTTCGGTTTTTCCATTTCATAATTATATTTTATTGTAGCTTTACTTCAATTTAACAAAAAATGTGTTAATGATAATAACCCTGTTTTTCACCACATACATTTTCCTTCAAGTGTTTGTGAAGTGTTTGTCAAGCCACAGGTTTACGAAACAATAAAAACTCTTTCTTTGAGTAAAAACACTCTTTTCTCTGAGCACTTTTGCTATTATTTCTGTACTGCTCTGGTTTAAAATCCCCAGAGTTAAATCAACTCTGCTCAGATAACATTTGCTCCCTCTCTAAATAGAGTTAAGATGTCTTTTATCTTCAGTTGATTTCATCTAAGACTGTTGTAGTTCTTGTGTTTCTCTATTCTTTAGTGATTCTGCTTGTTAACAGCAGGCGTTCATCATTAATGTTCAATCATCGCTTAATTATCTCATTAACTTTAACTCTATTTAGAGAGCGACCAAATGTGATCTGAGTAGAGTTGATTTAACTCTGGGGTTTTTACTGTGTACAGTTCAATCAAAAGCTGTTGCTTTTACCTCATTTTAAGTCGATTCGCATACTATATATTGAAATGAAAAGCTCTGTTATGCACTCAAAGTATGTACTTCTCCAGTGTCAGGGAATGTTTTGAGTGCGTACTAAGATTATAAATCACTACTGGGACACCCCATCACACATACACGAAGGTCTTTGTCTTTCCTGCTCGTGTAAATCCACACAATCCTCATTTTGTCAGCGTGAGATTCTCCAGCTTTGTTGTTGTTGTTGAGCTGTTAAAGCTCCGCCCTCTTCCGGAGCAGCAGCTCATTTGCATTTAAAGGGACACACACACACACACAAAAACTGCATGTTTTTGCTCACACCCAATAGCAAATTTGACAAGCTAAACTTCACAGATGCATTCACCGGAGACTTGTGACAGGTCCGCTTTAAGAACTATAGCTTCAGTCTCGTGTCATGAACTTTAAGTGCTCTCCTTTATCATTAGGAGCGGGATACCGAACAAAACGCAAGATTCCACACTTAAAATTTCGAATAACTAGTATGCCACACTAAGTAGTAAGTAGTATGGCGGGCTGATGCCAGCGTCGCATACTCAATAGCACAGGTACGCAGGTTTGAAGGAGACTCACATGCTGTGGTGGAGAACGCTGCCGGACGGGGTCCGCTGGGGTTGATGGAGGGCAGAGGGGGCATGACGGAGACGGTTGGTCTGGAATGAGTCTTTCCATCCACTGGGGATCCGGGCATGGCAGGAACGTTCTTCTCTGCACTGTCTGAAAGCAGAGACAATGAGCTGGAGATTGACACAACACTTTCTTCATGTCAAGATCTGATCTCATTCGGCCTGTCATAAAATCACAGAAAGAACTCGATCTTCTCGTCCCTTAACCGCTTCCATATTGCAAGTTCATCGTTTGTACAATCATTAACAGAAGCGCAGAGTTCGGATGCTCCTGATGCAGACGACGTGGTTTAAAGAGACCTCGGCGATCCAATAGAGCGCAAACCCTCCAAAAAAATCTCATCTCAACCCTCACACCCGTGCTAAACCCATCATCATCTGCTTTTCTGGTGCACACCAGATGTTTTCTGCCCTTGTTTAAGAACCGTGGAGTCCCGGCAGCTGAAGTGCAAATGAAGCAGGTTTTGTCCTCGGGAAAGAAAGGGTGATCATTGATGCCGCTTAAGAATGGAGAATCGGGCCATTTCACGCTCGCTAACTAGGCTTCACAAAAGCCGTCAAGGGCTAAACGCATACTTTCTGCTTTTGAATGGACCACCAGGCCCAAAAGTCGTAGATCAGAGGTGCTGTTGTTCTAAAAGAGCCGTGAGAGAAGCTACCGGCCTCGTTTCGAGTATATCAGACCGCTGAAGGCGCTTTTACAAAGGCGGCTAATAGACCCACACAGATCGAGTTGTCAGAGGTCATGAAACGCTTCTTACCAGACGACTTTTCATAGACGGACGGGGCTTCTCTGGGTGAAAAGCGTGTTTTGTTTAATGTTTATTCATGGGAAACTAATGCAGTGAATGCGTTTCTCCGTGAGGGATTACGCCGTATAGTTTTTAAATGGGCTTGACAATGAAAAGTAAGGCGGCTTTTAATGGGATTGTCATAGCGCTCCATTTGTAAGTTTCATCGCCGTCGCGATAAACAGACGACATATTGAACGAGTCTGTCACATCGCACAAGAGTTGAGTCCAGTCTACGTCCAATTGTCCAGAAAACCTTTAAAATGTTGTGTCAGATATATTGAATATGCTAATACGTTGATTATTTAGTGCCGTCAAATCGATTGAGCACGATTAATCGCATCGAACATAGAAGTTTAGGTTTATATAATATATGTGAGTACAAACATTCACACACACACACACACAAGCATATATTATATAAACACAAACGTTTATTTTATTTGCGATTAATTGATTTGACAGAACTAGTTTATTTACTTCTATACTAGAGTACTGTAAAATATATTTACAGATATACATTACTCTGTTTGTTTGAGTTGTGTAGTGCATTCAATTGTTTAAAAAAAAAACACTGAAAAATATATCAAATAGAAATAAAACCACATTTCTGCATGGAAATTATAAAAAAAAAAATTATTTTACATTGTATCCTAAGCTTGTTTAAAAGGAAGCC
Source organism: Opsariichthys bidens (assembly GCA_037194245.1). Taxonomy (NCBI): domain Eukaryota; kingdom Metazoa; phylum Chordata; class Actinopteri; order Cypriniformes; family Xenocyprididae; genus Opsariichthys; species Opsariichthys bidens. The sequence goes on along the minus strand of CM074298.1, from coordinate 1,626,695 downwards.
GGTTTCCGCCACTGAAAAAAAAAAAAGGTTGCGACTTTTTAGCAATTCTGACTTTTTTTCCTCAAAATTGTTAGATATAAACTCACAATTGCGAGGAAAAAAAGGCAGAATTGCGAGTTTATATCTTGCAATTTTGACTTTATATCACAATTCTGACTTTATATCTCACAATTCTGACTTTATATCTCAATTCTGACTTTATATCTCACAATTCTGACTTTATATCTCACAATTCTGACTTTATATCTCACAATTCTGACTTTATAACTCGCAATTCTGACTTTATATCTCACAATTCTGACTTTATATCTCAATTCTGACTTTATAACTCGCAATTCTGACTTTATATCTCTCAATTCTGACTTTATATCTCAATTCTGACTTTATAACTCGCAATTCTGACTTTATATCTCGCAATTCTGACTTTATATCTCACAATTCTGACTTTATATCTCAATTCTGACTTTAAATCTCGCAATTCTGACTTTATATCTCAATTCTGACTTTAAATCTCGCAATTCTGACTTTATATCTCAATTCTGACTTTATATCTCACAATTTTGACTTTATATCTCAATTCTGACTTTATATCTCAATTCTGACTTTATAACTAAATTCTGACTTTATATCTCGCAATTCTGACTTTATATCTCAATTCTGACTTTATATCTCACAATTCTGACTTTATATCTCGCAATTCTGACTTTATATCTCACAATTCTGACTTTATATCTCAATTCTGACTTTATAACTAAATTCTGACTTTATATCTCAATTCTGACTTTAAATCTCGCAATTCTGACTTTATATCTCACAATTTTGACTTTATATCTCAATTCTGACTTTATATCTCAATTCTGACTTTATATCTCACAATTTTGACTTTATATCTCAATTCTGACTTTATATCTCAATTCTGACTTTATAACTAAATTCTGACTTTATATCTCGCAATTCTGACTTTATATCTCAATTCTGACTTTATATCTCACAATTCTGACTTTATATCTCGCAATTCTGACTTTATATCTCACAATTCTGACTTTATATCTCAATTCTGACTTTATAACTAAATTCTGACTTTATATCTCAATTCTGACTTTAAATCTCGCAATTCTGACTTTATATCTCAATTCTGACTTTATATCTCTCAATTCTGACTTTATATCTCACAATTCTGACTTTATATCTCGCAATTCTGACTTTATATCTCACAATTTTGACTTTATATCTCAATTCTGACTTTATATCTCTCCATTCTGACTTTATATCTCGCAATTCTGACTTTATATCTCAATTCTGACTTTATATCTCAATTCTGACTTTATATCTCACAATTCTGACTTTATAACTCGCAATTCTGTGAAAAAATGTCAGAATTGTGAGATAAAAAGCAATAATCTTGTTTTTTTTAGTGGCGGAAACGGGCTTCCATACGTTTAATGTTTGACAATGAATCTCATTTAAAAGAAGTATGACTCATCATATTTCAAATCAAAGCAATTATATTTTGCATGAGGAAAATAAACCGTTACATTGTATTCTGCTGTTCAGGCTCGTTGCATTTACTGCAATGACTCTCATACAAACAAAGAAAAATGATTTCAAATCAATGGAAAAAAAAGCACTATTTTTTGCATGACGAAAATAGAATTTTGAAGGACAGTTACATTCGTGTTCTGCGTCTTGTTTCATTAATCGCACAGAATGTCATTCTCTTTTAAATGTGCTTTTATTATGACTGAGACTCAGAATCATCATCTTAACGCACTAAACGAGAGCGCCGCAGTCACAGGTGTGACACACTTTTGCACGCACACACGGACACAGAGACAAATCTTGCGGTTTGAGAGCGCACCTGAGCCCCACTCCGGGTCCTTCAGGCTGCCCCTCTTAATGCCTGACTGAAAAATCATATGCCATCTTTTTTTTCGCCTCCATGTACACCTGTTTCCTTCCTAGGAGGCAGGAAGTGGGAATGCGGGAAGGACTGGGAGAAACAAGAAGCCCAGCCATTTGGATTTGTGCCACACCATAGGGTGTACACAAACCCTCCCGTATCCTCCGTCTGTTAGCAGAGATTATCATCACACCTGTGGAGAACTACAGAGTTTCCCTAGTAAAGCTAAAAGAAGTTTGAGACTCGAAAATCGGATTGATTCTGATTGAACTCGCATTCGTTATAAAATGCTACAGATCAATATATTGCCAGACGATTTTAAATATTTTCAAAAAAATAAAGAATTTTTTTGGGTGTAAATATTGTGTAAAATAACCATACAATTTTAGCAACTGTGTGTGCATATCGTTAAATTGTACTGAATATAAATACATTAAACTGGCTTCAAAAACAGTACTTTTTATTCATAAAATATGCAAAATATACATAAATGCAAAAGCATTACTGTTTTATTTGTTTATGCATATTTTATGCATTTAAGCATAAACAAATAAATATTACAATATTTTTCATTTATGCATAATTATGCACAAATGCAAAAAATATATATATTTATGCATATTATGCATATTTTATGCATTTAAGCATAAACATATAAATATTATAATATTTTTCATTTATGCATAATTATGCACAAATGCAAAAAATAAATTTATTTATGCATATTATGCATATTTTATGCATTTAAGCATAAACAAATAAATATTACAATATTTTTCATTTATGCATAATTATGCACAAATGCAAAAAAAAATATTTATGCATATTATGCATAACTGAAATTAAAAATGAAAACTTATAAAAATATTCTAACGGTTGATACAAGTGTTTTTGTGGTGTCAGGGACACATGACAGGTGTGCAGACTTTTGTTATCAGTCACTGAATTGAAAGCATCCTTGCCTCCACCCGAGTCCAGCACACACACACACACACACACACACACACACAATAAACACACTTCCTGTCGGTGAACGCACAGCTGCGGTGCGGATCCGTGCGGGAGAGTACACGGATCTGTTAGCTCTGAGATATATCTGTGCGGATCAATATTGATCTGCTAACAGCAAACGAGCAGCTTCCTCTGACTGCCACCTGTTCCAGCCCCGGCTCACACTCATAAAGCTGAAATCAAGAGGAAAAACTAATTACAGCTATTAAATGTCACTGTCAATAGTTGGTCAGCTGACACGTCTCGGGATGTCGTCAAACCTCTAATAGATTGTGATAAACTGCTTTAAACTAAAAGGAACAAACAACAGTGAGTTCATGTGTTTAATCATGAGTTCAGCACAGATCATGTCATGAACTGGCATGAAAAAAGCTTGAGACATACAAGTCCATAAAAACAACTGAAATATGTTCGTTCAACTCCTAATTTTTAAACATTTCAAATTATGATGTTTATATCAAAAATCTATCAATCTATCTATCTATTCACATCCATCCAACTATCCATCCCTCCATCATTCATCCCTCCATCCATCCCTCCATCTATCCATCCATCCATCTACTCATCCATCCATCCATCCATCTATCCATCCCTCCATCCATTCATCCATCCATCCATCTATCATCCATCCATCCCTCCATCATCCATCCATCCATTCCTCCATCCATCCAACAATTCATCCATTCATCCCTCCATCCATCCATCCATCCATCCATCCATCTATCCAGCCAACTATTCATCCATCCATCTATCATCCATCCATCCAACTATCCATCCACCTATCATCCATCCCTCCATCCATCCATCATCCATCCATCCATCCCTCCATCATCATCCCTCCATCCATTCATCCATCTATCATCCATCCATCCATCCCTCCATCCATCCATCTACTCATCCATCCATCCATCCATCTATCCATTCATCCATCCATCCATCTATCATCCATCCATCCCTCCATCACCCATCCATCCATTCCTCCATCCATCCAACTATTCATCCATTCATCCCTCCATCCATCCATCCCTCCATCATCCATCCATCCATCTATCCAGCCAACTATTCATCCATCCATCTATCATCCATCCATCCAACTATCCATCCACCTATCATCCATCCCTCCATTCATCCATCTATCATCCATCCATCCATCCATCCAACTATTCATCCATCAATCATCCATACATGCATCTATCCATCCCTCCATCATCCAACTCTCCATCCATCCATCCAACTATTCATCCATCTATTCATCCATCCAACTATCCATCCATCTATCATCCA
>CM074298.1:1602500-1617500 GCA_037194245.1 Opsariichthys bidens | reverse complement strand
CACACCGATCATCCATGATCGGTCACGATTATTTATTTCCTTGAATCCAGACACATTACTGATAGACCTCCATTAAGTCTCTGAAAGAGCAACATCTGAGCCGGAAAAAGTTCCTGTGGGGAGGGAAGGAGGAAAAAAGGAGTTTGACAGGAGGAGAGGGAGAGGGAGGGGGGCGGGAGAGTTAAAGAAAGGAAGGCAAAACAAAAGCCGCACCTGGTGCCTATCAGTCCACACACACACACACACATCTGCTCTCTCGCAGCGCATGCAACAGGTCGAAGCCTCGTGTATCCTGACAACTGAGCAAATGACACGTCGCTGCGTCCGCCTGCTCCCACTAAATCCTCCCAGCTTTTCAATTAAAACATCACGCCTTGACCCTGAGCTCATCAACGCCACTCACTTTAACCTCAATTCACTGACCCGCCGAACTGATACACACGACTCAAGATCATTGACTGGAAACTGATTTATTGGTGCTTTTCGGCACATTTGAGATTTAATACTGTGATGTACACCACTGTTCAAAAGTCTGTTCTGCTCACCAAAGCTGCGTTAGTTTGATCGAAAATACATGAAAAATTGTGAAATATTATTGTGATTCAAAATAGCTGTTTTCTATGGGAATATATAGTAAAATATAATTTATTCAAGTGATTCAAAGCTGAATTATCAGCAGTCTTCAGTGTCCCGCGATCCTTCGGAAATCGTTCTGACGTGACGACCTGCAGCTCAATAAACATTCATGATTCTTATCAATGTTGAAAGCAGTTTCATATTTTTGTGTAAACTGTGCTACATTATATTTTTCAGGATTTTCAGGGTGAAAAGAAAGTCTTTGCTGTCCCGTTTGATCGGTTAAATCATGCGTCCTTACTTAAAAGTCTCAATTTCTGACTGACCCCAATTTTTTTTTAAACGAAATACCATCGAAATTGCTCGAGTAGTTTCCATATTCACCAACAAAACCAACAACCTGGTGCATAAAAAGAACGGTACCAAGGAAAAAAACACTGAAATACTGTAGTGCATGAACAGCATTTTGTTCTTATTTTACAATATGATCATCCTTGAAACAAAATGCATTGACATTTTAAGAGAATATGCCTCAAAAATATACTTCTGTCGCCAGATATCTGTGCTTTATTTATTTCTGCTTCATCATTGCAGCCGGTTGTAGAGTTACATGTACGTCAGACTGCAGTTACAGCTTGTGGGAAGGATTTCACACACACACACACACTTAGATGAACATATGCTTAATTAAGTGAAGGAAACAGTTATTGACATACTGATGATAACAGTAATATGCACTAATAGGAAATTGGTTTGTCATCTGGTGTGTGTGTGTGTGTGTGTGTGTCACTGTCCTTTGGCTCATCAGAAGCATCTGCTCATTGAATTGTTGCCCTTCTGACCTCCGTGGGACTAATTGATTGTCCAGGACATCAATCACTCAACGGCCGCTCTGATTGGCTCATTGATTTTAGAAGCACAGAGCTCAAGCTCACTCGACGAGAGGCTGTTGAAGTGTTAATGTCTGTGTTCCTCTGGTCTGATATAACCAGGGTCTCCAGTCCCCGTTTCTAGCCAAAACTCTCCCTGTACCAGCTGCATCCCGTCTCAGGCCTGATGCTGAACGCGTGGGAGAACAAACACTCGGGTCCAGATGTACAACACGCTGTCGGCTAAATCTAAACATATATCTGTCACTTATGGAGACTGATTCATGAATTCTGCAGCTTTTAAATGCCATGGTAAATCAAACAGGACCGCGGTGTGTATGTAAAAGTACTAACTGATACTGTCGGTGTTATTATTAGATTTAAAAATGGCTGTAAAAATATAAAATAAAATATAATGTTATAAATAAAAATATATATAAACATACAATATTATATAATAATATAAAATATAAATATTAGATGGAAATATTAAAGTTGAAGAAGTAAAATAAAATAAAATAAACGGAAAATAAACAGAAATATTTAAATAATATTAATAATGATAAAAGTATAAAAGCTTATATAAAAGTATATAAAACTTAAAATAAATCAACTATATAAAAATAAAAGCAAATTGGCTCAATAAATCATACTAAAATGATTTTTTTCAAGAAAACTTTGACACAAATATAATTGAAAAAATTGAGAAATGGCTGAAATAAAATAAAATAAAATATAATGTTATAAATAAAAATATATATAAACATATAACATTATATAATAATATAAAATATAAATATTAGATGGAAATATTAAAGTTGAAGAAGTCAAATAAAATAAAATAAACGGAAAATAAACAGAAATATTTAAATAATATTAATAATGATGAGCTTATATAAAAGATAAAAGTATATAAAACTTAAAATAAATAAAATATATAAAAATAAAAGCAAATTGGCTCAATAAAACTTTGATACAAATATAATTGAAAATTATTACTAAAATTAAAACTGAAATCAACTTAAAAAATTAAAGTTAAATATAAATATTTTAAAATGATATTAAATTACTAAAACTTAAACTAAAAATAAATTTAAAAAGAAATATTTAAAGAATAATAAGAATAATAACGATAAAAGAACATACCGAAATCACTAAAACATAAAATAAAGTAAAAATCTAAACAAATATTAATTAATTAATACAATAAATCAAAGTTTAAAGAAAAGTTTGACACAAATATAGTAAAAAAAAGAAATAATGGCTGAAAAGAAATAAAATATAAATATTAGATGCAAAAGTTGAAGTGAAGTTGGAGAACTAAAATCAAATTACTAAAACTGAAATAAAATTAAAAATGAAAGTTAAATACAAATATTTTAAAATGCCAAAAGCACATAATAAAAGTAATATAACTTAATAATAATAATAAATTAAATCAAAAATATTAATTAGTACAATAAATCATACTAAAATGAGTTTTGTGCGTCATGAAAAGTTTGACACAAATCCCTAACAAAAATGTATTGTGCTCCGTATCGTATTTCTGTTTTAGGAGTAGGATGAGTTCCTTGTTCCATGAATATGCGAATCATTTAGTACCATAGTAAATATCAAACGTATGACGCTTTTGATACCCTCGCTCTCACATACAAGCTCCGTTAGATCTTCTCTAATTACGGGGCCCTTAAAAGACAAAACGTCTCCAGCTCGGCTCCTTCAGGACCCCTGAGGGCCTCCACAAAGTGCTGTTCGGGGTCATCGAGCACCAGCCACCCAGCGCTGCGTCTTCACTGGGGCCACTCGTGACCGCTCTGATGTCCGACAGACCCTCGGACCACACAGGAGGTCAAAGGTTTTAACGGCGAGTGGGAGTGAAGCGGGACAATGGTGAGATTGAGCGCCGGCCGCACACACACCTCCATCAGACGTGACAGTACAACGGTTGTTTTAAGGCTAATCGGTCGGATCCGTCGCTGTCTTGATGACAAGACGACTGTTAGCGTTGCTTTGGCGGAGCTAATGTGGAACTTCCTGCCTTTAGCGTTACTCAACAGCTGCTCTAGCGATGTGTGTGTGTGTGACATGAACGCATCATATATATATCATGGTTCTGTATGAATATGATGAGTTCATGTCACTGCAAGTTTAAATACATCTAAAATACATATACATATATATATATATATATATATATTTAGATGTATTTAAACTTACAGTACCACCTTTTAAAAAGTTTGGGGTTGGTACGTTTTTTTACGTGTTTTTGAAAGTCTCTTCTGCTCACCAAAGCAGCATTTATTTGATCAAAAATACAGTAAAAATTGTGAAATATTTTTAAAATTTAAAATATCTGTTTTCTATGTGAATATATTGTAAAATATAATTTATATCCAGTGATCAAAGCTGAATTTTCAGCATCATTACTCCAGTTTTCAGAGTCACATGATCCTTCAGATATCATATAAATATAACTTAGTAAAGTTATATAATAAAACCTAAAAGTTGAAGTACTAAAATAACAAAGTAAATAAACTAAACATTCATAAATAAAACTAAATAGACATAATAAAAATGCACGCAGCAAAATTACTCAAATTAAATGGAAAACTAATCTAATTCAGCAAGGATGCGTTAATTTTATCAAATCATCATCGTGGATCATGTGACACTGAAAACTGGAGTAATGATGCTGAAAATTCACTGGATATAAATTATATTTGACTATATATTGACATAGAAAACATATTTTAAATTTTAAAAAATATTTCACAATTTTTACTGTATTTTTGATCAAATAAATGCATCATATCAGAATGATTTCTGAAGGATCATGTGACACTGAAGACTGGAGTAATGATGCTGAAAATTCAGCTTTGATCACTGGATATAAATTATATTTGACTATATATTCACATGGAAAACAGATATTCTTAATTGTAATAATTTTTCACAATTTTTGATGTATCAAATAAATGCAGCTCTGGAAAGCAGAAGAGACTTCTTTCAAAAAACATATTACAAAAAGCTTACTACATTAAAAATACTACAGTATTGTAAAAGTCTTAAGCAAAGTCATGAAGCAAAACACTAAAAATGGTGCTAAAATGCACTAGTCGGATTCCAGTCCAAAGCTCTGAGTTTGTGCAGACAGCAAGTCTGCAGGGAAACACACACACACACACACACACACAGTGTGCTGTCAGGGTGACGGTGTGCAGTCGTCCTCTGCTGTGTGTCTGTCAGAACGTGGCTGTAGATTGTGTTAAAGTGACATTCAGCAGAGCTGCAGAAACACTCAGAGACTGAAACATCTCAAAACCTGACGTTTCAAACGAGATCTGAACCCGAGTCTGCAGCTCAATACGAACTCTCACCGTATCCATTATACATTTCTTAATGGTTAACCTCTGGATTGTTCCGTTGATCTGTCCCTCCATCCCTCCACGGATCTACAGCGGCATCTCAACACTCCTGAAGCTTCTGCCACGTGGATCCGGGACCCACACCGTATTGTTTACAGAGATTACACTCCGTTCTAGATGATGAAATATTTTAGAGAGGAGCAGAAACACTTTCCATGATGTTAATCGTCTCCACGACTGACCGCGATTTATTTAAAAATTCCCTTCGGGTTTTCCGTGACAGCGAGAACGTGAATCATTGCACTGTAAAAAATTAATGTGGTTCAGATAACATAAGCCTTCATAGAATCAACTCAAATTTTTTTAATTCAATGAACTCAAAATTAAGTTAAAAAAAATATATATTATTTAATGTAATTTTAATCATTTATAATAATAGTGTGTATATATATATATATATATATATATATATATATATATATATATATTTATATTTATGCAATAAATATTATATATAGTATATATTTATTGCAGTTTTATAATATAATAACAAAAAGAATATATATATACATATATATATATATATATATATATATATATATATATATATTAATAATATACTAATAATATAACACATAATTTAGATGCACTATGACAGCGACGCACACGTGTATTTTTAAACCATTACTAAATTGTATACGATACCACGGTACTGAATGATATGCCTCTGAAACATTACCATGGTAAAAATTTTATATAAACCATGCCAATTTGTGGTGATTCTTATATATCATGTAATATTTTCTCCACACTACTCTGTGGAATATTTTCTCTGAATACAAACACAAGATCCTCATATGCAGGATTTGGAAGAAAACATCAAAAGCCAGTGAAACACACACGGATGAAGCTCACCTCCTCTCTACGATTGTCCTCTCCTGCTCGTGTCTTATTCCAAACAATGTAAATCACTCTGTTTTAGATGGCCGCTCGTTCATATGTGAGGCATGTGTCTCAAACTCTCTCACATATGTGAGCGCTGCAGTCCGAGTCCTTCCCACCGCCAGCGAGGCACAGATGGACTCCAGATGGGTTATGGGATTTAGAAAGTCTTCCAAGCCTCTCTCTCTCTCTCTCTCTCTGTGTGCTCTGTCTGATGTCACCGCCCAGGTTACGCCCACTGTATGGCTCCTGGCCAATCAACCGCTGCTCTATTCAATACATTAAACTAGAGGAGCCTCATTAACATAACTAACTGCTCTGGCACTCAAAGGCTAAACACAGGGCATGCCAGTGGAAGGGAGGGGCGGTTACCCATAACACCTCATACTGAGTGTCTGAATTATTCAACGGCTTGTGCTCTTTACATGCAAAAAAAGAAAAGAAAAAAGTGCTAATAAGATTGCTTTCTTATAAGTTGTGACTTAGTGGATGTTGCACGTTTCTAGTAAAATTGCTCAGTCGAAATCAATTGTTGATGTACACTAAGAGCACAGAGATGGAAATGATCTTACATTTTTATTTGTTGACGTTACATGATTGTTGAAGTTGTATACTTATTTATATAGTTTATTTAAATGTATTTTGTTATATTATAATTATTATATTTATTAATTTAGTATTAATTTGTTTTAATTACAGTTTAAGTTTTTTTGTATATATATATATATATATATATTATAAAACTGCATATATATATATATATATTCTTTTTGTTATTATATTATAAAACTGCAATAAATATATACTATATATAATATTTATTGCATAAATAAATATAAATAAATATATACAATATATAGTATTTATATATTACAGTTTTATTATATATATTATAATTATTATATTTATTAATTCAGTATTAATTTGTTTTATTTACAGTTTTAAGTTTTATTGTATATATATATATTATAAAACTGCATATATATATATATTCTTTTTATTATTATATTATAAAACTATTACATATTATAAAACTGCAATAAACATGTATATATATATATATTTATTTATATAAATATAATATAATATAATTATTTAATATTATTATATAATATATTTATATTTTATTATATAATTAAATATAAATATAGACAATATACAGTATTTATTTATTGCAGTTTTATTAAAAAATAAATGTATTATTTTTATATTTTATTTATTTATTATTATTATTATTATTTAATGGGAAAGACATTGTAAACTTTCCCTAAACAAACAATTTTTTTTAACTGCCAAATTGAGTGATTATTAATAAAGCCTTTGTGCGCATGTCACATCGTTTTCTTTTCACCTGGGGCGAGGGAGGCGAACTTTAATAAAATGTGACGTGTAATAAGAAACATTATCTACAATATGGTGTCATGTGGCACATGTTCTCTATCTCCGTCTCCATCTACTTCTAGACAAATAAACAGAACCCTGATTTGCGGCCAATCTCTCCTCCTGTCCAAAAAAGAAAGTCAAAAATGCATGACCTCACTCTCAGAGACTCTCAGAGCCTTTGGCATCACAGAGAGAGAGAGCGAAACATGATCCGAGCAGAAATAACAAGAATTCATCATGTTAAGTGAGAGAGCGATACATCAGCCAGCCTGATTAATTGGTCAATACTTGAGATTATCGCCTGATATCACAAATCATCATAAGTAACGAAACACAAGTAACTTAGTAACGTATTTAAAATACAAAATTTGAGTTACATTTTAAATGGGTGGTAATCAGATTACAGTTCCATCTGAAAAGTGTTTTAGATTACCAAAGTGATTACTTTGAGTTTTAATGTCATTTAAACAGCGATTGGTGATTCTCTGACTCTGACCGTCTGAAAAAGACGAGTTCAGTTTCATGTTTTCCACTGTTTTCATGTTTTGAGAGTCATTTTATAATTCACTCGTCACTGCGACTTTTTCTCACAATTTGTTTTTTTTTGCCTCACAATTGTGAGTTTGTGTTTCACAATTCTGACTTCTTTTTCTCAGAATTGCGAGATTTAAACTCACAATTGCAAGTTATAAAGTCAGAATTGGGAGAAATGAACTTTCTCAATATTGTGAGTTTATATCTCATAATTCTGACTTTATAACTCACAATTGCAACTTTATATCACTATAATTATATATATATATATTATTAGTATTCAAAAGTATTCTAAAGTATTTAGATGAAGTTACTAAACTTGAGTAACGTAACAAAATACGTTACAAGTGACTTTTTAAAGCATGTATTTTGTAATCTGTAGTGAAATACATTTGAAAAGTAACTCTCCCAGCCCTGGATATATATATATATATATATACACACACAAAGAAAATTAACTCAACACTAGCCCATCATATATGCTGTTCATCATAAATACTAGATGCATAAAGGGAGTATAAATCCAAACAGTGCTGTAAAACCTGTAGCTTGTGTACAGACAGCGATCTGTGCTCTTTAGGGAGCGTGTTTGGGCTGCTACTTGAGATAATGAGCGTTAACACCCGCTCCCTTCATTAGCATGCGAATGCGCATCTATAAAGCACGGCTTAAACAAAAAAAAGCAACTTTCTGCTCAGAAATGCATCTGAAAGGAGTGTGTGGCCATTACGCCACATATGGAGACGCCACAGAAGGGCTGTTTCCAATGAAAAACTCTGCGTGCTGGGAATCACAGAAGACTAGCTGTGTGCTAAAGTGTGCTGCCTATAGAGAGGGAAACAAACAACACAAACGCCTTCTAAAATTCTGCCTTATTTTAGCCAAATTCTACAGCATTTTACTTTAAGATGAAGACAATACCAAAACCCACTGTGAAAAAACATCTGAGACAAACCAAGGGAATTGTAATATATTTAGACAAATATAGCTCTAATCCTGACTATTTCACCTATAAATAATTGTACACTCTCAGAAAAGCTGTCACTGGGGCGGTACCCTTTCAAAATGTGCACTTTTGTACCCAAAAGAGTCCGTATTAGTACCTCAAAGGTATATATTGGTACCAAACGAGTCCATATTAGAACCTCAAAGCTATATATTGGTACCAAAAGAGTCCGTATTAGTACCTCAAAGGTATATTTTGGTACCAAAAGAGTCCATATTAGAACCTCAAAGGTATATATTGGTACCAAAAGAGTCCGTATTAGAACCTCAAAGGTATATTTTGGTACCAAAAGAGTCCATATTAGAACCTCAAAGGTATATATTGGTACCAAAAGAGTCCATATTAGAACCTCAAAGGTATATATTGGTACCAAAAGAGTCCGTATTAGAACCTCAAAGGTATATTTTGGTACCAAAAGAGTCCATATTAGAACCTCAAAGGTATATATTGGTACCAAAAGAGTCCGTATTAGAACCTCAAAGGTATATTTTGGTACCAAAAGAGTCCGTATTAGAACCTCAAAGGTATATATTGGTACCAAAAGAGTCCGTATTAGTACCTCAAAGGTATATTTTGGTACCAAAAGAGTCCATATTAGAACCTCAAAGGTATATATTGGTACCAAAAGAGTCCGTATTAGAACCTCAAAGGTATATTTTGGTACCAAAAGAGTCCATATTAGAACCTCAAAGGTATATATTGGTACCAAAAGAGTCCGTATTAGAACCTCAAAAGTATATATTGGTACCAAAAGAGTCCGTATTAGAACCTCAAAGGTATATATTGGTACCAAAAGAGTCCGTATTAGAACCTCAAAGGTATATATTGGTACCAAAAGAGTCCGTATTAGTACCTCAAAGGTATATATTGGTACCAAAAGAGTCCGTATTAGATCCTCAAAGGTATATATTGGTACCAAAAGAGTCCGTATTAGTACCTCAAAGGTATATATTGGTACCAAAAGAGTCCGTATTAGTACCTCAAAGGTATATATTGGTACCAAAAGAGTCCGTATTAGAACCTCAAAGGTATATATTGGTACCAAAAGAGTAAGTATTAGAACCTCAAAGGTATATATTGGTACCAAAAGAGTCCGTATTAGAACCTCAAAGGTATATATTGGTACCAAAAGAGTCCGTATTAGAACCTCAAAGGTATATATTGGTACCAAAAGAGTCCGTATTAGAACCTCAAAGGTATATATTGGTACCAAAAGAGTCCGTATTTGAACCTCAAAGGTATATATTGGTACCAAAAGAGTCCGTATTAGAACCTCAAAGGTATATATTGGTACCGAAAGAGTCCGTATTAGAACCTCAAAGGTATATATTGGTACCAAAAGAGTCCGTATTAGAACCTCAAAGCTATATATTGGTACCAAAAGAGTCTGTATTAGTACCTCAAAGGTATATTTTGGTACCAAAAGAGTCCGTATTAGAACCTCAAAGGTATATATTGGTACAAAAAGAGTCTGTATTAGTACCTCAAAGGTATATATTGGCACCAAAAGAGTCCGTATTAGAACCTCAAAGGTATATATTGGTACCAAAAGAGTCCGTATTAGTACCTCAAAGGTATATATTGGTACCAAAAGAGTCCGTATTAGAACCTCAAAGGTATATATTGGTACCAAAAGAGTCCATATTAGAACCTCAAAGGTATATATTGGTACCAAAAGAGTCCGTATTAGAACCTCAAAGGTATATATTGGTACCAAAAGAGTCCGTATTAGAACCTCAAAGGTATATATTGGTACCAAAAGAGTCCGTATTAGAACCTCAAAGCTATATATTGGTACCAAAAGAGTCTGTATTAGTACCTCAAAGGTATATTTTGGTACCAAAAGAGTCCGTATTAGAACCTCAAAGGTATATATTGGTACAAAAAGAGTCCGTATTAGTACCTCAAAGGTATATATTGGCACCAAAAGAGTCCGTATTAGAACCTCAAAGGTATATATTGGTACCAAAAGAGTCCGTATTAGTACCTCAAAGGTATATATTGGTACCAAAAGAGTCCGTATTAGAACCTCAAAGGTATATATTGGTACCAAAAGAGTCCATATTAGAACCTCAAAGGTATATATTGGTACCAAAAGAGTCCGTATTAGAACCTCAAAGGTATATATTGGTACCAAAAGAGTCCGTATTAGAACCTCAAAGGTATATATTGGTACCAAAAGAGTCCGTATTAGAACCTCAAAGGTATATATTGGTACCAAAAGAGTCCGTATTAGAACCTCAAAGGTATATATTGGTACCAAAAGAGTCCGTATTAGAACCTCAAAGGTATATATTGGTACCAAAAGAGTCCGTATTAGAACCTCAAAGGTATATATTGGTACCAAAAGAGTCCGTATTAGTACCTCAAAGGTATATTTTGGTACCAAAAGAGTCCGTATTAGAACCTCAAAGGTATATATTGGTACCAAAAGAGTCCGTATTAGTACCTCAAAGGTATATATTGGTACCAAAAGAGTCCGTATTAGAACCTTATTAAAGGGTAGAATCCCAGTGACAGCTTTTGTACCTTTTTTCTGAGAGTGTATGTGATTTTTTCTGTGCTTATTATGATAATTATAACTAACAAGAAAAATATCGATATCTTTAACTCAGCTCTTACAAATAAAGGTGCTTTTTTGGCATCGTCAGTTTTCCAACTTTTAACATCCATGGAATCTTTCCAGTTTCTTTACAATGTAAAAAGCTTCTAGAAACACTAAGAAATGGTTCTAAAAGGTTCTTTTTGGAACCCAAAATGGAAAGCCGCCTTTTGGAATCGTCACTGACGGCACTTTAAAGCGCACGCTCTTTCGTTTTGGGTGAAAATGTTCTTTTAAACACATTATAAAGAGCACAGGAGCCTGTTTCTATCTGAATCGTTACAATCCTTCTATTCCATCTGCAAGACGTTTCCTCCATCTGTGGACGTAACGCAGCAGGGCGACAGATGTGAACACACTCGTCCTGAACTCACACACACACACACACACACACACACGCACACGCATCGAGCGGACTGCTGTTCCAAATCCACATCCAATCTCCTCCACACCAAAATCTCTTTCCAAGCACTTCTCTGCGTCCGTCAGTCTCTCTCTCTCTCTCTCTCTGTTTGTAGTGGCATTCCTGCTCGGCTCTCGGCTCCAGTGTGTCTGGCCGCGCCGCACGCCTGGGAGCCATTAGTTTAAGTAAAGCCTGACACACACACACTCGACTCCTCTTACAAGACATACAGACAGAGTGTGTTTGTATGTAAGTGAGGAGACGTGTGTGAAAGAGGTTTGGGTGAGAGTCCGTACTTATAGTTTGGGGACCAAATTGGGCCCAGAAGTGAGTTAAAATCTGACTAAACCTCCCTTTGGGGTCATCAAGGAATGTACTCAATTGAAAAAAAATATTCATATATATATATATATATATATATATATATATATATATCCGCCATTTTGACCGTCAAAGCAGTCAGGGGAGTTAGTGGATTAACATTGGTGAACTTGAATCACGTCTTTCCGCGCTTGAAACAACATTCCTTCTGATGTTCATTCATGTTTATCTGATGCTATAAATGAACTAGTATGAAGAGATGATCGAGGAGCTACAGCGACACATTAAACACACACTAGACGCTATTTATTGATTAAACGTCCTTAAAAAATTTGAAATTTGAAACTTTCATATCAAAAGTAACCTGCTCTGTCTTGTCTGTCGACGCGTTGTTGTATTTTTCACTGCATGAGAACATGATGTGTGGCACGAGAGCGACAGTAACTAAAGTGGGCGGGGCTTCTCGAATGGCAAAAAGAACTCAGTTCAGTACTCACACACATTTTCTAAAAAAAAAAAAGTAAAATTTTATACTTTTTAAACACAAATGCTCTGCAATTGACAAGGTTGCGCACATTACCGCGGTACTTCACACATGACCTTTGCGTGGCGCGTCGCAGAGCAGTGCAAGGCGAGCAATTGTAGTTGAAAAGTATATCATTCGCATTTATTTTTAATAAAATGTGCGCTGCTTTCTCTAGATCAGACTCTTATTCCTCGTCTGGGATCATGTAGATCATTGGAAGCTGCACTGACACTGACATTTGCACCCGTTGAACCCCATTGAAGTCCACTATGTGGAGAAAAACCCTGGAATGTTTTGCTCAAAAAAATGATCAAGACATTTGAATTCTGATGACGTCACTGACTATTATTTCAAATTTGCTTGCATGCTTGTTTTTCATTCTGAAACGGTGTTCAAAAGCCCAAACCGCTGAGCTGCTGTCACACTACACCGGCTTAGTGCAGCTAAGTTAGAAGTCAGTAACTCCCCAACACTTCTGTCCGAGCGCGTGTGCACGAGTCTGCACTTACAATTTATGAGAGGTGGGTCACACTCTCTCTTGGCCACATTACCCTAAAGTTTCCACATTGGGAGCCAAGAAGAGAGACGACACACACTCTTTGCTGTCAGACAGACATAATGACCATCAAATGACCGGTATACACAACAACCCTGACCCATTCTCATTTCCTGCCGCTAAAACATGATGATATTTGTCCATGCAAATACGCTTGTTATACGAGCTGTTTGATGCCAGAATGGAAGTGAATAATGTGCAGAATATACTCTAAATGTATTAAGTGACACTGTCACATGACCTCAATGTGCTGCAAGTTTAATTTAGGAATCTTGGAAATGGTTCATTTTCTGCATTTAACAACACATTATTATTATTTCAGTAAAAAAAAAAAAAAAACTGCTCTCCATCTGACGTGAACCTTGAGGAGGTTTCTCTGAGAATCTCTTTTAAAGTGACGAGGAGGAATTCACTGCCTTGTTTTACAAGAGAAGAACTGATGTGAAGTACATCTGTGTGGACAGACAGAGAAACACACACCGCTCCATGCCGGAGAGGTCAAATCCCAAACCAGGTCTGATGACGACGCTTGCGTGTAAACAACCTCCGGACTATATTTAAGACTTCTATACGATCGTTTCGTTCTGATATAATCACGCTGTTAGCTGACATACGCCGGCGCTTGAAGAACACTTGAATGTCATTGCACTGAATACAAAATATCAAAGCACTTTAGACTTTTAATGAGCATGTAAAAAAATCAAGATTTTTAAATGAGAAGCAAACTTAATGCAGTAGAAATGACATTCACACATTTGTAAGTGTGAGACGCGGCCGTTGCATAATGAAAGAAGGACGTAGGCAGTGATGACCTTGAGACGGATTTTGGAGGTGTATCAGATCCAAGTTGCGCTATTGAAACAAAATGCATCCGGAATCTCATCCGAGTGGGATGAAAGCATGGAGGAGATAACACGGCTGTAATGGAGAGACACAAAGAGCTGTGTGTTGGGCCTTTACGTGTGGGATCCGTGCCGAACGAAATCTAAGACACGAGATGAGAGAAAGAGACCTGATGAAAGAGATTGTGTTCGGATTGGAACCGTAGCAAACAAAAATAAAACGTCATTGTGCACAAGTGAGCAAAAGAAGTCAGAAAGGGCCAATATGATCGGAATAACTTACTATTAAACAATGCTGGATAGTAACTGATTACATTTAATCTGGATTACGTCATTTAATACTTGTAATTTACACTGTAAAAAATTACCGTGATTTTAACGGTAAAAAATGCCACGGTGAAAAATACGGTTTACAGAAAGTTTCTGTACTATATACGATGAATAATAGTACATTTAATGTCATTTTACGGCAAAATACCGTTAAATTTACAGGGTTTTTTTAAATAAAAAATAAGTTTTACAGTGAAAAACCGCATTTGGTTTACAGAAAGCTTCCGTACTATATACGATGAATAATAGTACATTTAATGTCATTTTACGGTAAAATACAGTTAAATTTACAGTTTTTTAAGTAAAAAATAAGTTTTACAGTGAAAAACCATATTTGGTTTACAGAAAGCTTCCTTACTATATACGATGAATAATAGTACATTTAATGTCATTTTACGGTAAAATACCGTTAAATTTACAGGTTTTTTTTCAAGTAAAAAATAAGTTTTACAGTGAAAAACCGGATTTGGTTTACAGAAAGTTTCCGTACTATATACGATGAATAATAGTACATTTAATGTCATTTTACGGTAAAATACAGTTAAATTTACAGTTTCTTTGAGTAAAAACTAAGTTTTACAGTGAAAAACCATATTTGGTTTACAGAAAGCTTCCTTACTATATACGATGAATAATAGTACATTTAATGTCATTTTACGGTAAAATACCGTTAAATTTATAGTTTTTTTTTTTTAAGTAAAAAATAAGCTTTACAGTGAAAAACCGTATTTGGTTCACAGAAAGT
>CM074298.1:1452500-1597500 GCA_037194245.1 Opsariichthys bidens | reverse complement strand
TATATCTCATAATTGTGACTTTTCTCAATATTGTGAGTTTATATCTCATAATTGTGACTTTTATCAATATTGTGAGTTTATATCTCATAATTGTGACTTTTCTCAATATTGTGAGTTTATATCTCATAATTGTGACTTTTCTCAATATTGTGAGTTTATATCTCATAATTGTGACTTTTATCAATATTGTGAGTTTATATCTCATAATTGTGACTTTTCTCAATATTGTGAGTTTATATCTCATAATTCTGACTTTTCTCAATATTGTGAGTTTATATCTCATAATTCTGACTTTTCTCAATATTGTGAGTTTATATCTCATAATTGTGACTTTTATCAATATTGTGAGTTTATTTCTCATAATTGTGACTTTTCTCAATATTGTGAGTTTATATCTCATAATTGTGACTTTTATCAATATTGTGAGTTTATATCTCATAATTCTGACTTTTCTCAATATTGTGAGTTTATATCCCATAATTCTGACTTTTCTCAATATTGTGAGTTTATATCTCATAATTCTGACTTTTCTCAATATTGTGAGTTTATATCTCATAATTGTGACTTTTCTCAATATTGTGAGTTTATATCTCATAATTCTGACTTTTCTCAATATTGTGAGTTTATATCCCATAATTCTGACTTTTCTCAATATTGTGAGTTTATATCTCATAATTGTGACTTTTCTCAATATTGTGAGTTTATATCTCATAATTCTGACTTTTCTCAATATTGCGAGTTTATATCTCATAATTCTGACTTTTCTCAATATTGTGAGTTTATATCTCATAATTGTGACTTTTATCAATATTGTGAGTTTATATCTCATAATTGTGACTTTTCTCAATATTGTGAGTTTATATCTCATAATTGTGACTTTTCTCAATATTGTGAGTTTATATCTCATAATTGTGACTTTTATCAATATTGTGGGTTTATATCTCATAATTCTGACTTTTATCAATATTGTGGGTTTATATCTCATAATTCTGACTTTTCTCAATATTGTGAGTTTATATCTCATAATTCTGGCTTTTCTCAATATTGTGAGTTTATATCTCATAATTCTGACTTTTCTCAATATTGTGAGT
This sequence comes from Opsariichthys bidens, assembly GCA_037194245.1. Taxonomy (NCBI): domain Eukaryota; kingdom Metazoa; phylum Chordata; class Actinopteri; order Cypriniformes; family Xenocyprididae; genus Opsariichthys; species Opsariichthys bidens. Next base: position 1,596,409 of record CM074298.1, on the reverse strand, counting down.
TTATATCTCATAATTGTGACTTTTATCAATATTGTGGGTTTATATCTCATAATTCTGACTTTTCTCAATATTGTGAGTTTATATCTCATAATTGTGACTTTTATCAATATTGTGGGTTTATATCTCATAATTCTGACTTTTCTCAATATTGTCAGTTTATATCTCATAATTCTGACTTTTATCAATATTGTGGGTTTATATCTCATAATTCTGACTTTTCTCAATATTGTGAGTTTATATCTCATAATTCTGGCTTTTCTCAATATTGTGAGTTTATATCTCATAATTCTGACTTTTCTCAATATTGTGAGTTTATATCTCATAATTCTGACTTTTCTCAATATTGTGAGTTTATATCTCATAATTCTGGCTTTTCTCAATATTGTGAGTTTATATCTCATAATTGTGACTTTTATCAATATTGTGAGTTTATATCTCATAATTCTGGCTTTTATCAATATTGTGAGTTTATATCTCATAATTCTGACTTTTCTCAATATTGTGAGTTTTATATCTCATAATTCTGGCTTTTCTCAATATTGTGAGTTTATATCTCATAATTCTGACTTTTCTCAATATTGTGAGTTTATATCTCATAATTCTGGCTTTTCTCAATATTGTGAGTTTATATCTCATAATTCTGACTTTTCTCAATATTGTGAGTTTATATCTCATAATTCTGACTTTTCTCAATATTGTGAGTTTATATCTCATAATTGTGACTTTTATCAATATTGTGAGTTTATATCTCATAATTCTGGCTTTTCTCAATATTGTGAGTTTTTATCTCATAATTCTGACTTTTCTCAATATTGTGAGTTTATATCTCATAATTCTGACTTTTCTCAATATTGTGAGTTTATATCTCATAATTGTGACTTTTATCAATATTGTGAGTTTATATCTCATAATTCTGGCTTTTCTCAATATTGTGAGTTTATATCTCATAATTCTGACTTTTCTCAATATTGTGAGTTTATATCTCATAATTGTGACTTTTATCAATATTGTGAGTTTATATCTCATAATTCTGACTTTTCTCAATATTGTGAGTTTATATCTCATAATTCTGGCTTTTCTCAATATTGTGAGTTTATATCTCATAATTCTGACTTTTCTCAATATTGTGAGTTTATATCTCATAATTCTGACTTTTCTCAATATTGTGAGTTTATATCTCATAATTCTGACTTTTCTCAATATTGTGAGTTTATATCTCATAATTCTGACTTTTCTCAATATTGTGAGTTTATATCTCATAATTCTGACTTTTCTCAATATTGTGAGTTTATATCTCATAATTCTGACTTTTCTCAATATTGTGAGTTTATATCTCATAATTGTGACTTTTATCAATATTGTGAGTTTATATCTCATAATTCTGGCTTTTATCAATATTGTGAGTTTATATCTCATAATTCTGACTTTTCTCAATATTGTGAGTTTATATCTCATATTTCTGGCTTTTATCAATATTGTGAGTTTATATCTCATAATTCTGACTTTTCTCAATATTGTCAGTTTATATCTCATAATTGTGACTTTTATCAATATTGTGAGTTTATATCTCATAATTCTGGCTTTTATCAATATTGTGAGTTTATATCTCATAATTCTGACTTTTCTCAATATTGTGAGTTTATATCTCATAATTCTGGCTTTTCTCAATATTGTGAGTTTATATCTCATAATTCTGACTTTTCTCAATATTGTGAGTTTATATCTCATAATTCTGACTTTTCTCAATATTGTGAGTTTATATCTCATAATTCTGACTTTTCTCAATATTGTGAGTTTATATCTCATAATTGTGACTTTTATCAATATTGTGAGTTTATATCTCATAATTCTGGCTTTTCTCAATATTGTGAGTTTATATCTCATAATTCTGACTTTTCTCAATATTGTGAGTTTATATCTCATAATTCTGGCTTTTCTCAATATTGTGAGTTTATATCTCATAATTCTGACTTTTCTCAATATTGTGAGTTTATATCTCATAATTCTGACTTTTCTCAATATTGTGAGTTTATATCTCATAATTGTGACTTTTATCAATATTGTGAGTTTATATCTCATAATTTTGGCTTTTCTCAATATTGTGAGTTTTTATCTCATAATTCTGACTTTTCTCAATATTGTGAGTTTATATCTCATAATTCTGACTTTTCTCAATATTGTGAGTTTATATCTCATAATTGTGACTTTTATCAATATTGTGAGTTTATATCTCATAATTCTGACTTTTCTCAATATTGTGAGTTTATATCTCATAATTCTGACTTTTCTCAATATTGTGAGTTTATATCTCATAATTGTGACTTTTATCAATATTGTGAGTTTATATCTCATAATTGTGACTTTTCTCAATATTGTGAGTTTATGTCTCATAATTCTGACTTTTCTCAATATTGTGAGTTTATATCTCATAATTGTGACTTTTATCAATATTGTGAGTTTATATCTCATAATTCTGGCTTTTATCAATATTGTGAGTTTATATCTCATAATTGTGACTTTTATCAATATTGTGAGTTTATATCTCATAATTCTGACTTTTCTCAATATTGTGAGTTTATATCTCATAATTCTGACTTTTCTCAATATTGTGAGTTTATATCTCATAATTCTGACTTTTCTCAATATTGTGAGTTTATATCTCATAATTCTGACTTTTCTCAATATTGTGAGTTTATATCTCATAATTCTGACTTTTCTCAATATTGCGAGTTTATATCTCATAATTCTGACTTTTCTCAATATTGTGAGTTTATATCTCATAATTCTGACTTTTCTCAATATTGTGAGTTTATATCTCATAATTCTGACTTTTCTCAATATTGTGAGTTTATATCTCATAATTCTGACTTTTCTCAATATTGTGAGTTTATATCTCATAATTCTGGCTTTTATCAATATTGTGAGTTTATATCTCATAATTCTGACTTTTCTCAATATTGTGAGTTTATATCTCATAATTCTGACTTTTCTCAATATTGTGAGTTTATATCTCATAATTCTGACTTTTCTCAATATTGTGAGTTTATATCTCATAATTCTGGCTTTTATCAATATTGTGAGTTTATATCTCATAATTCTGACTTTTCTCAATATTGTGAGTTTATATCTCATAATTCTGGCTTTTATCAATATTGTGAGTTTATATCTCATAATTCTGGCTTTTATCAATATTGTGAGTTTATATCTCATAATTCTGACTTTTCTCAATATTGTGAGTTTATATCTCATAATTCTGACTTTTCTCAATATTGTGAGTTTATATCTCATAATTCTGGCTTTTCTCAATATTGTGAGTTTATATCTCATAATTCTGACTTTTCTCAATATTGTGAGTTTATATCTCATAATTCTGGCTTTTCTCAATATTGTGAGTTTATATCTCATAATTCTGACTTTTATCAATATTGTGAGTTTATATCTCATAATTCTGACTTTTCTCAATATTGTGAGTTTATATCTCATAATTCTGGCTTTTCTCAATATTGCGAGTTTTTATCTCATAATTCTGGCTTTTATCAATATTGCGAGTTTTTATCTCATAATTCTGGCTTTTATCAATATTGTGAGTTTATATCTCATAATTCTGACTTTTCTCAATATTGTGAGTTTATATCTCATAATTCTGGCTTTTATCAATATTGCGAGTTTTTATCTCATAATTCTGGCTTTTATCAATATTGTGAGTTTATATCTCATAATTCTGACTTTTCTCAATATTGTGAGTTTTTATCTCATAATTCTGGCTTTTCTCAATATTGTGAGTTTTTATCTCATAATTCTGGCTTTTATCAATATTGCGAGTTTTTATCTCATAATTCTGGCTTTTATCAATATTGTGAGTTTATATCTCATAATTCTGACTTTTCTCAATATTGCGAGTTTTTATCTCATAATTCTGGCTTTTATCAATATTGTGAGTTTATATCTCATAATTCTGACTTTTCTCAATATTGCGAGTTTTTATCTCATAATTCTGGCTTTTATCAATATTGTGAGTTTATATCTCATAATTTTGACTTTTCTCAATATTGTGAGTTTATATCTCATAATTCTGACTTTTCTCAATATTGCGAGTTTATATCTCATAATTCTGGCTTTTCTCAATATTGTGAGTTTATATCTCATAATTCTGACTTTTCTCAATATTGTGAGTTTATATCTCATAATTCTGGCTTTTCTCAATATTGTCAGTTTATATCTCATAATTCTGGCTTTTCTCAATATTGTCAGTTTATATCTCATAATTCTGACTAAAAACTCACAATGACCTTTTTTGTGTTTGTTTCACACTTATTAGTATTCCAAAGTATTCTAAAGTATTTAGATGAAGTCACTAAACTTGAGTAATGTAACGAAAAACGTTACAAAATGACTTTTTAAAGCATGTATTCCGTAATCTGTAGTGAAATACATTTTAAAAGTGACCCACCCATCCGTTACCACGCTTTATATGATAAACAGACTGAATTTAGGCTTTCATCAGAAAACACAAACAGAATCTTAACACACAAGCTTCATTGATTTTGTGCAGATTTTGTGCAGCAGAGCAAGTCAATTATCTTTTCGTTTTTTTTCAGCTAAATGAAGTCAAAACAAAGACAGTTGTCAACACGTGAGGTCAATAAGCGGCAGCATGAGGAAATCTGAAATGGACTTTTTCTAAACAGGGTCAGAGGGCCGACTCCAGGCGGTCCGGTCCTGTAATAATCCGTGTCTCCAGCAAAAACTGACATTCTGGGCAACAGTCGTTCGTTGGTGGTGAGAGAACTATTCGCTGTGGAGCCTCGACATCTGGATTCAATCTTCCACAGCCTGTCCGCGCAGCGGTGGGCGACGAGAAACATCTGGTGGAGCTGATGTCAATTACTGCGTTGTGTTTCCCTTCCGAGATAATCCATCCAACACACACAAGCGAATACACGCTCCCGCAAAAACAGCCTGCTGAGCGGCTAAACACGAGAACGGGGTCAATGACGCTCGCGTACACACACTAAGAGTCACATTTAGGACGTTTACATCCTCAGGAGTTGTTTTAACACTATGCAGAAGTGATGTACTGATGCATTTGCAATGGAGTGTCCATTTAATAACTCAAAGCGTTCGGTTAATTGCTAACGGGACGCAGCTTTCAGAGGAGAACTGTGAAGCCAAAGCGGGCCAAGATTACCTCGTTTAAACACTAACAGCTGCTAAAACCAAAGTGGAGAGCTATGCTTCATTCCCCACTCTTCTTTACTCTCTCTTTCTGACGTGCACAAACTCTCCCACGCGACCGGAGCGCCGTGTTGCCAGCTCTGGAGACCCCGACGGCAAGAGCCAAGAGCAATTAAAGTGCTAATTCAAACCTGAAGGGCCCTTTTGTCCTGTTTCCTTTCTTCAAGTCAGAGGATCGGAATCCAACCACCCCAACACACACACACACACACACACACACACACAAACTTCCCGTCTTTCGAGAGCTCCAGCCAAAGCTGAAGGGGAAAATCACACCAAAGCTCTACAGCTTCACGTTTCCAAATGGATCCGCACCAAAAAACTCACGAGAGGCTCATTAAAGCGGGATGTACACGGGCATTGACGTTCCCAGGAAAATGTACATTTGAGTTTTGGAAACGGTCAGCTGTATTTACCATGGTAATAGTGTGTTTTTTTCAAACGGTTTGTCGGACACGCACCAGAGTATTTTCTGGACATTATTAATGGTACACATTGCAATACGAGTTTCAGTACTATGGTATATTTCAAGTACCGTCTACCGTGATGTTCAATTACTATATTAATAAATACTATCATAGTAGTACAGCAGTATAAAGTATTGCACAATCCCTTGTGTATTATGGCAAGCCGTTTTTGACTGTTATTCATTTTCATTTTGAACTTTCACTAGTTAAAATGTTAATTCTTGATATCAGGAATTAGATTTCCACTAGTAACAACGTTAATTCTTGATATCAACAATTCAATTTCCACTAGTATAAACTATAATTGTTGATATCTGTAATTGTATTTTTACTAGTGAAATCTCGCCATAGGCTGCCATTCAAATTCAGTTGTTGATATCAAGAATTCATTTCTTACTAGTTGAAATTCCAGTTTCTCATATCAGGAATACAATTCTTACTAGTAAAAATCATTTCTGTTATCAACAGTTACATTGTTACTAGTGCAAATGTCTATTCTTGATATCAACAATTGAATTTCTACTAGTAAAAATGTTCATTTCTGATATCATGAATGTGATTTTTATTAGTAAGAAAGACGTTTTAGATATCAGAAATTATATTGATATCAGGAATTCATTTCTTACTAGTTGAAATTCCAGTTTCTCATATCAGGAATACAATTCTTACTAGTAAAAATGCACATTTCTGATATCAAGAATTACATTGTTACTAGTAAAAATGTCTATTATTGATATCAACAATTGAACTGCTACTAGTAAAAATATTCATTTCTGATATCAATTTCATTTCTGATATCTAAAACGTCTTTCTTACTAACAATCACATTCATGATATCAAAAATTAACATTTTTACTAGTAGGAATTCAATTGTTGATATCAAGAATAGACATTTGCACTAGTAACAATGTAACTGTTGATATCAGAAATGTGCATTTTTACTAGTAAGAAATGAATTCTTGATATCAACAACTGAATTTGAATGGCAGCCTATGACGAGATTTCACTAGTAAAAATACAATTCTTGATATCAAGAATGAACTTTGTTACTAGTGGAAATCTAATTCCTGATATCAAGAATGATGATTTTACTAGTGAAAATGTAATTGTTGATATCACAAGTTCATATCCTGAAAATGAATGAAAGTCAGAATGGCTTGCCATATGTGAATACCACGGTACTCAAATGTATGTGCCATTGTGTTTGCATGTTTTTGTAAACATGTCCCAATGGAATGGACACAGACAATGTGATATTCATGACTAGTCAATCACCAACACTCAGTCCATCACGCCCTCAAGTGGTCAAAAGGATCATCGCATGACCTGCAACATCATCCGCTATTAGATGGATTAGTCCAGGCCAGAGAAACAAAGAAACAAACCCGCGGGATAAAACAATGGCCTGCGTTATTGTCGAGCACGAGTGACCCCGACAGCGCTGCCGTGGCACCGTGACATTTCATTGTAAACACACACACACACACGGCCTCCTGTAGATCAGTCCACTCAAGTCCAGATGGTGTGAAACTTTGCCGAAGGGATTAACGCCAAATCCTCCAGTGAGACACAAGAGAGGGTCCGTCTCCGACCCTCAAAACAGATTAGAGCTGGCTTACCATGCTATACAGACAGCTTGCCCTTACCCAACAGAAACCAGCGGATTAGCATGAAAATATACCACGGTACTTTGATACTGTAGTATGGAAACTACTTTGCATATAAGCATATCATTTTAGTGTCCAAACAAGTCAAAATCATGACCAAAAAAAACAAACAAACATGGTATTACTCCAATAATACTATAGTAGTGCCAGAAAAGTACCACAATTTTTCATAAGCGTATACACCATAGAAATCTATGGTACCAAAATGAATTAATATAGCACTTTTAGTGATATAAATGAGATAATTTAATCTTAAATATATGAATATGATCAGTGCAATGGTTGCCTACTGTAACTATGGCAAGCCGTGACTTTTATTCATTTTCAGGATATGAACTTGTGATATTTTCACTAGTAACAACGTTAATTCTTGATATCAACAATTCAATTTCTACTAGTATAAACTATAATTCTTGATTTCTGTAATTGTATTTTTACTGGTGAAATCTCGCCATAGGCTGCCATTCAAATTCAGTTGTTGATATCAGGAATTAATTTCTTACCAGTTGAAATTCCAGTTTCTCATATCAGGAATACAATTCTTACTAGTAAAAATCATTTCTGTTATCAACAGTTACATTGTTACTAGTGCAAATGTCTATTCTTGATATCAACAATTGAATTTGAATGGCAGCCTATAGCGGGATTTCATTAGTAAAAACACAATTACAGAAATCAAGAATTAACACTGTTACTCTAGTGGAAATGTGATTCCTGATATCAAGAATTAGCATTTTAATTAGTTAAAATGATCAATCCTGAGGATGACTAAAAGTCAAAATGGCTTGCCATAGGCGCTGTCCGTACGACGCATGCGCAGAGCTGCAAATAATACATGTAATGCATTTTGCTTACTGTGAAAACAATAGCGACTCTAATCAGCGTATGCATGGAAATTTCGCTGAAAAAATAGGGTTTTCTCGCTGATCTGACCTAAAGATGAGAACCCCGCGAAGCACGCGCAATCACGTGTCAGTGCTGCACTTACATTGAAACGCGCCCGCGATCCCGACCATCCTGAGCTCTTCTCGCGCGCGGTGTGTGTCGAGCGGTTCGGTGTCGTCCGATCTCCTCTAGCACTGATAGATCCACGGGCTCGGTGTGTGTCTGATGATGGGGGTCTGAACACTGATGTCTCTGACATGTTCCTCACTGGAGGTGGAGCTACAGAGACTCACAATGAACCTGATCATCACCAAAAGCTCTGTGCTGATACTATGGAAAGATTACAGTGTCATAATCCATAAAATATGTTTAAAATCGTTGCATCACTATGGAATTATTATGGCACAGATCTAACAAAAAAAAAAAAAAATGCTGTTACCATTTGCGCGTAGCAAATCAAATGTTTTACACAGACAAGCAAATATACACTGTAAAAAATACATATATTTCATGATTTGTGATCACATATTTTCTTTTGTCAATTTCAATAGTGAATGTGGTTCAGATAACACAATATTTTGAGTTTCTGTTGATTAAACCAATCGCCTTCATTGTATGAACTCAAATTTTTTAATTCAATGAACGCAAGATTTTAAGTTGAACCAATCATTCTTTTTTTTTTTACAGTGCATGTTCTCTGGTTTATTGGCCACAATATGAATTAAATTCTATTAAATACATTAAAAAAAAATTAAAATTGTATTAAAATAGGTTTTTGGGGTTCATTTGACAAATGAAGTTATAAATAAAATAAATATTCCATAGCTCGTGTTATTTTAGTATCTTTTTATTTATATACTTTTCATCATTTATATACAGTATTTATTAATCTTTTGAATGAGCTTTTATTTCAATATTTACATTTTTATTTATTACGAAATATTTTTTTAAATATTTTTATTTAGCTTTATCTTAATTTCAGTTTTAGTAATGTTAGTACTTCGACATATTTTTATTTCAGTCAGTTGCCAAGATATTTATTTTTGTTTTTGTTTTTTTTAAATCAAGTTTTCCATCTAATATGCATTTTATTTCAGCTTTAATTCAAATGACTACAAAAAAATTAATAGTTTTAGTTTGAATTAAAAATAACAACGCTGATATCAATTATATTTTAGAAAATAAATTAGAATATTTTTAAGTTTACATATATTTATATACATTATATATACACACATATATATGTATATATCAATAGTTTTTTTTAATGTGGTTAGCTGAATCGTGATTTTTTTTTTATTACTATCATTATTTTCAAAAGAAATTCCTTCTATTCTATTGGTTTTGGTCGCATCTATACACTGTTAAAAAAATACTGTAATTTTTACAGTATAATACTGGCAGCAGGGTTGCCAGCCAGTTACTGTAAATTGTACAGTAGTGTTACTGTAATTTAATTTATAGAATTTCCCTGTATTCTCTGATCATTAGAATCAGAAACACTTTATTGATCCCCGAAGGGAAACTCTTTTACAGTTTACAGTAAATAACTATTTTTTAAATTACGAAGGGTCAATTTACAGCAATATTCTGTAAATTTGAGTCAAACCAACACGTGACCCCGGAATGCATTGCAGTTTACAGCAATATGCTGTATTATTAAAAAAACAGCCAGCGGCTGTAAAATAATGCTGTAATTTTTAGTGTACAGTGTAGAGTGTAAAGCTCTTTAAACATTCTAGTGTTCCTCAGGATGTTTGTCTGAGAATATAGTGGATCGCAAACAAGTTGGACTTGGACTCATCCCTGAACATCTCCAGGGTCTACACTGTTAAAAAATTACTGTAAATTTTACAGTATAATACTGGCAGCAGGGTTGCCAGCCAGTTACTGTAAAATTTACAGTAGAAAAATGTACAGTTTAATTTACAGAATTTCCCTGTATTCTCTGATTACAGTAAATAACTGTATTTTTTAATTGACAGCAATATTCTGTAAATTTGAGTCAAACCAACACGTGACCCCAGAATGCATTGCAGTTTACAGCAATATGCTGTATTATTAAAAAAACAGCCAGCGGCTGTAAAATAATGCTGTAATTTTTAGTGTACAGTGTAGAGTGTAAAGCTCTTTAAACATTCTAGTGTTCCTCAGGATGTTTGTCTGAGAATATAGTGGATCGCAAACAAGTTGGACTTGGACTCATCCCTGAACATCTCCAGGGTCTACACTGTTAAAAAATTACTGTAAATTTTACAGTATAATACTGGCAGCAGGGTTGCCAGCCAGTTACTGTAAAATGTACAGTAGAAAAATGTACAGTTTAATTTACAGAATTTCCCTGTATTCTCTGATTACAGTAAATAACTGTATTTTTTAATTTACAGCAATATTCTGTAAATTTGAGTCAAACCAACACGTGACCCCAGAATGCATTGCAGTTTACAGCAATATGCTGTATTATTAAAAAAACAGCCAGCGGCTGTAAAATAATGCTGTAATTTTTAGTCTACAGTGTAGAGTGTAAAGCTCTTTAAACATTCTAGTGTTCCTCAGGATGTTTGTCTGAGAATATAGTGGATCGCAAACAAGTTGGACTTGGACTCATCCCTGAACATCTCCAGGGTCTACACTGTTAAAAAATTACTGTAAATTTTACAGTATAATACTGGCAGCAGGGTTGCCAGCCAGTTACTGTAAAATTTACAGTAGAAAAATGTACAGTTTAATTTACAGAATTTCCCTGTATTCTCTGATTACAGTAAATAACTGTATTTTTTAATTGACAGCAATATTCTGTAAATTTGAGTCAAACCAACACGTGACCCCAGAATGCATTGCAGTTTACAGCAATATGCTGTATTATTAAAAAAACAGCCAGCGGCTGTAAAATAATGCTGTAATTTTTAGTGTACAGTGTAGAGTGTAAAGCTCTTTAAACATTCTAGTGTTCCTCAGGATGTTTGTCTGAGAATATAGTGGATCGCAAACAAGTTGGACTTGGACTCATCCCTGAACATCTCCAGGGTCTACACTGTTAAAAAATTACTGTAAATTTTACAGTATAATACTGGCAGCAGGGTTGCCAGCCAGTTACTGTAAAATTTACAGTAGAAAAATGTACAGTTTAATTTACAGAATTTCCCTGTATTCTCTGATTACAGTAAATAACTGTATTTTTTAATTGACAGCAATATTCTGTAAATTTGAGTCAAACCAACACGTGACCCAGAATGCATTGCAGTTTACAGCAATATGCTGTATTATTATTAAAAAACAGCCAGCGGCTGTAAAATAATGCTGTAATTTTTACAGTAATTCATTACAGTGTAACCTGTTTTCCTCTCATCTCTGTGTTGATGTGGCACAGGCTAAACTGTGTCGTGTCTCCAAACAGGATGAGACTCTCTCCCCTCCTCCTGTTGCCTCCCACACGAACACATGCCGGTCGTTCTTTCCCCGTCCCCTCGCGAGTCGCCACCTGCTCTGGAGCGTGCGGCACAGCTGCTGACCAACAACAACAAATTAACACCCGCCGTCCTGCAGAGAGGGAGCCCGAGCGATGCTCTTCCTCCTATACTTGAACTTCTCATTGCTGTAGATATAGAAACCCCCGAGCTAAGAACATGTACGTTCGTGAGATCCTCTGCACCTGTGTGAAATGACCACTGGCTTTGATGAGGAGCAGATCCCGTTTGTGGCCCAGCAGGCCTTTGTGATGATAATTTGTAACGGGCAAATGAGGGAGCGTGCGTCACGTCAACAAAGACAGAAATGCATTAGTCCGAATGGCAGAAGTCGCCCTGCTGATGTGACTCGTGCCGGCGCGTGTGTGTGTGTGATTGACAGCTGGGCTTGTGTCTTTGTCACTGGTGTGTTTAGTGCATTAGCAGGTCTTTCACAACGCAACAGCTTTACATCGCCCCCTCGGCTCTTATCCTCCTGCTGCTCTGCTCCTGCGCATGTGATTGTGTACCTGCTGTTCTCCTGAGGTCTGAGCAAAGGCTCGGGGTCAGAGAGGTCAGCAGGCAGACGCCTGGTTAACCCTCCAGGGTAAAGACATCCACACACACACACACACACACACACCACTTCAAGACAGTAAGATTATATATGAGCAGATGGACAGCAGGGACGGCTTATCGTCCGCTGACATACAGTCCCTCCTCAGCACAAACACATTCACATTTCATTGTTATCAGGCACACACACACACACACACATGTTGTGTTTTCATGGTTTATGGGGACAATCCATAGGCGTAATGGTTTTTCTACTGTACAAACTGTACATTCTGTCCCCCTACACTACCCCTACCCCTAAACCTACCCATCACACAAAATGTTCTGCTATTTTAGATTTTCAAAAAAGATCATTCTGTATGATTTATAAGCTTGTTTCCTCATGGAGACCAAAAAAACGTCCCCACAATGTCAAAAATTACTAGTATTACTATACCTGTGGAGACATTTGGTCCTCATAACGTAGGGAATACTCACACACACGCACACACACAGCAAAGTAACTAAGACAGACATATGAGAGACGCCAGACAGACATGAAGGATTTTGAGAGCAGATGGTATAAAAAACACCCAAACCAAAAATGCAAATATTCATATTACACCCCCAAATACACACACATACACACACACACACACACACACACACACACAGTATATAAAAATTGTACATGGTACAGTAAACATCAATATATCCACACTCTACTTTTCATAAGGGTGTCTTTGATTATTAAATTATATTATATTATATTATATTATATTATGAGCCATAGTACTCAACTTTTAACCTTTTCACAACTTTTTTTTTTTAATTAAGTCAGATGCATTTCATACATAATTATCTATTATAGTACATTATTGGTGATAAAAAAATCTGAAAGAACAGTAAAACGTCTACTTTTAAGGTTTCAAATAAGTTTTGGGAGAATATAATGTCAAAATGTGGGTGAAATAACGTTCCATTGTCTTTCAGTGTAACGCTTATATTCATGTAAAATTGAAACAACACTCTTATTCTGACCTGTATTGCAATATATAAAAGAATAAGTGAGCATACTACAATTTTATTGCATTGAAAACGAGTAAATAACTCTTGCTGACGAATAGGCAAAACCTAGTGGCAACGTTTAAAAATGTAAAATTGCAAGTAATTAGCATTTGGGGTAAAAGTAAATTAGTCTTTAATGTGGCTTAAATAGATGTTTTATTTTAAAATCCCTGACAAGATTGTTACACTGAATGACATTTTAGTAGGTGTCTTCTGTAAATCATGGTGAAAATGTATGGTATTTAACGTTTTGCTAAAAAAAAAAAAAAACCAAACAAATGAAACAGGACTCATTTGGATGTCAACAACAAAATTGTATTAAACTCATTGTTTTGATGCTTGAAAAACCTTTTTCATTTTTCCATCTTTAACCCTATATATATATATATATATGTACACACACACACACACACACACACAGGATCGGGGAGTAACGAAACACAAGTAACTTAGTGACGTATTTAAAATACAAAATTTGAGTAACTGTATTTCATTACAGTTCCATCTGAAAAGTGTTTTAGATTACCAAAGTGATTACTTTGAGTTTTAATGTCATTTAAACAGATTCTCTGACTCTGACCGTCTGAAAAAGAGGAGTTCAGTTTCATGTTTTCCACTGTTTTCATGTTTTCTGAGTCATTTTATAATTGTAAAAAAGGTCACTGCAACTTTTTCTCACAATTTGTTTTTTCCCTCACAATTGTGAGTTTGTATTTCACAATTCTGACTTCTTTTTCTCAGAATTGCGAGATTTAAACTCACAATTGCAAGTTATAAAGTCAGAATTGGGAGATATGAACTTGCAATACTGACTTTTATTCTTGCAATTGTGAATTTAGAGAATTTACATCTCATAATTCTGACTTTTCTCAATATTGTGAGTTTATATCTCATAATTCTGACTTTTCTCAATATTGTGAGTTTATATCTCATAATTCTGACTTTATAACTCACAATTGCAACTTTATATCGCACAATTCTCAGGGAAAAAGTCAGAATTGTGAGATAAAAACTCACAATGACCTTTTTAGTGTTTGTTCCACACTTATTAGTATTCCAAAGTATTCTAAAGTATTTAGATGAAGTTACTAAACTTGAGTAATGTAACGAAAAACGTTACAAATGACTTTTTAAAGCATGTATTTTGTAATCTGTAGTAAAATACATTTGAAAAGTAACCCACCCAGCCCTGGATATATATATATATATATAGATGGTATTTGGAAACTGATTACACCACTAGAGGGAGACAAAGTTAAAGCTATTGAGGTGAGGACTCTGTTAGTGACTGCAGAATGATGACTTGATTTGTGTGGAGGTCAGTGAGAAGCTCTGGATCTGGATCATTGTGTTTGCTGAGGAACAATCCAAACATTTCCGTGTATAAAGAGACTAATTAGAGCCTTTCTTCTGTAATTAGCTTGAATAGTTTCTCACTGTGCCGTCAACGCAAACTCGGGATTCTTTCACAACATTAGCAGCAGTCTGAAAATGACTTTCAGCTGACAGCTGAGATCTGGAGATAAAAATAATACCCTCACAGAATATACTGTGCTAAAAATGTACTATAAATAAATGTTATGCCAAAATACCACAGTTATGATATCAGATAATACGATCGAGGAGCTTTGCCAAGTATTGCCAAGGTGCTGAAATTCATCCACACACCAAATGTGCGGTAATGTCATTTGTTTTATGTGGTTTTGAATGCCATTTTTCAAATATTTGTTTGAATAAGTATTGTTTCAGTAGTTTACATAGAACAACAAAAACAACAACACACACACAAGTTGTGTTTTCATGGTTTATGGGGACATTCCATAGGCGTAATGGTTCTTATACTGTACAAACTGTACATTCTGTCCCCCTACACTACCCCTACCCCTAAACCTACCCATCACACAAAATGTTCTGCTGTTTTACATTTTCAAAAAAGATCATTCTGTATGATTTATAAGCTTGTTTCAAAATTTACTAGTGTTACTATACCTGTGGGGACATTTGGTCCCCATAACGTAGGGAATACTCACACACACATATCTACACACACACACACACACATCTACACACAGACACATAAACACACATCTACACACACACATCTACACACAGACAGACACACAAACACACATATGAACACACAGACACACAAACACACACATCAACACACAGACAAACACACACAGACACACAAACACACACACATCTACACACACACATACACATATTTACACACACACATCAACCAACAGACACACATACACACACACACATACACATATTTACACACACTCATCAACACACAGACACAGAAACACACACATCTACACACACACGCATTCACATACAGACACACAAACACACACATCTACACACACACACATACACATATGTACACACACATATCAACACACAGACACACAAACAAACACACAAACATATATCTACACATACACATCAACACACATACACACACATTAACACACAGACACACAAACACACGCATCTACACACACACATACACATATTTACACACACACATCAACACACAGACACACAAACACACACATCTACACACACACACAAACACATATGTACACACACACACACACACACACATCAACACACAGACACACAAACACACACACACACACACACACAGACACACAAACACACACATACACACACACCTACACATATGTACACACACACATACACATACAGACACACAAACACACACATCAACACACAGACACACAAACACACACATTAACACACAGACATACAAACACACACATACACACACACACCTACACATATGTACACACAAACACAAACATCTACACACACACACACATATCTACACACACGAGAGAGAGAGAGAGAGAGAGAGAGAGAGAGAGAGAGAGAGAGAGAGAGAGAGAGAGAGAGAGAGAGGGGTGTAGTAGAGGGGTTTGGTCTGTTAGTAGGAGGGTGTAAGTTGAGTTCGGGACTGCAGCGCCCGTCGCTCCGCTGGTATTCCAGGAATGTGTTGATCATGGCGGCCGCTGTGAAGCCCGTGAAGAGCGGATTGCTGGAGCTCCGCGTTACCGTTCACCACTGGATCCGCGTGCTCGCCACTCTCAGCGAGGACTCGTTCACCGTGAGTCCCGGAGAAACGGCCGATGAGTCCGCGAACAGCTGCTCGCCCGCGCCCGCAGGGGCAGTTAACGGGGATCCGGCGAACCTCAGCGCCTCCCCGGTACCGGACACCATCACGAACGTCAAACGAACCGTCCGAGTCACCAAACAAGAAGTTGGAGGACTCGGAATAAGTATTAAGGGTAAGAGAACTAGTTCATCAAACTGTTATTAAACTTCCTGAAACTTTGAAACTCATAAGCCATAAATATGATGTTGTACATTTAAAACCACCACTTCATAATAATTCATTATTTATTTTTTTTAGAATGATTTAAGGATGTGTACCATGTAATATTCATGTAAGTGAAATATACCACGGTACCGAAAACAATACCGTGGTTTTATCTTTGACTCCATGGGTTTTCCACTAGTACAATGTCTCAAAACCAATAGAATTTGGTCCAATTCGTGGCATGTTACAATCTGATTCCATAAAATCATGAAAATACTATAGTAAATCATTTCAGTAGCATGGTATTCGGTGACAGAAGGGTTTGTAATTGGGTTTTTAATCCTAAACCTGTGACAGCTGTCAAACCCCATGAAGATCTCAGAGTTATGATGTTTCATTATGATTTGCATGATGTCATTGGTCTGTGCTGAGATTTACGGGTCAGTATGTGTGTGTTCTCGGGCCGGGGGGGCGTTTGCACCCCAATGTCGACAGCTGACTGGAGAATTACCCATCATGCTCAGCCTGTCACTGGCTTCAGATGAAAGCCGTGGAACGAGAGCAGAGAAGAGTTTGGTGCTGTTTATTTTAGGGAGCCGGAGAGGGACGACCTTGCCTTGAGTCCGAAGTGCAGTTGTACGTCTATATTTGCAGTGAGAGAACAGGCCCTTCAATCTTCAGACGCCTCCAACTCCCAGAAATGATCACCCTCAGTCGAGGAAGCCCCGTTTAAAATATAAAAGGCAATTATATTTGCATTTACAAAGGCCCAACATTGACTGCGAAAGAGAAATGTGTAAACTTTTTAGTTTTTATTGTGACAATATTATTATTATTTCAAACTGTATTATATCTTTTAATCCAATTTATTTCTATTTTATTGGATTTTTTGTGTATTTTTTATTTTTCATTTTTATTTTTTATGTAATGTATGTATTTATATGTATTTGTATATAATATGTATATATATATAAGATTTATAATTATATAGTAATGCTTTTAATTATATTATTTAACAATTTTACTCACTTTTTACTCACTAAAATACTCACTTTTTATTTTACAGTGCAGTAGTATTAATACAATAGTGATATTTTTATTGTTTAATATTTTTATTTTTATTATAATAATACTTATTAGTATCATTTTAATATTATTATTATTATTATTATTATTATTATTATTATCAATAATAATAACAACAAGTATTATTATTTTATAATCGTATTTATTCCCAAATTGTGCATAATTATATTATTGAATAATTTTACAGTTACTCTGAAATTTAATGCTATTTTTCTAAAATGTTATTTTATTTTACAGTGCAATAGTAATATTTCTTATTTTGTTTAATATTTTTATTATAAGAATAGTTATTAGTATTATTTTAATATTATTATTATTATTATTATAAATAATAATAAAAAGTATTATTATAATCATATTTGTGCCCAAATTGTGCATAATTATATTATTAAATAATTTTACAGTTACTCTGAAATGTAATGCTATTTTTCTAAAATGTTATTTTATTTTACAGTGCAATAGTAATATTTCTTATTTTGTTTAATATTTTTATTTTTATTATAAGAATACTTATTAGTATTATTTTAATATTATTATTATCAATAATAAGAAAAAGTATTATTATTTTATAATCATATTAGTGTCCAAATTGTGCATAATTACATTATGCTAGTTTTCTAAAATTTTATTTTATTTTACAGTAATATTTCTTATTTTATTAAATATTTTTATTTTATAGTAGTAATAATAATAATAATAAAATAAGTATTATTTCAAAATCATGTTTTTACCAAAATATTGTATCAATATATAATAACAAAAAAATTTTTTTCAAATAATGCAATTTAAATCACATTTTTTATCAGCAAAATTCCCCTACAATCACACAGCCAGAATGCCGACAGATGTACACGGCCATCCAAAACTCTGAAAACACGTTTTTTTTCTTCCACTTTTCTCTCAAATTGTTACACCGATAATATCATTTGCAACTAAAATATTTGTGCTAAATTAGAAGTGTTTCCTCCAGACCTTTGAACGCTGTATTTGCACAAGAATGATGCAGTGAGCGGAAGGTCATTGCGCTTTAGCATTAGTGTTTGTGCAGGACGTCCTGGCAGGGACTGCAGAGAGAAATGATTGATAAGGTGCTGGAGCTCAAGCAGAGAGAGACCAGAGGTTGCCAACAGTGTCTGGCAGGAGCCGAGCTCCCACCCGCATGCGCGTCGCATGGGCCTTTAAGGGTCAAAAGGTCACTAGAATAAAGGGTAAAGGCCCTGAAAGCAAATTAGAGGTAATTAGACAAGACCGCTTCCGATTCACGCTGACGATGCCGGTGTGGAAGAAGTGATACGGCCACACGGTCTGCAGGCAATACAACACCTGGACCCACGAATGTTTTATGGTTTATACTCAGGGTGGCTGTTTCACATGCCCTTGAATTTCTAGATGTAAGTTTAAGAGAGCAGCTGCTTAATTCTCATTGGATATTTCATTCAGATGCTCGTCTGCTCCAGAGAAACCCACGGCCGAAGCATCCTTCACTAAAGAAGATATATGTGCTCCGGTCTGTAATATTTGGAGCTCAAGGATGGAGGCGATGAAATTTTGATTGGTTTTACAGTGTTGCCCATAAATCATATCAAAGGGCACATCAGTACTCAAGATATGCAGTTGTTTTGTGATGCAGTTCTTCTGTATTTAATGCATATGCATGCTTTTTTTTTTTTAAATTTTAAGACTATTTTTGTATGTAATATTTTTCGTGAATAGTTAATGTCTCCTCTGCGTTTAGACAGCATGATATTGCGCAATATATATTGCAATGTGAATTGAATAGCTGTATTTGAAAATAATGAGCGATTCTTAGAGATTTTGTTGGGGGAAAAACGCTGAAAAAATATTATTATTATTATTATTATTGTGAACCAATTTGGGGAAAAAAAACGTCGACTCAGTAACGATAAAGCGTACAGTTTAACTCTGTTTGACTTTTTATTTTATGATTTTATTGTCATTAATACTAAATAAAAAAAAGAGTATTTAATAAAAAATAATAAAAATAATTAGTACAGCTGTAAATTTACAATACTAATATTTACCTCTTAATTTCTTTATTTTAAAAGCTTTTATTTTGGCAGTTTGCCGACAAATATATTCTTCATTTTCAGATTGAGGCGCGGCGCTGTGCTCGTTTAGATGCCTATTGCAATATCAACTTTATTTTAATCATTTATTTTAATGCAGATTAGCTTGAACCAGGGGACTGGCATCCTCATATGTCACAAAAATATATAACATTTGTAATTATTGCAGATCAGTCTTTGCATAAAGGAATCGTATATATTTACATAAAAAGTAGCACTGTCAAAATTTAAAATCTCAATTTCAAAAATGTGACATTTGTGACTGGTTTTGTGGTCACTTATATTGCCAAAGAATGATGGGGGAATATAACAAGTATTATTATTTTATAATCGTATTTGTACCCAAATCATGCATTTTATGCATAATTTGCATTTATAATGCAATTATTTTATTTTACAGTAATATTTCTTATTTTGTTTAATATTTTTGTTATAAGAATACTTATTATTATTATTTTATTATTATTATTATTATCAATAATAATAACAAGTATTATTATTTTATAATCGTATTTGTGCCCAAATTATGCATAATTACATTATTGAATAATTTTACAGTTACTCTGAAATTTAATGCTATTTTTCTAAAATTTTATTTTATTTTATTTTACAGTGCAATAGTAATATTTCTTATTTTGTTTAATATTTTTATTTTTATTGTAAGAAAACATATTAGTATTATTTTATTATTTTTATTATCAATAATAATAAAAAGTATTATTATGTTATAATCATATTTGTGCCCAAATTATGCATAATTACATTATTGAATAATTTTAGTTACTCTGAAATTTAATGCTATTTTCTGAAATTTTATTTTATTTTACAGTAATATTTCTTATTTTGTTTAATATATTTTTATTTTATAGTAGTAATAATAATAATACTTATTAATAATAATAAAATAAAAATTATTTCATAATCATGTTTTTACCAAAATATTGTATAACGGATGTTGTGTTAAATATTTTTAACGCATTCAGGCACGCGATTAATTTTTTCAGTTTAACGCGTTAAAAATATTTAACACCACATATGTTTTCCTTTGGCTAGCGTTATAAAGCTGCTTCTGTTTTGAACAGACAAAAATTATGCCAAAATGCCATTTAAGCGCAGTTAAATGAACATTAAGAGTTGTGTGGCTGCGTGCGGCAGTTCTTAAAGTGACAGAAACCTATTAAACCTATTAAAATGCAGCCCATCAGAAAGCTTTGAAATAAGAAACTATTTATGTAGTTCCTTTTGTGGTTATGCTGAACTTTGAGGGACGTGACGTCACGGTTATACAACCAGCTTATTTGCAGGCTTCTTGATTTCAACATCACACTTTGGTCATCACAAGACATCTGAGGCGTTCTTCAGTTTAGAGAAACGTACTTTTAGATGTTCTGTGGCTTAGACTAGTCTTACAAGTAGGTAAGTTCTTTAAAAATGAAGATTGTGTCATTAATTCCTCTACACCCGTAAGACCTTCTTTCATCTTCAGAACACAAAATGAAGATATTTTTGATGAAATCCGATGGTTCAGTGAGTCTCTTGATTTTCAATGTCCAGAAAGATGCTAAAACATGTTTAAAACAAGTCATGTGACTACAACCTTAATGTTATAAAGCGATGAGAACACTTTTAGTGCGCCAAAAACCTAAATAACGACTTTTCTAGTGATGATTCAAAACACTGATTCATGAAGCTTTACGAATCTTTTGTGTCGAATCAGTGATTCAGTTCGCTTATCAAACTGCCAAAGTCACGCGAACTGTTGAAATTGCGAATCACTTCTGACGTAACGAAGCCTCGTTTACTGAAATCACGTGACTTTGGCGATCCGAACCACTGATTCATGAAGCTTTACGAATCTTTTGTGTCGAATCAGTGATTCAGTTCGCTTATCAAACTGCCAAAGTCCCGCGAACTGTTGAAATTGCGAATCACCTCTGACGTAACGAAGCCTCGTTTACTGAAATCACGTGACTTTGGCGATCCGAACCACTGATTGGAAACAAAAGATTCGTAAAGATTCATGAATCAGTGTTTGGAAATCGTCCATCACTAGATATTTTTCGAATAAAGTCGTTATTTTTTTATTTTTTTTACAATAATGTTAAGGTAGTCACATGACCTGTTTTAAATATGTTTTAATTTCTTTCTGGACATTGAAAATCAATAGAGACTCACTGAACCATCAAAAATATCTTCATTTGTGTTCTGGAGGTGTAGAGGAATTAATGACTGAACTTTCATTTTTGGGTGAACAAACCCTAATTGAATAAAGCGGAAATTAAGACCAATTAGCACTCACTAAGACAGTCACATGATGTTTATGTTTATGAAACTGGCCCCTGGTTCTTTTAGATGCACTTGTTCATCTACAAGTAAAAAGTTCAATGCAAGAGTCAAATTCTGTCATTCACCGTATTTGTGGTTGTATGCCGTTTTACAGGTGGTAAAGAGAATAAGATGCCCATCCTGATCTCAAAGATCTTCAAAGGACTGGCGGCGGACCAGACCGAGGCTCTTTACGTGGGCGATGCGATTTTGTCCGTGAACGGGTACGACCTCAGAGAGGCCACTCACGACGAGGCTGTGCAGGCCCTGAAGAAAACAGGCAAAGAGGTCATTCTGGAAGGTAAGACAGATAGAAATAGTTCACCCAAAAGTGACATGTATGTCAATATTTAATCATCCTCATGTTGTTGGTCCTGCATAATGCGAGAGTGAACCTCATTGGTTCTCGCACGTCACGCTTGAACTTCCCTTTTCCACAGCCGACCCACACAAAACCGGTCATGAGTCACATGGGTGTATTTGTAGCAATGCATATTATATAGGTCAACATTATCGATTGTTCTTTTATGCCAAAAATCATAAGGATATTAAGTAAAGATCATGTTGAAAATTTCCTGATATGTATTGCTAAGGACTTTTTTTCTCAATATTTATATAAAACTAAAGTCATTTATTTTTGCAAAAATGTGTGCGAGAGTAAATACATTTTCTGTAAGTGATTGTCTGTCTGTCAACGCTTGGATAAGTGACCAGATCTCACAAAGTTTGTATCCCATAATTCTGACTTTTCTCAATATTGTGGGTTTATATCTCATAATTCTGACTTTTTTCAATATTGTGAGTTTATATCCCATAATTCTGACTTTTCTCAATATTGTGAGTTTATATCTCATAATTCTGACTTTCCTCAATATTGTGGGTTTATATCTCATAATTCTGACTTTTCTCAATATTGCGAGTTTATATCTCATAATTCTGACTTTTCTCAATATTGTGAGTTTATATCTCATAATTCTGACTTTTCTCAATATTGTGAGTTTATATCTCATAATTCTGACTTTTCTCATTATTGTGAGTTTATATCTCATAATTCTGACTTTTCTCAATATTGCGAGTTTATATCCCATAATTCTGTACTTTTCTCAATATTGTGAGTTTATATCTCATAATTCTGACTTTTCTCAATATTGTGAGTTTATATCTCATAATTCTGACTTTTCTCAATATTGTGAGTTTATATCTCATAATTCTGACTTTTCTCATTATTGTGAGTTTATATCTCATAATTCTGACTTTTCTCAATATTGTGAGTTTATATCCCATAATTCTGACTTTTCTCAATATTGTGAGTTTATATCTCATAATTCTGACTTTTCTCAATATTGTGAGTTTTTATCTCATAATTCTGACTTTTCTCAATATTGTGAGTTTATATCTCATAATTCTGACTTTTCTCAATATTGCGAGTTTATATCCCATAATTCTGACTTTTCTCAATATTGTGAGTTTATATCTCATAATTCTGACTTTTCTCAATATTGCGAGTTTATATCTCATAATTCTGACTTTTCTCATTATTGTGAGTTTATATCTCATAATTCTGACTTTTCTCAATATTGCGAGTTTATATCCCATAATTCTGACTTTTCTCAATATTGTGAGTTTATATCTCATAATTCTGACTTTTCTCAATATTGCGAGTTTATATCTCATAATTCTGACTTTTTTCAATATTGTGAGTTTATATCTCATAATTCTGACTTTTCTCAATATTGTGAGTTTATATCTCATAATTCTGACTTTTCTCAATATTGCGAGTTTATATCTCATAATTCTGACTTTTTTCAATATTGTGAGTTTATATCTCATAATTCTGACTTTTCTCAATATTGTCAGTTTATATCTCATAATTCTGACTTTTCTCAATATTGTGAGTTTATATCTCATAATTCTGACTTTCCTCAATATTGTGAGTTTATATCTCATAATTCTGACTTTTCTCAATATTGTGAGTTTATATCTCATAATTCTGACTTTCCTCAATATTGTGAGTTTATATCTCATAATTCTGACTTTCCTCAATATTGTGAGTTTATATCTCATAATTCTGACTTTTCTCAATATTGTGAGTTTATATCTCATAATTCTGACTTTCCTCAATATTGTGAGTTTATATCTCATAATTCTGACTTTCCTCAATATTGTGAGTTTATATCTCATAATTCTGACTTTTCTCAATATTGTGAGTTTATATCTCATAATTCTGACTTTTCTCAATATTGTGAGTTTATATCTCATAATTCTGACTTTTCTCAATATTGTCAGTTTATATCTCATAATTCTGACTTTCCTCAATATTGTGAGTTTATATCTCATAATTCTGACTTTTCTCAATATTGTGAGTTTTTATCTCATAATTCTGACTTTTCTCAATATTGTGGGTTTTTATCTCATAATTCTGACTTTTCTCAATATTGTGAGTTTATATCCCATAATTCTGACTTTTTTCAATATTGTGAGTTTATATCTCATAATTCTGACTTTTCTCAATATTGTGAGTTTATATCCCATAATTCTGACTTTTTTCAATATTGTGAGTTTATATCTCATAATTCTGACTTTTCTCAATATTGTGAGTTTATTTCTCATAATTCTGACTTTTCTCAATATTGTGGGTTTATATCTCATAATTCTGACTTTTCTCAATATTGTGAGTTTATATCCCATAATTCTGACTTTTTTCAATATTGTGAGTTTATATCTCATAATTCTGACTTTTCTCAATATTGTGAGTTTATATCTCATAATTCTGACTTTTCTCAATATTGTGAGTTTATATCTCATAATTCTGACTTTTCTCAATATTGTGGGTTTATATCTCATAATTCTGACTTTCCTCAATATTGTGAGTTTATATCTCATAATTCTGACTTTTCTCAATATTGTGAGTTTATATCTCATAATTCTGACTTTTCTCAATATTGTGAGTTTATATCTCATAATTCTGACTTTCCTCAATATTGTGAGTTTATATCTCATAATTCTGACTTTTCTCAATATTGTGAGTTTATATCTCATAATTGTGACTTTTCTCAATATTGTGAGTTTATATCTCATAATTCTGTCTTTTCTCAATATTGTGAGTTTATATCTCATAATTCTGACTTTTCTCAATATTGTGAGTTTATATCTCATAATTCTGACTTTTCTCAATATTGTGAGTTTATATCTCATAATTCTGACTTTCCTCAATATTGTGAGTTTATATCTCATAATTCTGACTTTTCTCAATATTGTGAGTTTTTATCTCATAATTCTGTCTTTTCTCAATATTGTGAGTTTATATCTCATAATTCTGACTTTTTTCAATATTGTGAGTTTATATCTCATAATTCTGACTTTTCTCAATATTGTGAGTTTATATCTCATAATTCTGACTTTTCTCAATATTGTGAGTTTTTATCTCATAATTCTGACTTTTCTCAATATTGTGAGTTTATATCTCATAATTCTGACTTTCCTCAATATTGTGAGTTATATCTCATAATTCTGACTTTTCTCAATATTGTGAGTTTATATCTCATAATTCTGACTTTTCTCAATATTGTGAGTTTTTATCTCATAATTCTGACTTTTCTCAATATTGCGACTTTATATCTCATAATTCTGACTTTTCTCAATATTGTGAGTTTTTATCTCATAATTCTGACTTTTCTCAATATTGTGGGTTTTTTATCTCATAATTCTGACTTTTCTCAATATTGTGAGTTTATATCTCATAATTCTGACTTTCCTCAATATTGTGAGTTTATATCTCATAATTCTGACTTTTCTCAATATTGTGAGTTTATATCTCATAATTATGACTTTTCTCTATATTGTGAGTTTATATCTCATAATTCTGTCTTTTCTCAATATTGTGAGTTTATATCTCATAATTATGACTTTTCTCAATATTGTGAGTTTATATCTCATAATTCTGACTTTTCTCAATATTGTGAGTTTATATCTCATAATTATGACTTTTCTCAATATTGTGAGTTTATATCTCATAATTCTGACTTTTCTCAATATTGTGAGTTTATATCTCATAATTCTGTCTTTTCTCAATATTGTGAGTTTATATCTCATAATTCTGTCTTTTCTCAATATTGTGAGTTTATATCTCATAATTCTGACTTTTCTCAATATTGTGAGTTTATATCTCATAATTATGACTTTTCTCAATATTGTGAGTTTATATCTCATAATTCTGACTTTTCTCAATATTGTGAGTTTATATCTCATAATTCTGTCTTTTCTCAATATTGTGAGTTTATATCTCTCATAATTCTGACTTTTCTCAATATTGTGAGTTTATATCTCATAATTCTGACTTTTCTCAATATTGTGAGTTTATATCTCATAATTCTGACTTTTCTCAATATTGTGAGTTTTTATCTCATAATTCTGTCTTTTCTCAATATTGTGAGTTTATATCTCATAATTCTGACTTTTTTCAATATTGTGAGTTTATATCTCATAATTCTGACTTTTTTCAATATTGCGAGTTTATATCTCATAATTCTGACTTTCCTCAATATTGTGAGTTTATATCTCATAATTCTGACTTTTCTCAATATTGTGAGTTTATATCTCATAATTCTGACTTTTCTCAATATTGTGAGTTTTTATCTCATAATTCTGACTTTTCTCAATATTGTGAGTTTATATCTCATAATTCTGACTTTCCTCAATATTGTGAGTTTATATCTCATAATTCTGACTTTTCTCAATATTGTGAGTTTATATCTCATAATTCTGACTTTTCTCAATATTGTGAGTTTTTATCTCATAATTCTGACTTTTCTCAATATTGCGACTTTATATCTCATAATTCTGACTTTTCTCAATATTGTGAGTTTTTATCTCATAATTCTGACTTTTCTCAATATTGTGGGTTTTTATCTCATAATTCTGACTTTTCTCAATATTGTGAGTTTATATCTCATAATTCTGACTTTTCTCAATATTGTGAGTTTATATCTCATAATTATGACTTTTCTCTATATTGTGAGTTTATATCTCATAATTCTGTCTTTTCTCAATATTGTGAGTTTATATCTCATAATTCTGACTTTTCTCAATATTGTGAGTTTATATCTCATAATTATGACTTTTCTCAATATTGTGAGTTTATATCTCATAATTCTGACTTTTCTCAATATTGTGAGTTTATATCTCATAATTCTGACTTTTCTCAATATTGTGAGTTTATATCTCATAATTCTGACTTTCCTCAATATTGTGAGTTTATATCTCATAATTCTGTCTTTTCTCAATATTGTGAGTTTATATCTCATAATTCTGACTTTATAACTCACAATTGCAACTTTATATCACACAATTCTCAGGGAAAAAGTCAGAATTGTGAGATAATAACTTTGTGTTTGTTCCACACTTATTAGTATTCCAAAGTGTTCTAAAGTATTTAGATGAAGTGACTAAACTTGAGTAATGTAACGAAATACGTTACAAATGACTTTTTAAAGCATGTATTCTGTAATCTGTATTGAAATACATTTGAAAAGTGACCCACCCAGCCCTGGATGTTGTAGCTCTTGGAAGGAAGTATTCAAACTACAAGACAAGACGACATTATGGTTTGCAACTGCACTGACAAACGTTCCTTTTTTAGTTCGCATGCTGTTTCCATTTTCTCTTCCTCGTAGTGCAGAGGTCAGCAACCTTTCTGACATGAAGTGTTCAAATGGGAGGCCATGAGACGTCAGTAATTGCACACAAGTGTTTGGAGCTAAAACTGAGCACAAGTATATCAGTGAATGATAATTACATTAATCCACATTTTTAAAGGGCTTGATGGAGTCCATAATGGAAGAGGGGCTATATAGTTATTTTTATGAGCCTGCGTGTGTGTGTGTGTGATACCCATAATGCCTTATCAGCATTTTATCCTCTTTAAGGAGGCTCTTAAGAGCCAGTGATGCAGGAGTGAACGGTGTTTGCATGTAATGCTGCTCTCAGGTCCTCTGGGAAGGTCCAACTTATGAGTTCAGAATTTGCAATTACGACGAGATGGGCGTTCAGTGCGTCAAATTGATGTTTTGACAATTTCAGAGTTAGAATTTTATTATCAAAACTTACATGAAGTATATTTTATATTGTCTAAAGTAAATATATTAAGTATGATCTTTATAATATACAATATATTGTCTCTGGAAACCCTTTTATTAATATTAAATAAAGTGTTTTTTTGTTTGTTTGTTTTTTTTCATTTTGGTCTCTTTTTTTAACACTAGCTCAAGAAAATGAAGAGCAAATGATCTGTGTGATGAAAAATAACTTTCTTAATCGATATTTTTGTCTTGTTTTTCAGATGTTTTAAGTATAAACATTACCAAAAAAAAGGAAGAAATTTGGCAGTGGAGTTGGAAAAATAATTATTAATTCTAATTAAATAATTCAACATGACAACGATTATTATAATAGCTTATAGTCTTAAATCTATTTTGTGTTTAGGTTGTTTAATTCATTTTACTGGACAGCAAGAGGAAAATTTTCATCAAGAACATGATTTTTTGCCGTTTATTTATCATTCTTGTGCTGCTGTAGAGAATTATGGGAAATGTAGTTTTATAGTATAAGATTAGCTAAATAAGTGGAATTTTTAGTTTTAGTAATTTTTAGTCTTCGTTAACAAGTTGACAAAAAGCATGTGGACTAAACTGTAGAGTCATAAGTTTTGATTGCAATTTATTTTGATCAATGAAAATTGGCTTCCACGATTTAATTGACAGTTTAAATATGATGAGTGTTGATGTAAAGGTATATGTTTTGTAGATGTCTGATATCATTTTAATACAGTGGTTTGTGAATGTAAAAGGCCTGCAAAGTTTCAAAGATCAAAGTGCAGATAAATGGAGTTATTGTCTCCCAAAAAATCAATTCTGAACTGCTGAAACGACTCGTCAGTAATTCCAGTCTTTCTTCCTGCAACCTATAAACCTGCATAATGCCAGCCTGCGGCCTTCATTGGCTGAACAGTGTTTGCCCCGCCCTCAAACACTGTGTTCGTGTCTGAGACTGGAAGAGTTTGGTTCGTGCTGTTCATGTCAAGAAGACTCTGCTGTTTTCTGCTGCCAAGGCAAATCCACTTTGATGAGATTGATGCAGTAAAACGGACACCATCATTACTGTTCTTAAAAAATGCTGGGTTAAAAACAACTCAAGTTCGGTTGAAAATGGACAAACCCAGCTAATGAGATGTTTGAACTGAGCGATTGGGTTGTTTTAACCCTGCAAATGGGATGTTTCAACACTGCGATTGTGTTTTAACACTGCGATTGTGTTTCAACACTGCGATTGTGTTTTAACCCAGCGACTGTGTTTTAACACAGCGATTGTGTTTCAACACTGCGATTGTGTTTCAACACTGCGATTGTGTTTCAACACTGCGATTGTGTTTCAACACTGCGATTGTGTTTTAACACTGCGATTGTGTTTTAAAACCCAGCGATTGTGTTTTAACCCAGCGATTGTGTTTCAACACAGCGATTGTGTTTCAACACAGCGATTGTGTTTCAACACAGCGATTGTGTTTCAACACTGCGATTGTGTTTCAACACTGCGATTGTGTTTTAACCCAGCGACTGTGTTTTAACACAGCGATTGTGTTTCAACACAGCGATTGTGTTTCAACACAGCGATTGTGTTTCAACACTGCGATTGTGTTTCAACACTGCGATTGTGTTCAAACACTGCGATTGTGTTTCAACACTGCGATTGTGTTTTAACACAGCGATTGTGTTTCAACACAGCGATTGTGTTTCAACACTGCGATTGTGTTTCAACACTGCGATTGTGTTCAAACACTGCGATTGTGTTTCAACACTGCGATTGTGTTTCAACACTGCGATTGTGTTTCAACACAGCGATTGTGTTTCAACACTGCGATTGTGTTTCAACACTGCGATTGTGTTCAAACACTGCGATTGTGTTTCAACACTGCGATTGTGTTTCAACACTGCGATTGTGTTTCAACACTGCGATTGTGTTCAAACACTGCGATTGTGTTTCAACACTGCGATTGTGTTCAAACACTGCGATTGTGTTTCAACACTGCGATTGTGTTTCAACACTGCGATTGTGTTCAAACACAGCGATTGTGTTTCAACACTGCGATTGTGTTTTAACCCAGCGATTGTGTTCCAACACTGCGATTGTGTTTCAACACTGCGCTAGTGTTTCAACACTGCGATTGTGTTTCAACACTGCGATTGTGTTCAAACACTGCGATTGTGTTTCAACACTGCGATTGTGTTTCAACACTGCGATTGTGTTTCAACACTGCGATTGTGTTTCAACACAGCGATTGTGTTTCAACACTGCGATTGTGTTTTAACCCAGCGATTGTGTTCCAACACTGCGATTGTGTTCAAACACTGCGATTGTGTTTCAACACTGCGATTGTGTTCAAACACTGCGATTGTGTTCAAACACTGCGATTGTGTTTCAACACTGCGACTGTGTTTCAACACTGCGATTGTGTTTCAACACAGCGATTGTGTTTCAACACTGCGATTGTGTTTTAACCCAGCGATTGTGTTCCAACACTGCGATTGTGTTCCAACACTGCGATTGTGTTTTAAACCCAGCGATTGTGTTTCAACACTGCGATTGCGTTCTTTCAACACTGCGATTGCGTTCTTTCAACACTGCGATTGCGTTCTTTCAACACGCTGACAGCGATTGCGTTGCTTTAACACGGAGAATAGGTTGTTTTAACCCAAGGCTTGTGTTAAATGTTTGCCCAACCTGCTGGGTAGTTTTCCGCTGCCAATGCAAATCCACTGTGATGAGATTGATACTGTAAAACAAAATGAGGAAGCTTAAAATAGGGGAACTTTAATGTTACCAATGCTCTGGCAGTGTAAAGCCTTTTTGCCAGACCAAAAAGCCGCATGAATTTTGAGAGACAGTGAGTTTGAGACAGACCGGCAGTTTTAGAGAGTCAGAAGAGGAACGTTTGCAAGCATGAAAATTCCTGTCATCCACTGCAGATTTTCCTGCCATGCTTGGGCGCGAAAGGCCTGATTTTTCGGGGTTCATCATAACCCCCCCCAACACACACACACACACACACACACACAAGAGCAGCTCAGACTCTTGCAGTCATTCTATCTGAGGGATTTATTCTCTTCTGCTTAGTGAGTTTTCTATGATCCTGTAATTGAGTGCGTTTGGTTCTCGCTCCACTCATCTTTCTCTGCTCTCCTCTTCCTCTCAGACATTAGCCATTACATCTGCTTCATCACTGATGCTTTCAGTCCTGTTTGATTCATACTGTAGTGGACAATGCTGTGGATGTGGAGAAAAATCTCTCACCTATTTTTTATGAAATATTGGAGTATTTTATTATTTTTTATCACCATCCATGTTCCTCATAATCTTGAATCAGAATCTCTTCTCTGATGACGAGGGCGGGGCAACCTGTCACTCACATGAGATCCACCAATAGCAAACCACAACCATCCAATCAACTCCCCACAGACACAATCAAGCCCCGCCTACATTTGTTCTTGTTCGAGAAGTCGTTTTAATTTTTTCTCTGGCCAATTTTGTCTCTCAGGAACACGCCGGACCTTCGCCGAGCTTCACACATTTCTGTCTTTCCATCCAGTCGTTCTTGTTGAAAGTGGGTGGATTTGTTCCTGTGACATTTGAATCAAATTATACACGAAGGTTTGTGACCTTCAGCTGCTCCAAACTCATTGACTATAAAATCCATCATTCATGGGAGAACACATGTTTGTGGGCTTGTGAATTCGAGTTCCTGTCTAACTGACGAGGATCCTTTCTGTGCAAAATCTTTGTTAGACTTCTGGAACATATTTCCAGCCTGATTTAACGTTAAAAGTAAACGGAATCCTTCCGATTCCACATGTTAACAGCGTGTCCAAACCAGACGTGACACAACACGTTCCCGGGATTCTGTTCCTCACTGAAAGATAAAATGCCGCATGACACGACAACATCACAGCCAATAAGAGTTTTTTCATAACTAATATACCGTAAATACAATTTGTTATCTTTTGTTTTGAAAGAAATGAATACTTTTATTCATCAAGGACACATTAAATTGATCAAACGTGAGTGTAAAGACATTTATAATGTTACAAAAGATTATATTTTGTTAAAAAATGCTGTTCGTTTAAACTTTTTATTCATCAAAGAATCCTGAAAAATAAAATGTATCACAATTTCCACAAAAATATGAACTGTTTTCAACATTGATAATCTTAAATGTTTGTTGAGCATCAAATCATCATATCAGAATGATTTCTGAAGGATCATGTGACTCTGAAGACTGGAGTGATGATGCTGAAAATTCAGCTTTCATCACTGGATATAAATTATAGTTGACTATATATTCACATAGAAAACAGATATCTTAAATTTTAAAAATATTTCACAATTTTTTTACTGTATTTTTGATCAAATAAACGCAGCATATCAGAATGATTTCTGAAGGATCATGTGACTCTGAAGACTGGAGTAATGATGCTGAAAATACAGCTTTGATCACTGGATATAAATTATATTTGACTATATATTCACATAGAAAACAGTCATTTTAAATTGTAATAATATTTCATATTTTTTCTGTATTTTACTGTATTTTTCATACAGCCTTGGTGAGCATAAAAGCCTTTTATCAGAATTAACTGCACTAACATACTGTATTAACATACCGATTACTGTAATAGTAAATGGTAAACACATTATGCAGTGATAAACTACACGCATACATGATGCCATATTATCATTATTGTTATTATTTTGTATTTTAATGCAATTTAAAGTGTGAAAATGTCAAGCCAAGCACGTTGCATTGTGAGATACAGTACGATCTGATCATGTTCTACACAATTTGGTCGCTGCAGATCAACCGGGAATCCCATGCGTGCATAACAGACACAAACTGTGTACAGTACACTGCAAAAATAGAATAAGTAGTTTGCTATTCTGAACATATCCCTCGCCAGATACCCCACCCCTGCTGCTCTCCAGAGACGCATGGCTTCATTCCAGGTCAGATCTTCATTCTTGTGGCCAAATTGAATATTTGCACTTAACTAAATTAAAATCATAAGCACTTCCAGCTGTTTTTATGGCTTCCAGTCAGGAAGAGAAGTCGTGCCGTTGATGAAAGTGTGATATTTGCTCTAGAAAATGTTCCTCTCGGTTGGACGGTCTCCAGATGATTCGGTGAGATCAAGTGAGACGTTAATGAAAAGAAAAGCCTGTATTAGCCACTGAGTGATCCGACTTGATGTAAGCACACGCTGCTTATATTAAACAGTTTAAATATGGAAACACACACGTTCAGACTCCTGATTTTTGAAATGCAATGAGATATTTTTAAGCATGACTTAATCCAGGAAACGTTCTCAGAACTCTGACAAACAAACGTTCTTCCAGCAACATTAATGGAACGTTCATTCAAAGTGATCTGAAGAACGTTACCACAAAAGCATCATTTATACATTGTTTATGCAACTGAAACGTTATTTAAATGTTACTCAAGTAACGTTCTCACAAATGGAATGTTTCTTTAATGTTCACATAACCAAAGATTTTAAAATATTTCAATAAAAAAATGTTTTTATTATTATTTTAAAACCATACATTTTATTTTACTATTATAAATTGTTATTTTATTTTAAAACCATTTTTTATATGTCTTACTTAAAGCCTTTATGTATAACACATCATCAAGGTATTCATAATGTACATTATAATGCATTATATCGTTTCATAAACAATTGTAAAAATGCATGATAATATTTGTAGAGTCCTCGTTATGTTCTGAAATATTTTTTTGACGTTTTAATGCATTATAATAATGCATTATATTTTTTAAAGTATTACAATTACAATTACATGCATTACAAGGCATAATTAATGCATTAAAAATACTTTAATGCATTAGATTTTTTACAAGTATATGCATTACAATTAAAAATACTTTAATGCATTATATTTTTTTTCAATTACATGCATTACAAGGCATAATTAATGCATTAAAAATACTTTAATGCATTAGATTTTTTTACAATTACATGCATTACAATTAAAAATACTTTAATGCATAATATTTTTTTACAATTACATGCATTACAATTAAAAATACTTTAATGCATAATATTTTTTTACAATTACATGCATTACAATTAAAAATACTTTAATGCATAATATTTTTTTACAATTACATGCATTACAATTAAAAATACTTTAATGCATAATATTTTTTTACAATTACATGCATTACAATTAAAAATACTTTAATGCATTATATTTTTTTTCAATTACATGCATTACAAGGCATAATTAATGCATTAAAAATACTTTAATGCATTATATTTTTTACATATACATGCATT
Organism: Opsariichthys bidens; assembly: GCA_037194245.1. NCBI lineage: Eukaryota > Metazoa > Chordata > Actinopteri > Cypriniformes > Xenocyprididae > Opsariichthys > Opsariichthys bidens. The sequence continues at coordinate 1,561,829 of CM074298.1, read as the reverse complement.
ACAATTAAAAATACTTTAATGTATTATATTTTTTTACAATTATATGCATTACAATTAAAAATACTTTAAAGCATTATATTTTTTTACAATTACATGCATTACAAGGCATAATTAATGCATTAAAAATACTTTAATACATTATATTTAAAGGCGTGTGACCCATATTAATGTTAGCTGAGAAGTGCCCACATGTTTTTTGGGACAACTGTGCGTCCATCGGTTTGGAGCTGTGCTTTTGTGTGTGTTTTCAGGAACATTTTTGTGTAGGCGATGAGCGACATTCCGGGCACAGCGTGCTTCTGGAGTCACAGCGTAGCCAATCAGATGGATTCCGGACGCTCCCACGGCAACCGGAGGGCCGGGGTCGGGCTGTAGGGATCTGTTGTCTTTGACGTGGCTCCAGGTTCTTGTGTTTGTCCAGTCAGGCAGCAAGAACAACCACATGCTTCCATGTCGCCCGAGCCGGGCCTCAGCACCTGGAAACAGACCGGCCGAAGTCACCAGCTAGAAAAATCTGTATCGCGTCTCTTAAAGGATGCTCGCTTTGTGTCCCAAAGGGCAGGAATGTTCACGTTTAGATAGAGCAGTGACAGCTCAGACAGATTTAAATCTTGTTTTTCTTTTGCCTTCAGTGAGTCTGTAACAGTTAAACCCAGAAACACTTCGAGCAAGTTTACTGACAATTATGGAAACTCGCCATTTCTTTCTAATTATTGGAGAAATTTACGCCATTTTTTAGTGTATTGCTTTCTCTTTCACTCCATATTGTTTCAGTGAAGTGTCAATGTCGTCTCAGACGTTCTTAAAAATCCTTTGGAGAAAGAAACAAACTATAGTGATCGAACGTACAGGATTTACTTCTAAACAATTTTTCACTCAGAAACCGCTTGGAAATTTCTCAAAGAAACGCATCAAATTAAACATGAATTTTTGAACTGAAATTTTTGTAAAACATACTCCAATAACCTTCGAAAAATCATTTTTTTAGTGTAAAGGCCCGCTCACACCAAGAACGATAACTATCATGATAACAATAATCAGAATCCATCCTGCTTTAAAGAGTTCGAGCATTTAAAGCGACAGACGCCAAAACAGCAGAACGATTTCAGTAAACAGAATGAAATAATCTGCAGGTGTGGACGCTGCACTCTAAAACATGTTCGGTCTTAAAAACAACCCAAGTTGGGCTAAAAATGGACAAACCCAGCAAATGGGTTGTGGGTTGTTTTAACCCAGCGGTTGGGTCATTTTAACTCCACGAATGGGTTGTTTTAATCCAGTGGTTGGATCGTTTTAACCCAGCAATTTTGTTGTTTTAACTCAGCGAATGAATAGTTTTAACTCAGCTGTTGGGTTGTTTTAACTCAGCGATTGGGTTGTTTTAAACCAGCAGTTGGGTTGTTTTAGCCAACCTAATTGGATGTTTTAACCCAACGATTTTGTTGTTTCAACTCAGTGACTGGGTTGTTTTAACCCAATGGTTGGGTCATTTTTAACCCAGCAAATCGGTTGTTTTAACCCAGAAAATGGATAGTTTTAACTCAGCGATTGGGTTGTTTTAACCCAATGGTTGGGTCATTTTTAACCCAACGAATTGGATGTTTTAACCCAGCAATTTCCAACATATTTTGGGTTCATTTTAATCCAGACATATAGTCATTTTTAAACAGTAGTTGAGTTAAATAAAACTACCCAGCATGTTGGGCAAACATTTAACCCAACCACTGAGTTAAACCAACCCAATCACAGGGTTTGATCTTTTTCAACCCAACTTGGGTTGTTTTAACCCAGCGGTTGGGTCATTTTTAACTCCGTGAATGGGTTGTTTTAATCCAGTGGTTGGATCGTTTTAACCCAACGATATGGTGTTTTAACCCAGAAAATGGATTGTTTTAACTCAGCTGTTGGGTTGTTTTAACTCAGCGAATTGGATGTTTCAACCCAGCGATTGGGTTGTTTTAAACCAGCAGTTGGGTTCTTTTAGCCCATCTAATTGGATGTTTCAACTCAGCAATTTTGTTGTTTCAACTCAACGAATGTGTTGTTTTAACCCAATGGTTGGGTCATTTTTAACCCAGCAAATTGGTTGTTTTAACCCAGAAAATGGATAGTTTTAACTCAGCTGTTGGGTTGTTTTAACCCACCGAATTGGATGTTTTAACCCAACGATTTCCAACATATTTTGGGTTCATTTTAATCCAGACATATAGTCATTTTTAAACAATAGTTGAGTTAAATAAAACTACCCAGCATGTTGGGCAAACATCTAACCCAACCTCTGGGTTAAACCAACCCAAGCCCCAACAGGGTTTGTTCATTTTCAACCCAACTTGGGTTGTTTTTAACCCAGCATAGTCATCATTATAGTTATGGTTCTTGGTGTGAACGCACCTTTAGGGTCCAGAGCTACAGTATGAAATGAATGTGGAAAGATGATTTAATATTTGATGAGGAAAGTTCATAACGAGATCATAATTGATTGCAGGCGAATCTGAAACTGTGAGATAACTGTAGTCTTTTATTATGTTTACAATCGAGATACAGCATGATGAACTGATTTACATGAAGAGACGTGCGTTGCGCTGTGAATTACAGGCTAATACTTTTCATAATGCGGCGGTGCTGGAGTTTGCATTCACACACTAAAGCAAAAAAGTGGAGTTAAATCTGCCATTGGACTTGATCCCAACATTTGGTTTGGGTTAAACCAAATCATCCAAAGATGAGCTGTATTTTTCCGCCTGTTACTCATCAGAAAAATCCCGACCTCCTCCCTGTTTCCTTCCCTTGCTTTTCTTTTTCCTACCGTTTCCACACTGAAAACCAATGACATTAAAAACTGCTCCCAATCAACAGAACACACTCCATCTGAGAGCGTTGCACGAGAAATCCTGAGCTGTGACAGAGCAACCTCTGCTCTTTAACGTTTCCTCAGAAAAATGCACATCGAATGGCAATTTTAATTCCACAAAGGCCATTTAGTATCAGCTCCCGAAGGGCTTTTGTGCCGACGAAATCCTTCCGTCTATAAATAGCCCCAGAATCCTCTAATCTAAACCTCTGACCAGAGTCTTTTGTTGATGTGATTAATGTGTGGTTGAGATGCGAGAGCACTGAAGACTTGAGTAATGAGAACGCAACAACGCGAGGATGGCGCTGTGACGAGCAGAAGATGATCTGAGCGAGACCGTTTAAGACGCTGACGAGTGTCGTTTGGTTTTCGTCGACCGTGCGTGAGATTCAACGACGTTGCATGAGAGTAAAACTGTGTTTAATAGTGTAAAATTAATCACAATCCATGCAAATATTGTGACGTCATCAGTGCATTCTCTCAGTCAATAGGCTTTTTTTTTATCTTAAAACATATAAAGTTTATAAAAACCAGCTGAGACTGAATTTATCTACAGAACAAAGTTTGATTGGAGTCTGTACATCCATCTCTTCATCCGTCTACTCATTCATTCAGCCAGCCATCCATCCATCCATCCACTCATCCATCCATCTATCCATTCATCCATTCACTCATTCATTCATGTACTCATCCATCCATCCATCCATCCATCAACTCATCCATCCATCTATCTGCTCATTCATTCATTCGTTCATCCATCATCCTTCCATCCATTCATCTATCCATTCATCCATTCACTCATTCATTCATCTACTCATCCGTCCATCCATCTACTCATCCATCCATCTATCTGCTCATTCATTCATTCGTTCATCCATCATCCTTCCATCCACTCATCCATCCATCCACTCATCCATCCATCAATCCATTCATCCATTCACTCATTCATTCATGTACTCATCCATCCATCCATCCATCTACTCATCCATTCATCTATCTGCTCAATCATTCATCCATCCATCCATCTATCCATCAATCCATCTAGTCATTCATTCATTCATCTGCTCATCCATCTACTCATTCATTCATTCATCCATCCATCCATCTACTCATTCAACCATTCATCCATCCATCTATCCATTCATCCATTCACTCATTCATTCATGTACTCATCCATCCATCCATCAACTCATCCATCCATCTATCTGCTCATTCATTCATTCGTTCATCCATCATCCTTCCATCCATTCATCTATCCATTCACTCATTCATTCATCTACTCATCCATCCATCCATCTACTCATCCATCCATCTGCTCATTCATTCATTCGTTCATCCATCATCCTTCCATCCACTCATCCATTCATCCATCCATCCACTCATCCATCCATCCATCAATCCATTCATCCATTCACTCATTCATTCATCTATCTGCTCAATCATTCATCCATCCATCCATCTATCCATCAATCCATCTAGTCATTCATTCATTCATCTGCTCATCCATCTACTCATCCATTCATTCATCCATCTGCACATCCATCTGCACATTCATTCATTCATCCATCTACTCATCCATCTGCACATCCATCCATCCATGCATCCATTCATCCATCTTTCCATCCATCTACTCATCCATTCATTTGTTCACTCATTCATTCATCCATCCATTCTTGAGCGTCATCATATCAGAATGATTTCTGAAGGATCATGTGACTCTGAAGACTGGAGTAATGATGCTGAAAATTCAGCTTTGATCACTGGATATAAATTATATTTTACTATATATTCGCATAGAAAACAGATATTTTAAATTTTAAAAATATTTCTCAATTTTTACTGTATTTTTTATTAAATAAATCATCAAATCAGAATGATTTCTGAAGGATCATGTGACTCTGAAGACTGGAGTAATGCTGCTGAAAATTCAGCTTTGATCACTGGATATAAATTATATTTTATTATATATTCGCATAGAAAACTGATATTTTAAATTTTAAAAATATTTCTCAATTTTTACTGTATTTTTTATCAAATAAATCATCAAATCAGAATGATTTCTGAAGGATCATGTGACTCTGAAGACTGGAGTAATGCTGCTGAAAATTCAGCTTTGATCACTGGATATAAATTATATTTTATTATATATTCGCATAGAAAACAGATATTTTAAATTTTAAAAATATTTCTCAATTTTTACTGTATTTTTTATCAAATAAATCATCAAATCAGAATGATTTCTGAAGGATCATGTGACTCTGAAGACTGGAGTAATGCTGCTGAAAATTCAGCTTTGATCACTGGATATAAATTATATTTTACTATATATTCACATAGAAAACGGCTATTATAAATTGTAATAATATTTCACATTTATTACGGTATTTTTGATCAAATAAATGCCGCTTCGGTGAGCAGAAGAGACTAAATAGTTGTTTGACTGCTGGGTGACATTAACCGATTATTTTTAAAGAATAACGACACTGATGAATCGTTCACAATGACCAGGAACATGTATTAAGAAAGTCCATATAGACAACTAGAGTTTACATCATCATTAAAGAGTGTGTGAGTCCGTATTTGCTGAATGTGTGTGTGTGTGTGTGTGTGTGGTCAGCAGGTGAAGGATTGAGGAATTCGGACACAACATGTGTGAAAACAGACTGTGTGTGTGTGAGATGTTCGGCGCATTTGCAGTCACTACTGTAAATGTATTTATAGAGAGAGAGGAGGACGGCTGTATGTGCTGAGTAGGTGAAGTGTGTTTGGAAACGAGCTGACTGCTGAGATGAGCTCTATTCTGAGCGAGGAAGCCCCTCTCAGTCTGTGTCACTCGCTCTGAGAGAGACAGAGACAGAGAGAGAGACACAGGGTGTGTTTCACACTTCAGCCTCTACAATGAAACTCGATCTTCCTCCCCATAGTGGCGTCTGCTATTTATAACCATCATGAATGTGTGTGTGTGTGTGTGTTACTAGCAGTGTTGAGGTACTAATGTAGCACCACTACCAACTTAACTAACTGAAGTACACTGTGCAGTGGTGTGATTATTCACACAGCTGATGAAATAATAAAGCACACTCGCTTCCAAACTCATTCTTGTGAATAATTTAATTTCATTCTTGTGAATAAATAAAATATACCCATCCATCTACTCATCCATCTACTCATCCATCCACTCATCCATCCATCCATCTACTCACCCATCCATCCATCTACTCATCCATCTACTCACCCATCCATCCATCTACTCACCCATCCATCCATCTACTCATCCATCATCCATCTACTCATCCATCCATTCATCTACTCATCCATCTACTCATCCATCCATCCATCTACTCACCCATCCATCCATCTACTCATCCATCCATCCATCTATTCATCCACCCATCCATCCATCTACTCATCCATCCATTCATCTACTCATCCATCTACTCATCCATCTACTCATCCATCCATCTACTCACCCATCCATTCATCTACTCATCCATCCATCCATCTATTCATCCACCCATCCATCCATCTACTCATCCATCCATTCATCTACTCATCCATCCATCATCTATTCATCCACCCATCCATCCATCTATTCATCCACCCATCCATCCATCTACTCATCCATCCATCCATCCATCTACTCATCCATCCATTCATCTACTCATCCATCCATCCATCTATTCATCCACCCATCCATCCATCTATTCATCCAACCATCCATCCATCTACTCATTGATCCATCCATCTACTCATCTATCCATTCATCTACTCATCCATCTACTCATCCATCCATTCATCTACTCATCCATCCATCATCTATTCATCCACCCATCCATCCATCTACTCATCCATCTACTCATCCATCCATCCATCCATCTACTCATCCATCTACTCATCCATCCATTCATCTACTCATCCATCCATCCATCCATTCATCCACCCATCCATCCATCCATCCATCTATTCATCCACCCATCCATCCATCTACTCATCCATCCATCTATTCATCCACCCATCCATCCATCTACTCATCCATCTACTCCTCCATCCATCCATCCATCTACTCATCCATCGTCCATCCATCCATCCATCCATCCATCCATCTACTCATCCATCATCCATCTACTCATCCATCCATCATCCATCTACTCATCCATCCATCCATCCATCCATTCATCAACTCATCCATCCATCCATCTACTTATCCATCATCCATCTACACATCCATCCATCCATCCATCTACTCATCCATCTATCCATCTACTCATCCATCTACTCATTCATCATCCATCCATCTACTCATTCATCCATCCATCTACTCATCCATCCATCCATCTACTCATCCATCCATCCATTCATCAACTCATCCATCCATCCATCTACTCATCCATCTATCCATCTACTCATCCATCTACTCATCCATCATCCATCTACTCATCCATCCATCCATCTACTCATCCATCTATCCATCTACTCATCCATCTACTCATCCATCATCCATCTACTCATCCATCATCCATCTACTCATCCATCTACTCATCCATCCATCCATCTACTCATCCATCTATCCATCTACTCATCCATCTACTCATCCATCATCCATCTACTCATCCATCCATCCATCTACTCATCCATCATCCATCTACTCATCCATCTATCCATCTACTCATCCATCTACTCATCCATCATCCATCTACTCATCCATCCATCCATCTACTCATCCATCATCCATCTACTCATCCATCCATCCATTCATCAACTCATCCATCCATCCATCTACTCATCCATCCATCCATCTACTCATCCATCATCCATCTACTCATCCATCCATCCATCCATCCATTCATCAACTCATCCATCCATCCATCTACTCATCCATCCATCCATCTACTCATCCATCCATCCATCCATCCATCTACTCATCCATCCTTTTATCAACTCATCGATCCATCTACTCATCCATCTATCCATTCATCCATTCACTCATTCATTCATGTACTCATCCATCCATCCACTCATCCATCCATCCATCTACTCATCCATCCATCTATCTGCTCATTCATCATTCATCCATCATCCTTCCATTTACTCATCCATCCATCCATCTGCTCATTCATTCATCCATCCATCCATCCATCCATCCATCTATCCATCAATCCATCTAGTCATTCATCTACTCATCCATCTACTCATCCATCCATCCATCCATCCATCCATCCATCCATCCATCCATCCATCCATTCATCAACTTATTGATCCATCTACTCATTCATTCATGTACTCATCCATCCATCCATCTACTCATCCATCCATCTATCTGCTCATTCATTCATTCGTTCATCCATCATCCTTCCATCTACTCATCCATCCGTCCATCTGCTCATTCATCCATCCATCCATCAATCCATCTAGTCATTCATCTGTTCATCCATCTACTCATCCATCCATTCATTCATCCATCCATCCATCCATTCATCCATCTATCCATCCATCTACTCATCCATTCATTTGTTCACTCATTCATTCATCCATCCACTCATCCATCCATCTACTCATTCATTCATTCATCTTCTCATTCATTCATTCATTCATTCATTCATTCATCTATCTACTCAACCATCCACTCATCCATCATCCATCTGTTTGTTTCATAATTTCAACCTAATTTTATAATATAAACTTGATCACTCAATATTTATATATTGAAAATGATATTGCTGATGCCATAATTAAACACCTTCTCTTTAAATGTCTTCTCTCATATATAAAGTCTAAAGTCAAATTCATTCTTGTGAATAATTCCTATCATACTGTGTGTGTGTGTGTGTGTGTGTGTGCGTGTGTGTATATGTGTATATATATATATATATATATATATATATATATATATATATATATATATATATATATATATATATATATATATATTCAACAGCTGGTGTTTTGACCTTCAAACTGTACTACACCGCTGTGACCTTTCACCTTTTAAATTTTGTCATACGACGAACCTCAGCCTCTGAATGTCAGCCTCTGCTGGTCAAAAGGTTGCAGTTGTTGAATAAAATGAGGAGAAATAACAGTATATGTATTTTTATGCATTCATTATTTGTAGCTTTGACATTCCTATATGTGTGAATATTATTCCTTTTAATTTTTATGCTTATAACCGACAACTAAGGAAAATCCCAAATTCAGTATCTCAGAAAATGAGAAAAGGTTCAATATTGACGACACCTGGTGCCACACTCTAATCAGCTAATGAACTCAAAACACCTGCGAAGGCCTTTAAATGGTCTCTCAGTGTAGTTCTGCAATCATGGGGAAGACCGCTGACCTGACAGTTGTCCAAAAGACGACCTTTGACACCGATTGACCTGTCTATTAAAGAACAGACTAAAATATTCAGCGTTCATCACAAGTATGTTATGATCTCAAGCACAGATGTTGATGTGAACGATGACCTCTAGTTAATTCTGGCAGCATGCATATATTATGCATCGTCTTTTTCAAGAATCGGTCACTGGTTTGTGTAATCTTGACTGCAGTGGAAACAGTCAGTTTACAGCGCTAAACACACCGAGCAATGCTTTCCCTAAGGAAATGATTTTATTTTTGGTGGAGCAGAACATCTAAAGCTGCTTCATTGGTCGTTTTTGAATCAGTGGGCGGGTGTTCAACTTCAATCATCAAGATTTCAGTGTTTAGTGGGTTGTGTCTAAGGCTGTGTTCAAAATGGCATACTAACCGTGAAGTGTGCATGCTGTGCTCAGTATGCATAGACGTAATGCATTTGACATTATTTTTGCCGTTACGTAATTTTATTTTATTCATGCATTCAAAAAAACATTTGGATGCAGTTTAAAAAAAAAAAAAAAAAAAAAAAAAAAAAATCCCATTTTCCGGTCACGTGACAACAGTATACTATTTAAAATGTTCGTTGTTGCATCATGGACTATTCTTCCAAAATATAACGTTTTTACCAATCAGCATGTTATTGTGATTTCACCAGTAAGAATGACCATCTCTCTCTCTCTCTCTCCATGTTTCTCTGTAGTGAAGTACATTAAGGAGATGTCGGCGTTTTTTAAGGGCGGATCGACGGCGGGACCGCCTGTGCTCGATTCTCCTCCAGCCACCCCGCAGAAGCAGACGGACCCCGCGCTTAAAGAGACCAGGACCCTCCCGCTCCGAATGTGCCATGTGACGTGCAAACAGTGTCCGCCTGACACAGAGGACAGGTACAAAACTAAACAAAACATGAAATAATAACTTCAGGACTTTATCTAGTTCAGACATTAAACACTTTCTGCGGCAGATTGCAAAACGACCAAATTATTCATTTGAGTCGTGTATCAAAATTGTACACAAAGCATGAAGCTTTAGCATGCATTTCTAAAAATAAATAAATAAATAAAAATGATGAAAAAAGAAAACATTGATAATATACACTAGTCCTCAAATTTGGGGTCAGTACAATTTTTTTTATTTTTTAAAAACAAGTCTCTTCTGCTCACCACAGCTGCATTGGTTTGGTCAAAAATGCAGAAAAAATGTGAATATTGTGAAATATTATTTCAATTCAAAACAGCCGTTTTCTATGTGAATATATAGTAAACTATAATTTATATCCAGTGATGAAAGCTGAATTTTCAGCATCATTACTCCAGTCTTCAGAGTCACATGATCCTTCAGAAATCATTCTGATGTGCTGCATTTATTTGATAAAAAATACAGTAAAATTTGAGAAATATTTTTAAAACTTAAAATATCTGTTTTCTATGCAAATATATAGTAAACTATAATTTATATCCAGTGATGAAAGCTGAATTTTCAGCATCATTACTCCAGTCTTCAGAGTCACATGATCCTTCAGAAATCATTCTGATAGCCTGCATTTATTTGATAAAAAATACAGTAAAATTTGAGAAATATTTTTAAAACTTAAAATATCTGTTTTCTATGCGAATATATAGTAAAATATAATTTATATCCAGTGATCAAAGCTGAATTTTCAGCATCATTACAGAGTCACATGATCCTTCAGAAATCATTCTCAAAATAGAACCTTTTGTAACATTATAAATGTCACTTTTGATCCCCAAACTTTTGAATGTAATGTAATTGAATATATAATATAATGCATATGACAAAAAGCACATATAGATGTGTAATATTGGCCACTGTTTAAATTTAGCTGTAAGAAAATAGTTTTATATCGCATGGCTTCGACTGTCAGTAAATTCTACATTAATGCACCAAAATCAGCCTGCAATTTATCTAATGAACTATAATAGTTGTCATAAATAATGATTATTATGGTATGATGCTTATTTAAGAGGGCTTGTCGTGTAAAGTCTACTCTCTGGTCTTTCTCTCTGTAGGTATTTTGAGGTGGTGTCATCAGACAGGAAGAAGTCTGTGTTTTTGCGGGCTAAAGATCACGCCATGGCTCAGGCCTGGTACAACGCCATCCAGACGGGAAGTGCAGCGTTACTGACCAGTGCCAAAGCCGAGCTGAAAGCCCTGCAGCCGAGCCTGGACATCAGTCACATCGGCTGGATCATTGAGCAGGTGAGAAACCGTGTGAGCTGAGAGAGAGAGAGGAATCATGCAGCAGAGCCGATGATGATGATGATGATGATGATGATGATGGTGTGTGTGTTCGTCAGGGTTCAGAGCGGCCCATACTGGCGGTGTTGACGGACAGAGATCTACTGCTGTACGGATCTCTGCCCGACAGCAAAGAAACTCTCAACAGCCCAGACAAGAGCTATCCTTTAATCACTACCAGGTACACACACACACACACACACACACACACACACACGTTGTGTTTTCATGGTTTATGGGGACATTCCATAGGCGTAATGGTTTTTCTACTGTACAAACTGTACATTCTGTCCCCCTACACTACCCCCACCCCTAAACCTACCCATCACACAAAATGTTCTGCTATTTTACATTTTCAAAAAAGATCATTCTGTATGATTTATAAGCTTGTTTCCTCATCATGACCAAAAAAATGTCCCCACAAGATCAAAATTTTACTAGTATTACTATACCTGTGCAGACATTTGGTCCCCATAACGTAGGGAATACACACACACACACACACACATTGTGTTTTCATGGTTTATGGGGACATTCCATAGGCGTAATGGTTTTTCTACTGTACAAACTGTACATTCTGTCCCCCTACACTACCCCACCCCTAAACCTACCCATCACACAAAATGTTCTGCTATTTTACATTTTCAAAAAAGATCATTCTGTATGATTTATAAGCTTGTTTCCAAAAAAATGTCCCCACAAGATCAAAATTTACTATTATTACTGTACCTGTGGGGACATTTGGTCCCCATAACGTAGGGAATACACACATACACACACACACACCCCCAATACATTCAGACATTGTATTCACACAATATTTGGATTCTGTCACAATACAATACAATATATTCCTGTAGTTGTATATTGATAAAGTATGATAAATTATATTATATTATATTTATAAATCTGATAAAAGTATGATAAAAGCAGTGTCCTTTGGTCAGGGAATTGAAAAAAATAATTATTCCAGGTAATGAAATGACATCTATCTATATCTGTGGTGATATAAATTTCTATACATACTAATTGATGTCACTATAGATATTTTATCTTACGTCCATGACTTTTCATAATCTATTGGAATTTGCTCTTTGTGAGTGAAATAATTAAAATCTTTATGCTGAAATCACAAATGACTGGAAAAGTGTTGGGAATTTGTTAATCAGAAGGTGTGGGAACCTTGTAAAATGTTTAATGAACAAGGAAATTGATAGTAAATGTATTTAATTATTTATTTATTCTTTCTACACACATTCTTAGGCTATTTAACATTTTTTTTCATATATATATATATATATATATATATATATATATATATATTTATATATATATATATATATATATTTATTTATTTATTTATTTAATATATATATTTATTTAATATATTTATTTATTTAATATATATATTTATTTATTTAATATATATATTTTTTATATATATATATATTTGGAAGAAAAAAGGAAAAAAGTATAGTATATATAAATTAGTACATATTAATATGTATAAAAATATATAAATACAAAATTAGTTGTATATACTGTAGTGTATATATAAAAATTAAAAAATATATTGAAAAATAAATACTTAATAAATATGCATGTCTCATGCAATCATATTTTAGAGCCACATCTGGACAGTTTATCGAGTAGATTATTAATGAGCTGAGCTGTACGTATACTAACCTGTGCTGTGTTTCTGTCCGTCAGGCTGGTTCACTCTGGACCGGGTAAGAGTTCGTCAGTTCACGACTCGGAGCTGACCTTCGGCCTGCGCTTGGGCACTAAGCAGGGAGTGGAGACGCATCTGTTCAGAGTGGACACGGCTAAAGACCTGTCCACCTGGACGCACCTGCTGGTGGAGGGCTGCCACAGCGCCGCGGAGCTCGTGCAGGAAGTCACGACAGGTACGGTCACCTCTGGAGTCAGTAGAGGTTTCTTTCAAAGCAGAAGGAGAATAAATGAGTTGTGGCTGATGGGTTTGTGTGAGTTCATGTCGCCCTCTGTTGCCCCTCTGATGAGTAGCGCACTAGTATACTACTAATGCTATTTGTGTAGTATGCATACTGTGCACAGTGATGTATTTATTTATTAATGCATGCATTAAACAACTGGAGCACACTGTGAAATAATGTATGATGTGAAAAATGATTATTTTTTTTACAGTCAATGTTTTTGTTTCATATTTGATTAAACGTGTGTAAAGAGGTCATGTGACATACTTCAGAAATTATAATATATTATTTTCAGCATATATTATTAAATTTACATTTATTCGTTTGACTTTTTGAATTTATTCATATAGTTGTTACAATGTTAGTATTTTTCCACATTTTAGTATTATTTTATATGCTTTTGCCGTTTTCATTTTTGTTTATTTTTTTATTAATGTTGTTATGTGTGTTTGTTTGTCATATTTATATTTTACTATTGAGGTTGAATTTATTTCCGGGTAGTAAAGCAAAATTTCTAATATAATTTTAGTTCTAATCTAATATTTATATTTGATTTCAGCTTGATTTTAAATGAACAAAAAGTGTATATTAAAGCGAATGTGTTTTGTGCAGCGTGCAGCTGGAACGGGAAGTCGTGCATGTTGAGCGTTCACATAGACAAAGGCTTCTTGTTGTTTACGGAGGAGGCCGGCGTCAAGAAGAACGTCCTTCTCCAGCAGCCGTTCGAGCGTCTGCGCATGTCCTCGGACGACGGCGTCCGCATGATGTTCCTCGACTTCGGAGGCCCGGAAGCAGAGATTGTGAGTGACGCTTTTGCACGTTACTTTCTTTCGCCTCATTTGTTTTGCCTGTACGAAGCTGCTCGCTCCTTCCAACGGCTGCGCAATTCTGAACAGACAGCAAAATATGTGATTCTGACTGAATGTTAATTGCTGCGGTCTATTTAAAATGTTCAATTAATCTGAATGGTTAAGAAAAAAAGCGCCCACTCGTTCACGAACCCCTATATAGTGCATGACAGTTGAGCGCCCACTCGTTCACTAGCGTCGTTCACGAACCCCTGTATAGTGCATGACAGTTGAGCGCCCACTCGTTCACGAACCCCTATATAGTGCATGACAGTTGAGCGCCCACTCGTTCACTCGTTCACGAACCCCTGTATAGTGCATGACAGTTGAGCGCCCACTCGTTCACGAACCCCTATATAGTGCATGACAGTTGAGCGCCCACTCGTTCACTCGTTCACGAACCCCTATATAGTGCACGACAGTTGAGCGCCCACTCGTTCACTCGTTCACGAACCCCTATATAGTGCATGACAGTTGAGCGCCCACTCGTTCACGAACCCCTATATAGTGCATGACAGTTGAGCGCCCACTCGTTCACTATCGTTCACGAACCCCTATATAGTGCATGACAGTTGAGCGCCCACTCGTTCACTCGTTCACGAACCCCTATATAGTGCATGACAGTTGAGCGCCCACTCGTTCACGAACCCCTATATAGTGCATGACAGTTGAGCGCCCACTCGTTCACTCGTTCACGAACCCCTATATAGTGCACGACAGTTGAGCGCCCACTCGTTCACTCGATCACAAACCCCTATATAGTGCACGACAGTTGAGCGCCCACTCGTTCACTCGATCACGAACCCCTATATAGTGCACGACAGTTGAGCGCCCACTCGTTCACTTAGTTCGTTCACGAACCCCTATATAGTGCACGACAGTTGAGCGCCCACTCGTTCACTCGTTCACGAACCCCTATATAGTGCACGACAGTTGAGCGCCCACTCGTTCACTCGTTCACGAACCCCTATATAGTGCACGACAGTTGAGCGCCCACTCGTTCACGAACCCCTATATAGTGCATGACAGTTGAGCGCCGACTCGTTCACTCGTTCACGAACCCCTATATAGTGCACGACAGTTGAGCGCCCACTCGTTCACGAACCCCTATATAGTGCATGACAGTTGAGCGCCCAGTCGTTCACAGATCGTTCACGAACCCCTATATAGTGCATGACAGTTGAGCGCCCACTCGTTCACTCGTTCACGAACCCCTATATAGTGCACGACAGTTGAGCGCCCACTCGTTCACGAACCCCTATATAGTGCATGACAGTTGAGCGCCCACTCGTTCACTCGTTCACGAACCCCTATATAGTGCACGACAGTTGAGCGCCCAGTCGTTCACTCGTTCACGAACCCCTATATAGTGCATGACAGTTGAGCGCCCACTCGTTCACCTATCGTTCACGAACCCCTATATAGTGCACGACAGTTGAGCGCCCACTCGTTCACTCGTTCACGAACCCCTATATAGTGCATGACAGTTGAGCGCCCACTCGTTCACTCGTTCACGAACCCCTATATAGTGCACGACAGTTGAGCGCCCACTCGTTCACTCGTTCACGAACCCCTATATAGTGCACGACAGTTGAGCGCCCACTCGTTCACGAACCCCTATATAGTGCATGACAGTTGAGCGCCCACTCGTTCACTCGTTCACGAACCCCTATATAGTGCACGACAGTTGAGCGCCCACTCGTTCACGAACCCCTATATAGTGGATGACAGTTGAGCGCCCAGTCGTTCACTCGTTCACGAACCCCTATATAGTGCATGACAGTTTTGAGCGCCCACTCGTTCACTCGTTCACGAACCCCTATATAGTGCACGACAGTTGAGCGCCCACTCGTTCACTCGTTCACGAACCCCTATATAGTGCATGACAGTTGAGCGCCCACTCGTTCACCCATCGTTCACGAACCCCTATATAGTGCACGACAGTTGAGCGCCCACTCGTTCACTCGTTCACGAACCCCTATATAGTGCATGACAGTTGAGCGCCCACTCGTTCACTCATTCACGAACCCCTATATAGTGCACGACAGTTGAGCGCCCACTCGTTCACAACCGGTCGTTCCCGAACCCCTATATAGTGCACGACAGTTGAGCGCCCACTCGTTCACGAACCCCTATATAGTGCATGACAGTTGAGCGCCCACTCGTTCACACCTAGTCGTTCACGAACCCCTATATAGTGCACGACAGTTGAGCGCCCACTCGTTCACGAACCCCTATATAGTGCATGACAGTTGAGCGCCCACTCGTTCACTCGTTCACGAACCCCTATATAGTGCACGACAGTTGAGCGCCCACTCGTTCACAAGCATCGTTCACGAACCCCTATATAGTGCATGACAGTTGAGCGCCCACTCGTTCACTCGTTCACGAACCCCTATATAGTGCACGACAGTTGAGCGCCCACTCGTTCACCACTATTCGTTCACGAACCCCTATATAGTGCATGACAGTTGAGCGCCCACTCGTTCACTCGTTCACGAACCCCTATATAGTGCACGACAGTTGAGCGCCCACTCGTTCACTCGTTCACGAACCCCTATATAGTGCACGACAGTTGAGCGCCCACTCGTTCACGAACCCCTATATAGTGCATGACAGTTGAGCGCCCACTCGTTCACGAACCCCTATATAGTGCATGACAGTTGAGCGCCCACTCGTTCACTCGTTCACGAACCCCTATATAGTGCACGACAGTTGAGCGCCCACTCGTTCACGAACCCCTATATAGTGCATGACAGTTGAGCGCCCACTCGTTCACTCGTTCACGAACCCCTATATAGTGCATGACAGTTGAGCGCCCACTCGTTCACTCGTTCACGAACCCCTATATAGTGCACGACAGTTGAGCGCCCACTCGTTCACTCGTTCACGAACCCCTATATAGTGCACAAGAGTTGAGCGCCCACTCGTTCACGAACCCCTATATAGTGCATGACAGTTGAGCGCCCACTCGTTCACTCGTTCACGAACCCCTATATAGTGCACGACAGTTGAGCGCCACCTACTGGTGTAATGATGTAATTAATACAATCTTTATTTGAAGCTTGAAGTTACTTTCAAAAGGTATTTTGCTCTATTCTGATGGCTTCTGTAGACATCAGTGTTTATATCCCAACTGTAAACTTTCATCCCAGCACTTCAGTGATAATGTGAATTATTGTAAGACAGAAATAATGATACTGTGTGGTTGACAAGACTATTTGTGAAGCAGTTTCATACCTATTCCCGTGTGATTTTGTCAAAGGTTTAATAGACACAGGCAAATTTAGGTGTTTGTATTTGAATCGAGATTGCCATTTTTTTTTTACGATTATTCGTGCAGCTCTGCTCCTTCCTGGAAGAAAATGCTATTGCTCCGCTTTCTGGGGAGAATTAGATGAGTTTAATATTGAGATTTCAGAGTAAGACATCTCTCTACGGTAGCCGAGAGAGCTCAACGCGCTGCAAATAAGAAAGCACATGCAAATAAAAAAAACGTGATCATCTGTTTGACAACACATGTGCTGCATATACAAAAACGCACTGCAAATACAAAAACGCACTGCATACACAAAAACGCGCTGCAAATACAAAAATGCACTGCATGTACAAAAATGCACTGCAAATACAAAAACGCACTGCAAATGCAAAAACGCACTGCATGTACAAAATGCACTGCAAATGCAAAAACGCACTGCAAATACAAAAATGCACTGCATGTACAAAAATGCACTGCAAATACAAAAACGCACTGCAAATGCAAAAATGCACTACAAATACAAAAACGCACTGCATGTACAAAAATGCATTGCAAATACAAAAATGCACTGCATGTACAAAAATGCACTGCAAATGCAAAAACGCACTGCAAATACAAAAACGCACTGCATGTACAAAATGCACTGCAAATGCAAAAACGCACTGCAAATACAAAAACGCACTGCATGTACAAAAATGCATTGCAAATACAAAAACGCACTGCATGTACAAAATGCACTGCAAATACAAAAACGCGCTGCATAAACAAAAACGCACTGCAAATGCAAAAACTCATAAAACTCTAAGAGATGATCATTTAGTGGATGATTTAATAATATTCGTTAATCATCTGTAGCGTACTAATGTGACGTCACCGTAACGGCCGCCTGAGGCGCTCGACGACCGCGTCATCTGAAAAACACTTTATTAGAAATAATAAATACATGAAATAATGTACCGTTGTTTATTTTTGTTTGCAGTTTTTATAGTATTTCATGATTGTGAACACATTGTGCACTCAAATGCCGTTCACTATATAGGGATCAGTGAATGAGTGAAGGGTGAGTTGAACTGGTTTTGGACGCACGTCCTAGTAGGGTCCGTCACTTTTTGGGGTCCCCTTGAATCATTTCCATTGTGGTTTGCGCTATTTGCAGCACGTTTTTGTGTTTGCATGTGTTGTGAGGATTTTGGGCAGCACTTTGAGCTCTCTCGGCCACCGTATCTCTGCTCTCTTCTCCGTAGACTTCAGCAAATAGTCAATTTTTTCTTTCTATTTAATTTAACGCCATCTGAGAGAAATAATTGAGACGCTGATTTTGTCTCTCATTTAATACCTCGTTCTTTTCTTTCTCCTGCTTTCCAGCAACTGGACCTTCACTCCTGCCCGAAAACCATCGTCTTCATCATTCACTCTTTCCTGTCGGCCAAGGTCAAGCGGCTAGGGCTGCTGGCGTAACGGTGGACCACCGGACATCAAACCAAACTCTTCCATCACAGACTGTCACGGGTCAGTGTTCAGACACGGACGGCCGAAACCTAAAGCCATTCAGTGACGATTTCTCTCCGTTTTCCTCTGACCGTTTTCTTCTTTCTCCTTTGATTGGTTTGTATCTCAGCTAAACTTTCTGAATGTTTAAAAACATAATCACATTAATCATGTTTTTAGAGCGGCAACCGACACAAAACAAGATGTCGAACTCTGTTCCAGAACCTAGTGAGCCTACATAGGCAGCATCCGGTCTGAACCGATTTGAGACGCACTAGATGGGCAGCACCTCTGGACATTGTTTTGACATTTACTCGCTGCGATGATAAACTAAGCCTAAAAACAAAATCGAATGATTATAATTAAATCAATAAACGCTGTTTAATTATTTATTATAACTCCTCTCGCCTCAGCGCCCTCTCGCAAGCTAGCCTTCCTATGATGCCTTAAAATGCTGCCTAAGTAGGCAGCTCACTAGGTTTTCGAGCACAGCGAGTATTTCGTGGTTTTGTTGCGTGAAAAGCGCAGCCGCTCCGATCATAGAAAGGGCTTTAACGGTTGGCAGCTGAGAGCGGTTTGAGAAATAACTCCTTTAACTTTCTTCTGATTTTTAAATGTAACCTTTTAAAGATGCGTCGTCTTCCAGAATATCTACTATGAATCTATGCAACCGGTCAAACCCTTACAAAAGTTGCGGTGGCAGTACCACGGTACAGGTTGTAATACCGTGGTACTTGCCGTATTCATATACCACAGTATTTATACGGTATGTGGATTTTTGTAAGGGAAGTATGGTTATGCCTCACACAAGCCAAAACTTCAAAACTGGGAAATGAAATTCAGATTTAAAATGGGACAAACCTTCACTAAGAAATGCTTGTTAATTCATGTTAAGTTACACTGACCTCTAGTGGGCATGATGAGCATTAGTACTGTCCACATGATCTGACCTCTCTGGCTGTGTTCAGAATAGCATACTACTTCTGCAGTATGTGAGTTTTCTGCATGCATACTACATTTACATGTATGTACTAAAAACATACTACAATTGCCAAAAATGAGTGCAGGAAACTCCTTCCACTTCCATCGTGATGAATGCACCGGATTTTGAATTTTCTACAACCATCATTTCACCTGAAAGTGACTTTTTTTACCCGTACTTGCGTTAACCTTCTCAGAAAGTTCAAAGCATTGGTGATGTGAACGTTGGAGAAAGCATTAAAGTGACGTTTTCTATATTTTCCCATTTTGTAAGTGTTACTTTTGAATTGAAGGAAAATGAAAGTTCTGTCATTAATTCCTCTCCCTCAGACATTTCATCTTCAGAACACAAACGAAGATATTTTTGATGAAATCCGACGGTTCAGTGAGTCTCTAGTGATTTTCAATGTCCAGAAAGACATTTAAAACGGGTCATGTGACTACAGTGGTTCAACCTCAATATTATAAAGCGGCGAGAATACTTTTTGTGCGCCAAAAAAACCCAAAATAATGACTTTTTTCAACGTGATGGGCAATTTCAAAACACTGATTCACGAAGCTTTGCGACTCTTTTGATTCGGATCTCCAAAGTCACGTGATTTCAGTAAACGAGGCTTCGTTACGTCAGAAGCGATTCGAAATTTCAATAGTTCACGTGATTTTTGGCAGTTTGATACGTGAACCGAATCACTGATTCAAAACAAAAGATTCGTAAAGCTTCACGAATCAGTGTTTTGAATCATCACTAGATTTTTTTTGCCGCTCTATAACATTAAGGTTGGACCACTGTAGTCACATGACCTGTTTTAAATATATCATTGAAAGTGTAAATGATCTTGATGTCAGATTTCATCAAAAAGATCTTCATGCGTGTTCTGAAGATGAACGAAGGTCTTACGGAATTCATGACTGAACTTTCAGAATGTTTGGGTGAACCAACACTTTCTTTGAACCATGTGAAGGGGGGGGGGGGGGGGAGGGTGTAAATGGTAATGTTTAAAAAACATCCAACTTAAGTGTTTCGGTTAAAACGTTCCATTAGTGATGTATAAATAACATTTTTGTTATTCTGCTGTTTCAATAACACGATGAACGACCTGATCGCTTTGAATAAACGTTCTGTGAATGTCACTGAAAGAATGTAAAAAACCACATGCTGTTTTCAAAACCGGCAATTCTGAACACAGCCTCTTTAATGCAATATCGTCTTGTTTTGTCGTTTTTATTCCTTTTGAACCTTCTTCGAGCTGATTTGTGTGAATCACGATGGATGTGCGGTGACGGGATTTCTCATGCTCTCGTTACATTGTGACGGACATATGCAAATTGTTTCAGCTCAGAGAGGTACTTTTAAAAGCCGAAACTGTCCCAGCTTGCTGAGGTGGAAAATATTCTTCATGTGGCCTTTTTTACACTCTACTAAATTTTAATATATAATTCAAACTAAACTATATTCAACCTATGTTAGCGATCAAAAGGAAAATCATTATATCCTTATTTAAACAGTGCCTTTTGGGGTTGTTTGTATATAAAATTGCAATAAATATAACTGTTGACTTCATCCACGCTGGAGTTTTATTGGGTTGCGGGTCATTTCCTGGGGAAGAGAGGCCAGGGAACGTTTTCACTCCTATATGGTCAGAAACACGGATGAGAAGCCCAATAAAACACACGGCAAACTAAACGCGATCCACCAACGGGCTTCTGAGGGAACGTGTCCACCGCTCCTGCCGCCGGACACTTTTGGGTCATTCTTCTAAAGCTTCTTTGGAAAAATAATACTAGACACAAGCGAGTCTCTATTTAGTAAGAGTATTTGGATAGAAAATGAGTGTGATTTGATTCATATATGAGATCTCTGAGCACAAGAAGAAGCGTTGAGACTCTGAGCATTGACCCGGCTCACAGGGAAGGTTCTCTCAAAGTTATGAACAAACGTTCTTCCGGTAACATTAAAAGAATGTTCGTTCAAAGTTAGCTGGTCTTCACAGGCGTTCTCAAAACACAAAAACCTTCGTTATACAGGCATGGAACGTTCCAAATGCAACATTGGAACATTCAGAAAGTAACCTGGAACGTTCAAAACTGACATTCCAATCATCTTTCCTTAATGTTCGTATAACCAATGAAAAGTATATTTTCATTTCAGTAAAATAATAAAATTGTTTTAATAATGAAATTAACTTGAAAATAAATAGATATATTATAAATAAATAAATTATAAATATATCCAAAAATAATTAAAAAAATAAAAATGTAATTTTTTTTAGCATTTTAGAAAAAAACTATATATGACAATGAAATAATATTTTAATTTCAATGAAATAAAACTTGTTATTTTAATAAATTAAATCTAAAATAAATATAATGAAATAATAATAATAATAATAATGAAAAAATAAAAAATGTAATTTTTTTAGCATTTTTGAAAAAACTATATATGACAATGAAAGAATATTTTAATTTCAATGAAATAAAACTTATTTTAATAAATTAAATCTAAAATAAATATAATGAAATAATAATAATAATAATAATGAAAAAATGAAAAATTAAATTTTTTAGCATTTTAGAAAACTATATATGACAATGAAAGAATATTTTAATTTCAATTAAATAAAACTTATTTTAATAATAAATTAAATATAATGAAGCAATAATGAAAAAATTATGTAATTTTTAGCACTTTAAAAACATGACAATGAAAGAACGGTACTTTTAGTTTTAATAAAATAGTACAATTGTTATTATTACTTTACATAACAAAATTAAATATAATAAAAATTTTCAAAACTGGGCAAAATTTGAATTAAAAAAAAAAAAGCAAAACACTCTTTTTAAAGGTTCGCTAAAGAGAGTAACAGCCGAAGCAAAACCTACACTTCAGTGTTCAATAACAGTTATTTATTCTTCACATTGAGTCCGTAGCTTTTTCAAAATAACTCCTTTTTCCAGGGAAGAAACATTTTCCACAGAAAATAATTATATTTCAGAACAATCAAGTGAGTGAAAATGAAGAGTGCAGGTATATTTGGGGGACAACATTGATGGATAATAACTCTGTGTTATCAGAGCAATTAATCAAGGTTCACTTAAAACCAACCATCACAACAAACATACTGTTCCTGTAACCGTCGCCATGGCAACAGAGATTGGCAGCAGGCCGCTGTGTTGTTCAGTTAGCTGGAAAAATTGCCAATGAGCTCACATGAGAGAGAGAGAGAGAGAGAGATGCAGTGAATATATTTTGATTAGATAAAAAAAAAAAAAAAAAAACTGGAAAGCACTCAGGAGGAAGAGAAAAGAGAAAATTGGTGCATTAAGAACATGACAGCAGCCACGTGTCTGTGAGCTTTACACTGATGAATCAAATGAATCACTGATTCATTCTGAATGATGCTTCTGTTCGGTTCATGTGTGAAGTGTTCTCTGTTTATGGTTTTGTTTTATCATTATTATTATTATTATTGCTGAATTCTTTTTAGCTTATAAAAGTGAACTTCAGTTTCATATTTATACATTTGTCATAATAAATTTTTCGGCTTATAATGTTGGACAATATTTAGAAGCAAAACCGATATTATACTAGCCTAATATTATAGCGATATTTAGTTCTTTTTTTGTGTCTTTGCATTAGATATCGATCAGTGTTATTAAAGACAGACGGTAAGCGCGAAAGGGGCAGTATGTAAGGATATCCATGCACGTTTTTGGCGGGAAAATCCAAAGGACGCGAGCCAATGTCACATGAATCGAATTGAGGACAGTGGCGATTATGTACAACTGTAATGTCGATATGCCATGCAAAGAAAATGGATGAATTCAAACGACGGTCTAAAATACTACGTTTAATTTGAATGAAACGACCTGTCGACGTGAATTACGCGGCTGCAAACATCCACATCGCTGTGATCACATGCTTTTTTGTGTTTGCTAGCCTTCACAGTCTCAGTCGGGATGTTCATCGCAAACGTATTTACAACTTCTTAACAAAGAATCGCGTTCAGTCTCTTGTATTTGGTGTGACTGATTTGGTTAGTCGGAGCACGAGCAATTTGTTGCTGCTGCAGTTCACTTATCGGCCACCGGTGTCGCTAATAACAAGTGTTTCTGAATGAACTCGCTTTCGGGTCGAAAAAAGCATCTCCATTTAGAAGGAACATGATGAGGCGAGGAGATGATGACAGATCTGTCCTTGTTCATGTCTTCTTCTTCTTCATATTCATCACAGAACAGATGGTTATACCGTTAAATCTGTAACAGGTGGGTTCACGGGTTTCATTTCTCTGTGGCTCATTATCAGCCATTCCAGGCTCATTTCAGGCTCATTCAGGCTAATTATCGTTTATACATTCATTCTGCAGATGCTTTTATCCAAAGTGATTCATATGATGGTGCACGAATGTGTTTCGTGGAAATAAACCCCATGACCTCGATGTTCAATCAGTATTTTATACTGAGAAACTGTTGTACGGCAGTTTTATATTTGTTCATTTTTGGTTTTTTTTTTTTTGTTGTTGAGGTCTTCATAATCTGTTGTTTCTGATGAAGCGGGTTAACTAGTTGCGAGGCCTGGTTGGGTGTTATTGCATATTTAAAAAATTGCAAAGACTTAAACATACAGAGAAAAGACAATTGATGTTTTGTTGCAATCCTAAGAAAACTTTTTTTAAATATAATTATGCAATTATTTAAAGATATCCCCATAACTTTTTCTTTTTTTTACTAAAATGCTATATTAAATATAATATGGAAAATTCAAATTCAAAGGATTACTTTCAAATGAATATAATGAAATTATATAAAGTAAAAAATATTAAAATATTAGAAATATTAAATATTATATATGCATGTGATGAATTATATATGCAAATATGAATTTGAAATTATATAAAGATTATAATATTTAACACTTTTTTTTATATTTATAAACTATATTTTATATGTATTTAAGTTGAATCGTATAAGGAAATTCCCATTAGGATTGCTTTCAAATTAAAATTATGAAGATATTCTCATAAGATTTATTTGATTAAAATATTTCATATATATTTATTTTTTTTTACAAAAAGTAATGCTTAAAAAAATTATTTTTTTCAACATAGCCTTGAGATTGTTTTGGCCAAAATATATTAAAAATTATAATATTCAACACGGTTTTATTAAAAAAATTATATTTTGTATATTTTAAGGTACGGTTATTTATTTGCAATTTAATTCTTAAATTAATTAGAAACTCGAGTCCAATAAAAAAAATTCTTTAAAATATTATGTAATTAAATTATATAAAGAGATAAATATTATATTAAATACTATAATATTTCACTTTTTAAAAAATAAACTATATATATATATATATATATATATATATATATATATATATATATATATATATATATATATATATATATATTAAATGACATGTTTTTATTTTTGTCGTAATTTAACCCGTCAGCAGGGGGCGCTGTGTCTCTGTCTCTGAGTCGGCTGGGCTGTGGGGGGGTGGAGTGGAGAGCAGCAGCACTCAGATTGAAGGGGTGACCTAATTCAACTCAGGACATCCCACAATGCTCGCTCATGTACAAACACACACACACACACACACACACACACACACACACAATGAGAATCAGGAGGAAAGGAACGAGCGAGAGGCTTTAACACACAAGATGAAATGTGTGCTGAAAAACCATGTCATTGTCTGACCCTCTCCAGAGCTCCATTGTGATCCGCTGAGGGTTTTCTTTTGCCCACTGTTACTATTACAGCCTAGAAGTAATCAGAATACATCAAGTCCATTCGCTCCTTATTTAATCTCTCTCATCCGTCTGAACCTGTATGACTTTTTTAGGTTCAAACACAGCTGCTAATTAAAGCGTCCAGTGTTAAATATACAAAAAGCACTATAAATGTAATGCAAAAAGTCATAATATTTAGATTTTGTGTCTTAGACATCATGCACTTTTCATTTAAATGTTCATCGGCATGCAGAAATATGAATTTAGACTTAATTTTCACACTCTTACTAAAATAAATACGACGTTCTCATGTTTGGACATCCTGCTAAACATCTCCTTCCACAGCGCAGAAAGTCAAACGGGTTTGAAGGTGAATAAATGATGACAGGACATTCATCTCTGGCTGTTTGTTAGTATCATTCATCCTTTCTTCATGTAAAAAGACAAACCGTTTTAACAGTAGCCGTTCCTCTTTCTTTCCCTCCACCCCTTCGCTTTTGCCGCAGGCTGGAATTATGGGTAGTCATTTCATGCTAAGACATGGTTTGACTTCTTTTTTTTTTTTTTCCTCCTCTCTTTTTATGATTGTTATTATGACTCTCTGTACTAAAGAGGCAGGTTAGGGTTATTAAATATGCCAGGGCCAATTGTATTTTTGCTCAAGTAAGCTTCCTGGAAATATTCCATCTTAGCTGCTTTTATTCGGGCAAATGTAGTTATGAATTTTAAAGTAGGCTGTTATAAGTGGAGGGGAGAGAGGCTGTGAACGGAATTCTGAGTAATGCCGAAAGAGAAAGATTGGAATTTCTTGTTTCAGAGGCCAGAGAGAGAGAGGGAGAGAGAGAGACAGATTGGAAGAGCAACAAGGTTGTATTAGAGCGGCTGGTTTACATCAAGCTTCCAAAAATACTTCCTTCATCTCCTTCTATCTGTTTCACCTTCTCTCGTCTCATTTTCTCTCTCTCTCTCTCTCTCTCTCTCTTGTCTTGATGTGAGGAGGTTCATATATAGATTTTCTTTTTAAACTCAGAGAGACGGAGTTAGAAACTCAGCTGAACTCTTGAGATGTTTCTGTGTGTGTGTGTGACCATGTGATTTGCTTATACAAGAGTCTTGGTGTGTGTGTGTGTGTGTGTGTGCTAACAGGAAATGTTCTCAAAACGTTCTGGCAATGTTCTCTCCTAAATTTCTAAACAAAATTTCTTCCAGTAACATCAATAGAACGTTTGATCAGCATGATCTCTTTTTTTATTAATGCTCTCAAAATATTAGCGCAAATACATTATTTATGGAACGTTTTATTTCAGTTAGACATTCGTCTAACGTTTAAAAAAAAAAAAAATGTTACTTCTTGTTTCAGAACGTTCCGAGAACACTCAAAAGTAACATTGCCGTAATGTTTGAAGAATGACAAAATGGAATGTTCTCTTAACGTAAAGAAAAAACGCTAGATATTTTGAACATTCAGAAATAACATTTTATTACTTGGAGAGGATCTATTATGCCCCTTTTCACAAGTCTCTGGAGTCTCTAGAATGAGTGTGTGAAGTTTCAGCTCAAAATCCCCCGCAGATCATTTATTATCGCTTGTTAAATGTGGCTGTGAGCAAAAACATGCCGTTTTTGTGTGTGTGTCCCTTTAAATGCAAATGAGCTCCACTTTCCAGAAGAGGGCGGAGCTTTAACAGCTCAACAACAACAAAGCTGGAGAATCTCACGCAGACAAAATGAGGAAAGTGTTCAAACTGATGGAGAGACTCCAACTTTTAGACGTTTCTGAACGGTTAGTGGATAAATTGATGTCGTTGCTGTGGAGTTGATCGACTCGTCACTAGCATGTGTCGTCACGTTCGTCTTTTTTCCTCGAATCCACCCTCGTTTGTGAAGCGTAAAATGACGGCGTCAACAACACTCGATGACAACAACTCTAAAGCGGCCCGACATGGCCCCGCCCCCTTTGTTGAGTGTTCTCGGGGGCGGGGTTTATGTAAATTTCAGAGTTAGTGATGTCTCCAACCCTCGTTGTAGTCATTAAACAGTGAATTCTTTAAAAGAAAATATCTCCCTTTGCATTGAACTTTGAGTTATGATCAAACCACGGCATCTTTAATCACTGATGCCAAAGCCCAGTTAATTGGCTTGATGAAAACATTTTGTTGACATGTATGTGTGTGTGGATTTTAAATCTGCACACTAGTGTATAAACTAAAAAAAAAAAAAAAAAAACTCCCTGTTTTGCATATGCATTTTGTAGTAAGCATAGTGGGAGTGCAACGAGACTGTGTTATGATAGCTTTTCTTTTTTTTTTTTTGACATTTCACACACTCATCACCAGCAGCTTTGATAGTGGAAAAATGATTCTCATGTAGAAAAAAAAATGTTTTCCATTTGAGTCGATGCTACCTTTTGTAAATAGATAGTGTGTACTAGTTGCGTACATATTTTGAAAAAGCTTCATTTTGATATCCTTAAGAGCAGCAGACATGTTAAACATATCTCTGATGCAGAAATGGCACTTGAAATTCTCCACCGTCACAGAGAACAATAGTACAATAGTGTGTGTGTGTGTGTGGCTTGTGATTTATTTAATCAGGTTTGTTGTTCCTCCTGAGTGCTGTTTCTGTGACACTCACACCTGAATTAAAGATAACACAAATGAGCCGTGCGACAGCAAGAAACATTCCCTCATTTATCGAATTATCACATTGTTTGAAACAGCTCAATAAAAAGGAGCACACAGGATTTTTTTTTTCCCTTTATGGACCTTAATTAAATTAGATTAGGATTTTAATTTATTTGAGTTTATGTGTGTGTGTGTGTGTGTGTGTTAATAAGACATTTAGACTCTCAGGATTTCAAGCTATTCTAACATACACCCTCACTACAAGACATACTGCTTCAGAACAATTAACACATATAAAATGACCATTAGCAGATCTATACAGGTGGAGCTGGGGAAGGGGAGGGGTCATAGTGAATGAAAACCAGCTATTTAAATGCTTTTAAATTTATTCAGATGCGATATGCGATAATCAGCTTGTGCCATTTAGAGTTTCAGGACAGAACTTGCTGTGTGTGTGTGTGTGTGTGTTTAAAGCTCTGAAATGTTATTCAAACAAAAAAATCATACACGTTCAGCATGACCTTACACTGCATTTAAGGTATATATTGGATCAGTTCATGCATTCCCAAAGAATTGAACCACATTTAGATGTTTTTTGGTCCATTTAGTGGTTAAAGTCAAAAAATAATCTTGACAAATTCTAATGCTACAAACAAACAGGCCTGCAGAAACACAAAATAAACATCGCTCGACGTTATCAGGTCATTTGCTTGAACTAAAATCAACAGTAACAATGAATAATAACTATTTCCTGATCATGCACCTGCTTTTGTGAATGCAAATATTGAAGCCATTCAAATTTTCTCATCCTCAAAACCTGTAAATTGTTCCGTTTGGTTGCAAACCTACATGTAAGTTTGTTTTGTGAGTGTCTTGGAGTTCGTTTCTCGTGTTTTCTCTGATGTTTTCTCTCCAAAATCGAAAGGAATTATATTTTGCATGAAGAAAATGAAGACTATTTTAGGATCGTCACATTTTCATGACAATTAAAGGCACAATATGTATTTTTTTCCGCCGCTAGGGGGCGTTAAACTCTTCAAAACGATATCAAAGGCGTCGTGAATGATTGGAACATGGAACTCATCATCACGCCAATGGATCTAATAATGTTTCTGGATGAGTGAAAGCGTGTTTTTTAACATGACAGGCGCGATGGATAATGAAAGACAGAGGGGATATAAAGAAATGAGGGCGTTTCATTCTACCGAACTACTCTCAAGTGCTGAAATACTCCTCATACGGGTCCGTTTATTTGACGAATTAAACTGTGAGGTAACGCAGCGCTGTTTCACTTGTTACAGTATCATACCGAACTGCATTCCAAAGCTGTAATGTTATTCTGTGTATTAGTTTGTCGTCTGTATGAGATTTAACAGTAAGCTAGATCAACATTAGAATATCACACTGATGACGTTCTATAACACTTCATAGCATTGATTAGTCTTATGTATCCTTCATTTGATTACCTTGTTTGATAACGTGCGAGAGCGCCGTCTGTCAAGTCAAAGTTCGTGGAAACACCATGCCGAGATCTATCCTCGTTTTATTTCTCCTTTTGCTCGCCACGGTTCACAATGTCAGAACGAAACAACAGCAGCAGCCGCTAGACGTCACGCAGCTGTCTGTGTCTGTTGCCATGGTTACTATGCAGTACAAGCAGAAACCGATATTACGTCATTGATCTCAAAAAATGAAGATGAAAAAACGAGTCCCATTACAGCAATAAAAATGTCAAAATGTGCTTAAAGCCACAATATGTACAATTTTTATATTAAAATATCCAAAAGTCCAATATCCACTCAAATGAAAATTCTGCAATCATTTACTCATCCTGCTGAACACAAAGGAAGATATTTAGGAGAAAGTTTGTGACAAAGGCCACTTTGGGGCACCAACGACTTCCATAGTCACGATGGAATTCAATGGTGCCCCAAAACTGTTCCGTTTCCCACATTCATCAAAATATCAACAGAACAAAGAAATTTACACAGGCTTGGAACAACCTGAGGGTGAGTAAAATTTTCATTTTAGGGTGAACTAAGCGTCTCGATCGCAGAAGTGGAATTGGATTTCGATTCCCAGTCTTTTCACGAAACGGGTACAAGAATGTTGCACAAAGCAAGTATAACAGCTTTGCCGAAAAAGAGAAAAATGTTCCTTTTGCTCGCCACGGTTCACAATGTCAGAACGAAACAACAACGGCAGCCGCTAGACGTCACGCAGCCGTCCGTGTCTGTTGCCATGGTTACTATGCAGTACATGCAGAAACCAGGGATAACGCCGATATTACGTCAGTGAATTTCTCTGAATTTACACTTTTTCGGATAATATAAGTACATATCTGAACGAAATATAAAACACTGTGCTAATGGTTTTTTGGGATATTTTAATCTAAAAATTGTACATATCGTGCCTTTAAGCACATTTCGACATTTTTAATGCTGTAAAGTGACTCGTTTTTCCATTGAAAGCCTACGCATCTTCATTTTTTTTGTCCTAGTTGAGCCTAGTTGCGTCTTTGCATTTTCTTCTCAGAACCGTGTAAATGGTTCTGATTGGTCGCAAACCAAAACGAAAGTGTGTTTTCTCTGATATCACGGTACGCTTTGCGTTGAAAGTAAGTTTGGGAATCCGCTTTACGAAAATCTGACGGGATCGGTGTGAAATTCACACGAGTTCCTTGAAGAAGCTGACCTCCTTCACCTCTGAAGGAGCTGCGGCACGTT
Source organism: Opsariichthys bidens (assembly GCA_037194245.1). Classification (NCBI taxonomy): domain Eukaryota; kingdom Metazoa; phylum Chordata; class Actinopteri; order Cypriniformes; family Xenocyprididae; genus Opsariichthys; species Opsariichthys bidens. The sequence goes on along the minus strand of CM074298.1, from coordinate 1,530,749 downwards.
ATGACAAACCGTGAGCGTTGGCTTTTGACTCACTCTCTAGGTATGAGTGACCCAAGATCAGTTAAAATTCTGGAACATGTCTGTTATTTCGATTCGAGCGCAGTCGCGCTGGTGGTTTCTTTGGGTGGATGTGGGCAGCTGAAGCCAACAGTGCCACGAGAAAAGAAAAAGTCAATAAACTTTGAGAGGGTTTTTCTCTGCAACCCGGACTTCCTCCCGCGCAGGGGAAGCACATTCACACGCTTCTATCAGCGGCACGATCTGGACAGTGAAATGTTACAGTAAATTCAGGAGCACCTGACTGATAAGAAAGAAGGACTTTTGACACTTTGGTTCCACACCCACATTATTCACATCTAAGTTCTCCATTTATTCCCATCTTTAATGACCAATTCTTGAGCTAAATTCTTGAAAAATGAACATCGCTCGACCTTATCAAGTCGTTTGTTACTTTAAAAATGTATTTCGCTACAGATTACAGAATACATGCTTTAAAAAGTAATTTGTAACGTGTTTCGTTACATTACTCAAGTTTAGTAACTAAATACTTTAGAATACTTTGGAATACTAATAAGTGTGAAACAAACACAAAAAAGGTCATTGCAAGTTTTTATCTCACAATTCTGACTTTTTCCCTCAGAAATGAGTGATATAAAGTTGCAATTGTGAGTTATAAAGTCAGAATTATGAGATATAAACTGACAATATTGAGAAGTCAAAATTATGAGATATAAACTCACAATATTGAGAAAAGTCAGAATTATGAGATATAAACTCACAATATTGAGAAAAGTCAGAATTATGGGATATAAACTCACAATATTGAGAAAAGTCAGAATTATGAGATAAAAACTCACAATATTGAGAAAAGTCAGAATTATGGGATATAAACTCACAATATTGAGAAAAGTCAGAATTATGAGATATAAACTCACAATATTGAGAAAAGTCAGAATTATGGGATATAAACTCACAATATTGAGAAAAGTCAGAATTATGAGATATAAACTCACAATATTGAGAAAAGTCAGAATTATGGGATATAAACTCACAATATTGAGAAAAGTCAGAATTATGAGATATAAACTCACAATATTGAGAAAAGTCAGAATTATGGGATATAAACTCACAATATTGAGAAAAGTCAGAATTATGGGATATAAACTCACAATATTGAGAAAAGTCAGAATTATGAGATATAAACTCACAATATTGAGAAAAGTCAGAATTATGGGATATAAACTCACAATATTGAGAAAAGTCAGAATTATGAGATATAAACTCACAATATTGAGAAAAGTCAGAATTATGAGATATAAACTGACAATATTGAGAAAAGACAGAATTATGAGATATAAACTCACAATATTGAGAAAAGTCAGAATTATGAGATATAAACTTGCAATATTCTGACTTTATAACTTGCAACTAGTTTAAATCTCACAATCCTGAGAAAAAGAAGTCAGAATTGTGAAATTCAAACTCACAATTGTGAGGAAAAAAAAACAAATTGTGAGAAAAAGTTGCAGTGACCTTTTTTACGATTATAAAATGACTCCCAAAACATGAAAACAGTGGAAAACATGAAACTGAACTCGTCTTTTTCAGACGGTCAGAGTCAGAGAATCACCAATCGCTGTTTAAATGACATTAAAACTCAAAGTAATCACTTTGGTAATCTAAAACACTTTTCAGATGGAACTGTAATCTGATTACCACCCATTTAAAATCAAACACAATCACTCAAATTTTGTATTTTAAATACGTTACTAAGTTACTTGTATTTCGTTACTCCACAACCCTGCCAGTAACAATGAATAATAACCATTTCCTGTTTATCAATAAGCCTTTCCTGCTGATCAAGCACCTGGAAATCATTTTCTCTGCTTAATCTTCCTTTTAAAACTTTCTCACTCACAGAACGGTGTAAATATTACATCAAAACGTGAAGATTCTAGAGAGTAAACGCCCTGCTTTGAGTCTGTTTCTCAGGTTTTGTCTGATAGTGGCTGAAATGATTATATTTCACATAATCATTTATCAACAATCAAACATTTTATTGCTGTAACGTGAATTTATGAGTTGAAAGCATGATGGTTTTTGTGATTAATCCCATCAGTGAACTGGCCTAGTTGCACAGTTGTGTTTTCTTGAGTTCCAAGTTCCCTTTTCCGAAACTTTTCATTTTGCTGAACCTAAAAAAAAAAAAAAATAATAATAATGAAAATAGGCATGAAAAGAAAAAAGCAAAGCTCTTATAAAAGACAGAAACTGAAACTCTTTTCTTGTCAAATCCGCCCACGTTTCCTGAACACTCTCTCTCTCTCTCTCTCTCTCGTTCTCTCTCTCTCTCTCTCTCTCTCTCTCTCTCTCTCTTCTAACAAAAGACCAGTCAGAGAGAAAGGTACAGGAAAAAGAGTTAAACTAACCTCCCCTGTTAAAGAATACCAGACCAGTTACACATGTGGTCTCGTTAGCTAAAAATGTTGACATGGAAACCGAAGCACATACGTTACATGTGTGACATCAAAGGAGGAGAAAATGACATGAAACAGAGAGAAAAAGCTCTTGTCAGAGTCTGTTCAGAGCTCGTTGCACCGCAAATGCTTCGACCGCAGAAGTGGAAAGTTTCCATGTCGCAGGTCATAAACTGTTTCACTGTTCAGTCCTGATGTCCACCGATCTACGTCATATTGCACAACTGCATGTGCATTTATTTTCAATGCTTGGGTTTTATTTAATGCCCCTTTTCTCAGCATGGAAGATTGTTTTTGCCACGGAATAAACAATGCAAAAGCTAATTGTGAGTTTATATCTTACAATCCAGACTTTTTCCTCAGAATTATGAGATGTAAACTTGCTATTGCCAATCCAATTTCCAATTCAGCAGAAAAACAACGTTTTCTCGCAATAGTGAGTTTATGTCTCACAGTTATTCATTTTTTTTTTTTTTTTTTTTTTTTATTAACACCCATTTCAGTTTTCCACATTAAAAACGTTTCTAAACAAAAACAACTTTTCACCCATCCAGTCATTTCCAGTGGACATTTTCTCTCGCTCTCTCAACATTTGACAGATTACTAAAGTTAGACAAATAAGACTTTGGATTGAATGACTTCGGTACGTTGGTAAATCTGACACACTGAGATCTCCGCAAATCTTGACGAGAAACATTTGCATTTATTTTCAATGCTTGGCTTTTGATTAATGCTTGTTTCAAAAATACAAAAAGATAATCTCGAGTTTATATCCCACAATTCTGACTTCAGATGTCATTATATTATTATAAAAATATATATATATATTTCAGAAAATTTACATATATATATATATTATAAATATATATATATATTTCAGAAAATTTACATATATATATATATTATAATATATATATTATAAATATATATATTTCAGAAAATTTACATATATCTATTTCAGAAAACTTATACATATATATATATTATAAATATATATATTTTTAATATATATATATTTCAGAAAATTTACATATATATATATTATAAATATATATATATATTTCAGAAAATTTACATATATATATTTCAGAAAACTTATACATATATATATATTATAAATATATATATTTTTAATATATATATATTTCAGAAAATTTACATATATATTATAATATATATTATAAATATATATATTTCAGAAAATTTATATTTTATATATATATATTATAAATATATATATAAATATATGAAGATGTCAGATGCAAAATTCTCAAAGTGCTATCTGAAAGTTTCTTTCATTTGTATTAAGCTCATGTGTTTATGTTCAGTTATTTCATTTAAATAGCAATGAAAAGGACCCATTGACTGTCATTAAAGTGAAATGACTAAACCTAAACATGCAAGCTTGATAAAATTTCAGAAAGCACTTGGAATCTGTTGCATCTGAAGTCTTCATATATTCTCATATGAGATATAAACTTGTTACAAGTCGAAAAAATCAGCTCACGAGTGACATTTTCCTGCACAATTCTGAGAAAAAGTCACAAGTGTGGGACATAAACTCGCAAGTGCGAGAAACCAAGTCAGAATTGTGAGATATAAAGTTGCAATTTCCTTTTTTTAGCATTTTTTTATTCTTTTTTTATCCATATCCTTTACAGTTCCTGGTTTCAGTTTTGCACATTAAAATAACATTTCTAAAAAAAAACATCACCAATACACCTCGTTTAGAGACACTTTTCACCATCCAATCATTTCCAGATGGACATTTTCTCCTCTCAATGAACATTTTACAGATTACTGAAGTAAAATGACTGACTTTTGATTGCATGACTTTAGTACCTTGGCAAATCTGAGCACATTGAGATCTCTACAAATCTAGATGAGAAACATCTGAGATTACTGAAGCAAAAAAAAATAAATAAAAGAGGGGACATAAAGTCTATTTAATCTCATCGTGTAGTTGATGCGATTGCAATATTACAGCGATCTCATCATTCTTATGGGAAGTTGAACTTTTGGCCTCCTTCCTGGTGCTTTTTGCAATGAAAAATCAAGGTTTTGCCTGTCGCTTTATTGTAATACACACACAAACAACATCACGCACACAACTGCGCAATGAAACGGCATCTTTCCATCTCCACCGGCGTATGTTTCATTAAGATTATATGACTGAGATATTCCTCGTAATGTGTGTCACAGCACGGAATGGCGATTCTGGTCTCCAATTGTTCAATAATGATCTATCTGCCAATTCAACACCCGCCGCAATATGAATAAAACATAAATGGAGGGCGGCGAGGCGGTTTTACTGTATGGCTTTGCTTGTCAACTGCCTTTAAAAAGAAAAGAAAAATGCATAACGTGAGAAATGTTGATCTATAATTTTAGAAACAAACCACAAAAACCAAGAGGTGTCAGGTCACGGTCCACTTACTACTTATTGTTGATTCGTGTAAAAACACATGAAGAGTTCTTCCCTGCTGTGGGAGAGGGACTGTAGATCTATATATATATCCAGGGCTGGGTGGGTTACTTTTAAAATGTATTTCACTACAGATTACAAAATCCATGCTTTAAAAAGTCATTTGTAACGTATTTCGTTACATTACTCAAGTTTAGTCACTTCATCTAAATACTTTAGAATACTTTGGAATACTAATAAGTGTGGAACAAACACAAAAAAGGTTTTTATCTCACAATTCTGACTTTTTCCCTCAGAATTGTGTGATATAAAGTTGCAATTGTGAGTTATAAAGTCAGAATTATGAGATATAAACTCACAATATTGAGAAAAGTCAGAATTATGAGATATAAACTCACAATATTGAGAAAAGTCAGAATTATGAGATATAAACTCACAATATTGATAAAAGTCAGAATTATGAGATATAAACTCACAATATTGAGAAAAGTCAGAATTATGAGATATAAACTCACAATATTGATAAAAGTCAGAATTATGAGATATAAACTCACAATATTGATAAAAGTCAGAATTATGAGATATAAACTCACAATATTGAGAAAAGTCAGAATTATGAGATATAAACTCACAATATTGAGAAAAGTCAGAATTATGAGATATAAACTCACAATATTGATAAAAGTCAGAATTATGAGATATAAACTCACAATATTGATAAAAGTCAGAATTATGAGATATAAACTCACAATATTGAGAAAAGTCAGAATTATGAGATATAAACTCACAATATTGATAAAAGTCAGAATTATGAGATATAAACTCACAATATTGATAAAAGTCAGAATTATGAGATATAAACTCACAATATTGAGAAAAGTCAGAATTATGAGATATAAACTCGTACTAAATTCACAATTGCAAGAATAAAAGTCAGTATTGCAAGTTCATATCTCCCAATTCTGACTTTATAACTTGCAATTGTGAGTTTAAATCTCGCAATTCTGAGAAAAGAAGTCAGAATTGTGAAACACAAACTCACAATTGTGAGGGAAAAAACAAATTGTGAGAAAAAGTTGCAGTGACCTTTTTTACAATTATGAAATGACTCTCAAAACATGAAAACAGTGGAAAACATGAAACTGAACTCGTCTTTTTCAGACGGTCAGAGTCAGAGAATCTGTTTAAATGACATTAAAACTCAAAGTAATCACTTTGGTAATCTAAAACACTTTTCAGATGGAACTGTAATCTGATTACCACCCATTTAAAATGAAACACAGTCACTCAAATTTTGTATTTTAAATACGTCACTAAGTTACTTGTGTTTCGTTACTCCCCGACCGTGGATATATATATATATATATCTCCCAATATATACCAGGATTTCTTCAAAGTCCCTTTCAAGGAAAGTCCGTTCACATTCGCAACGTGTTTTCGGGCGTCCAAGTCCAATCCTGAAATCTCAAACTCACAATTTGTGTACATATTTCAAATCAGCAACAAAATCTGACATGAATTGTCCCATAAATGTTGTTTGTTCTGCTCGAATGGCGTTAAAAAAGCTTTTTTTCAGTCTTTTATGTATCGACGGTAAAACAAACAACCGCTTTAAACACAAGAACACTTGAGATTGATCAGTTCATTTAAGCATTAAGGTCAGCGAATATCGTCAAACAGCATAAAGGAAGTGGTTCTGAATGTTAACACACACACACACACACAAAAACAACAAACACAAATCTCTCATTTAACGTTTTTATTACGGACAAAATGAAACAAAAAGGCATAGTGACACAAAATGACCTGACTGGCAAGGAAAGAAAAACAACAACAAAAAAAAAACAGTATTCAAAAAGTAAAAATAAAAGCATCATCATAATCAAAACCCAAAACAATAAAATTCAAATATTGTAGTTATAAGCAAAATTGATCTCATTTTGTTCATAAATAGAAACCTGTTAAACATTATTAAATATTAACCGATGGGCAACTCGCTGATAACAATTTTAAAATAATTATCATTGCTGACTTTACAAATAAAATAACTACAATTGGCAGGTTTGTACACAAATTAAATGTCTTCCAAGTTATTTCTTTTATTCAACTAAAAATAGTATGCTACAGTAGAAAAAAAAAAGAGAGAGAGAGAGAGATTAAAATAAAAATGCATTGAATTTTTTCTCACAAAACTTAAAGATGAGATCAACACAATAGAACATCTAGCAAAAGCTACTAGAAAACTATAGACCAACTGTTGTTTTAATTTACGGTGTGCTGCATTATCTCACATTGAGAACATTATAGTTCACCTTTACATGTTATATCGGTGGATTTAATGTCAGTCAAGACCAGGCAAAATAAATGACCCGAGTTTCAAAGCGACAACTGCTTCAGGCTCGAAACGTACTCCACGCAAGTTCGTATGGCGCGAGACGCGATCGGGCACGGTTGAAAGTCGAGGGAGAATATTGCTGAATGATGAGTTAAAGTCGACGATTGAATGGCACGAAACATTCGGAAACCGCGTCCCTGCGTCAAGTACGTTTCTCCCCTTTGACCTGAATCGTTTACATTGCAACAAATGTTTGTCGCATGCGCATCGTTACATGTTACACGCGACAAACATTTCCGCTTGTCGCATTTAGAACCTGAGAGGACGTCGGCAAAAGCTGATCCGATCACAAGTTTGGCCGTGAAACGCTTCGTTTGCGATCTCAGAGTCCGTTTCGAAATCGAAAATGGGGCTCCGGTGAATCGGGGAGCCTAAATGGAGAGCCAGGTCACGCAGTCTGTCACGGGTTTTGCCGTAGATCTTTGTTTTTTGGGGGGAAATCACACCAGTGAGCACAGATTTTAATGCAAGATTGTGTACGTGTGGAAACACTCTTCTGATATCACCTGCACAGGCTGTTCAGTTACACAACGCACGGATACACTCACGCGCACGCTCATTCACGCCGGCACGCACTCACAAAATACCATTTAAAATACAAATCGATGAATTATAAGTCATATTAAAGAAGAAAAAATATCTGGACTTCATCTTCCCAATTTGACCCCCCCCCCCCCCCCCCCCCCCCCAGTGATATTTACAATCACACTGTGACAGATCAACAAAGACCTACACGGTCTTTCGATTTACAAAAAGAAGTTGTATTTATCGATTTTTTTTTTTCCATTTGTGTATTTGTTTTGTTGTTTTTTTTCCCGCCTAAAATTCACAGAGCATCCGTCGAACGGCGACGTGCATCGCTGTGGGAAAGAGTAACGGACCTGCTGTGGGCCGAAAGAAGAGCTATGTTGCAAGCGGGAAATAAATAAAAGTACAACGACAAAATAAAACGAAAAAAAAAAATGAGACGAGGAAGGAAAGTAACTGAGAAACTAAGAGGAGAGTTTTCCTCTCTTTTAGTTAAAGCTCGTTTGCCCTGAGGGCCGGTTTAATGGTAGTTTGCTTTATTTTATTTTTTTTTTCCTTTTTCCCTTTTTTTTTTTTTGTTATATACATCTTTTTTTTTTTTTGTTGTTGTTTTCTTTTAAGTTTATTCAGAGACGGGGTGAGTGCTCTCTGAGGTCTCTGGCGCAGAGGCCTGTACATTTTTAAGTGCTTGGCAAAAATGAAAGGATCACTAGTAGTCTTCAGAACGCGTACACACACACATCCTTCTAAAAACGAATGCAAAATGACACTGAGGAAACTGATGATGTCTGGGAAGGGTGGAGAGGTGCGGGGGGGGGGGGGGGGGGGGGGGACTCCCTGGTGTTGTTTCATCTTTTCTCTTTCCGTTCTCCTTGTTTTGCTTCAAGTGAGGTAGAGTGGCTTATCCCTGCCTATCATACTGCCACTGCAAAAGAAACAATGAGACAAATGAGGGAAACGTTACAAGAAAAAAGTTCGCTTGCACTTTATTTATCACACTGGAATTATACATTGAAGTACCGAGCGATATGACAATTAACTGCATGTACTTACGACAGGGTTAGGGTTTGGTTGAGGGTTAATTGCATGTAATTATGCATCATTTTTAGTTATTACTTCAGTAAATATGTGTAACATTTGTAACAATGACACTGTAAAATAAAGTGTTACCAAAAGAGAGAATTTTCAGCTGAAAACAAGCTCGCCCTCGTGTCACTCCGAACCGAAATCCGAACAAATCCTTTGAGTGGAATATATATATAAGATATTTGGCAGAATGTCCGAGCTGCTCATTTCCATTAAACAACAACAACAACAACAACAACAACAAAAAACAGTAATCCATTAAACACTGGATTTTTTTTTTTTTTGTCTAAAAAAAAAAAAAAAAAAAAAAAAAAAACTATTTTCTGTGAGTAATGTAATAAATGTATAAACAAAAAAAATAAATGTATTGTGAGCACTTCCTGTGTCTATTTGCCAATTCACGAAGAATCGCTTGTTTGTTTTCCCGCTTCGGATAAAAGCGTCGGCTAAATGACTGAATGTATTGTATGTAGATGTATTTGCAGAATTACTGCACTTACGCAACCTCGCCTTTTCGCTGTTGTTTTAATGGAAAAACATTATTGGAAGGATCGGATTTCTAGGAATTTTTGAGAGAAGTTTCTTGTTTTAATCAGGAAACCAGATGAGCGTACGAGTCGACATCCTCTTGATTTGCGCTAATAAGTGCAATCGTTCTGATGCAATGTAAAAATAATTTTCTCAATCGTTGTGATTTTTATTTATTTATTTATTTTTGCCAGTACTTCCGGTGTGAGTTGTTGTTAAGACGAGCTGCTGCTGTGACAAAGAGTTTCAGGGTTTGTCAATTTAACCGTCATGCAGCATGACGGAAAAAAGTCAGAATAAATATGATAAAAACTAAAAAGTCAATTTGAGACACGACTAAGATGAGCTAACAGTGTTACGAAAAATCAACGATTTCAGAGCAGCGTGAACATTCTGCTAAATATCTACTTTTGTGTTCCACATTGGAAAGCTTTGGAATGACATGAGGGTGAATAGAGTTTTGTGTGTGTGTGTGTGTGAACTAGTATTTAAACTTTATTGTATGTGTTTTTTTTTTTCGTATTGCATTGTTACATTACACAATAAATAATTGATGCCGCACAGCTCTGAAACCACACAAGCTGCTCGCACGCGCTCCCAGACTCCCCTGATACTGTGGCGCACGTCTCATGGGACACACACGGTTAACATCATCACACAAACACACACACACACTCTCTGTTTACCTGCAGTGGTTTCCGCCGCATTCCGGTTGCAGTACTCGCTGTCCCAGTCGGGGTTCTGGCCCACTGGGTTCGGAGCCCCGGGAGACTGAGACCCCCCCACGCTCTTCTGATACTCGGACTGTAAGTGAGAGAATCCCTGAGAGACAGAGAAAGAACACACATATTTTGTTAACATTTTTAGGATGGAAACGCATAAACATGAATGCTTATTTCACATACTTAAAATATAAATATATGGTAGCACTTTATTTTACACTCCAATTCCACATATTCATACTTGTAATTACAGTAACTGGGCAATAACGAAACACTACCACCAGGGAAATGTATTTCACTACAGATTACAGAATACATGCTTTAAAAAGTCATTTGTAACGTGTTTCGTTACATTACTCAAGTTTAGTCACTTCATCTAAATACTTTAGAATACTTTGGAATACTAATAAGTGTGGAACAAACACAAAGTTTTTATCTCACAATTCTGACTTTTTCCCTCAGAATTGTGTGATATAAAGTTGCAATTGTGAGTTATAAAGTCAGAATTATGAGATATAAAACTCATACTACATTCACAATTGCAAGAAAAAAAGTCAGTATTGCAAGTTTAAATCTCCCAATTCTGACTTTATAACTTGCAATTGTGAGTTTAAATGACATTAAAACTCAAAGTAATCACTTTGGTAATCTAAAACACTTTTCAGATGGAACTGTAATCTGATTACCACCCATTGAAAATGAAACGCAGTCACTCAAATTTTGTATTTTAAATACGTCACTAAGTTACTTGTGTTTCGTTACTCCCCGCCCCTGACCTCCCACTAACCTTAACCGTTATATTACACAGTACTTTCCAAGGTGAGTTACACGCATAAGTGCACTTACTGTGAAATAAAGTACAACCAAATATACTCATGTTGTAAAACCTATGAAATTCCCTGTAATATTATAGCATAATATATATATATATATATATATATATATAAAAAAATGTAAGTTGCATTCTCAGAATTAAACCTGACATTTGTTTATCACTTCTTTTCAAAACAATTTATGCAATGTTTGCTTCGCTGTAGGAAGGTGTTAAACACTGACGGTGCTTCGGGAAAATCAGACCTTTTCACTTCACACACGACGTCTTCAGTACAGAGACAACACCTCCATAACAACACATCCTCCACCCCAGTTCTCACTTCATCTCATTTCACCCGCGAACCGCACGCATGAGATGACCTGTCCTTTATCAAGTTAATTTGCTAACATTTTCCCAGCAACATTTGTTCCTTTTAAGATTTCGAACACCGCTATTAATATTGAGCGATAACGCTGTTCTAAACAAAAGCCGGGAGGTGTTTTCAATGTTTTCAAAGTTTGTTTTACATTGAACACTTTGGCCGTGGTGAGTTTGGAATGGCATACTAGCATACTGCACACTACATATATGGGGGTTTGTTTTCCAAAATAGAAGCTGTATGCACAGTATGCAATGATAAATGTTTCATGGTGCATGCATGTAAAAGTAGTGTGCAATCTCTGAACAAGTGACGTCCACTTGTCACAATTTAGAAAAAAATAAATAAACAAAACAGTGGAAATGGTTGGTCAAGTTGAGTGCATTGCATTGTGGGATACAGTACCTAGTGCAGTGTGTTCTAGTGCGCGCACCCCATAAACACCAGCACGTGTGTCGTTGAGTACATGAAACCGTTGGTCATGTTTGGAATGGAATTACTGTTCACTGTCAAATATATGCTGCATTCTGTGCACTGTTTTTATTAGTATGCAAAGTAGTATGCTATGTAATTATTTCTAGGGCTAATTTGCATTTAGAAAATCAACTAAAGATTGGAAATGCATGGCCAAGTTGAGAGCACTGCATTGTGGGATGCAAATGTAGAATGTCAATTTCAGACACTAATCGCAAGCATGTACGTAAAACTAGTACGTGAAACTAGTATGTGAAACTAGTATGCAGTATGCCATGCTAAATGTTTCTATGGCCATGTTTGGATTTGAATACTGTACAATATATGCTGTATATTGCATACTCTTTTTTTTTTATAATAGTATGCAAAGTAGTATGCAATGATAATTATTTCTAGGGCTAATTTGCATTTAGAAAATCAACTAAAGATTGGAAATGTAAGGCCAAGTTGAGAGCACTGCATTGTGGGATGCAAATGTAGAATGTCAATTTCAGACACTAATCGCAAGCACGTACGTGAAACTAGTACGTGAAACTAGTACGTGAAACTAAATGTTTCTATGGCCATGTTTGGATTTGAATACTGTACAATATATGCTGTATATTGTATACTCTTTTTTTTTATAATAGTATGCAAAGTAGTATGCAATGATAATTATTTCTAGGGCTAATTTGCATTTAGAAAATCAACTAAAGATTGGAAATGCATGGCCAAGTTGAGAGCACTGCATTGTGGGATGCAAATGTAGAATGTCAATTTCAGACACTAATCGCAAGCATGTACGTGAAACTAGTACGTGAAACTAGTATGCGAAACTAGTATGCAGTATGCCATGCTAAATGTTTCTATGGCCATGTTTGGATTTGAATACCGTACAATATATGCTGTATATTGCATACTCTTTTTTTTATAATAGTATGCAAAGTAGTATGCAACGATAATTATTTCTAGGGCTAATTTGCATTTAGAAAATCAACTAAAGATTGGAAATGCATGGCCAAGTTGAGAGCACTGCATTGTGGGATGCAAATGTAGAATGTCAATTTCAGACACTAATCGCAAGCATGTACGTGAAACTAGTACGTGAAACTAGTATGTGAAACTAGTATGCAGTATGCCATGCTAAATGTTTCTATGGCCATGTTTGGATTTGAATACTGTACAATATATGCTGTATATTGCATACTCTTTTTTTTTTATAATAGTATGCAAAGTAGTATGCAATGATAATTATTTCTAGGGCTAATTTGCATTTAGAAAATCAACTAAAGATTGGAAATGTAAGGCCAAGTTGAGAGCACTGCATTGTGGGATGCAAATGTAGAATGTCAATTTCAGACACTAATCGCAAGCATGTACGTGAAACTAGTACGTGAAACTAGTATGTGAAACTAGTATGCAGTATGCCATGCTAAATGTTTCTATGGCCATGTTTGGATTTGAATACTGTACAATATATGCTGTATATTGCATACTCTTTTTTTTTTATAATAGTATGCAAAGTAGTATGCAATGATAATTATTTCTAGGGCTAATTTGCATTTAGAAAATCAACTAAAGATTGGAAATGTAAGGCCAAGTTGAGAGCACTGCATTGTGGGATGCAAATGTAGAATGTCAATTTCAGACACTAATCGCAAGCATGTACGTGAAACTAGTACGTGAAACTAGTATGTGAAACTAGTATGCAGTATGCCATGCTAAATGTTTCTATGGCCATGTTTGGATTTGAATACTGTACAATATATGCTGTATATTGCATACTCTTTTTTTTTTTATAATAGTATGCAAAGTAGTATGCAATGATAATTATTTCTAGGGCTAATTTGCATTTAGAAAATCAACTAAAGATTGGAAATGTAAGGCCAAGTTGAGAGCACTGCATTGTGGGATGCAAATGTAGAATGTCAATTTCAGACACTAATCGCAAGCACGTACGTGAAACTAGTACGTGAAACTAGTACGTGAAACTAAATGTTTCTATGGCCATGTTTGGATTTGAATACTGTACAATATATGCTGTATATTGTATACTCTTTTTTTTTATAATAGTATGCAAAGTAGTATGCAATGATAATTATTTCTAGGGCTAATTTGCATTTAGAAAATCAACTAAAGATTGGAAATGCATGGCCAAGTTGAGAGCACTGCATTGTGGGATGCAAATGTAGAATGTCAATTTCAGACACTAATCGCAAGCATGTACGTGAAACTAGTACGTGAAACTAGTATGTGAAACTAGTATGCAGTATGCCATGCTAAATGTTTCTATGGCCATGTTTGGATTTGAATACTGTACAATATATGCTGTATATTGCATACTCTTTTTTTTTTATAATAGTATGCAAAGTAGTATGCAATGATAATTATTTCTAGGGCTAATTTGCATTTAGAAAATCAACTAAAGATTGGAAATGTAAGGCCAAGTTGAGAGCACTGCATTGTGGGATGCAAATGTAGAATGTCAATTTCAGACACTAATCGCAAGCACGTACGTGAAACTAGTACGTGAAACTAGTACGTGAAACTAAATGTTTCTATGGCCATGTTTGGATTTGAATACTGTACAATATATGCTGTATATTGTATACTCTTTTTTTTTATAATAGTATGCAAAGTAGTATGCAATGATAATTATTTCTAGGGCTAATTTGCATTTAGAAAATCAACTAAAGATTGGAAATGCATGGCCAAGTTGAGAGCACTGCATTGTGGGATGCAAATGTAGAATGTCAATTTCAGACACTAATCGCAAGCATGTACGTGAAACTAGTACGTGAAACTAGTATGTGAAACTAGTATGCAGTATGCCATGCTAAATGTTTCTATGGCCATGTTTGGATTTGAATACTGTACAATATATGCTGTATATTGTATACTCTTTTTTTTTATAATAGTATGCAAAGTAGTATGCAATGATAAACATTTCTTGGGCTTATTTGCATTTGCAAAAAAAAAAATCACTGGAACCGAATGATGAAGTTGAGTGTATTGTGGGTCAGTACCTACTGTGCACATTTTGGCTAATGCAGTATATGCGTATGGAAATTTCAGATATTATGCACCGTTCCAATCGCACCCCATAAACACCAGCACGTGCGGTGTCTCCCAGCACGCACACTAACCTGCTGTCCTGGGGGTGGGGAGTGCAGTGGAGCCTGGAGGCCCATCTGGTGAGAGATGATTGGCTGTGACTGGACCTGCTGCATGCGGATTGGCTGGTTGAGGAGGGAACCCTGGTGCAGAGAGAGCTGCTGGTGGAGGGGAGGGCTGATCTGGAAGGACGCTGGGGGGGAGGCACTGAGTGCGGGCAGCATGGCCGAACGGGGCAGGCCGTGTCTGGGAGCCCCCGCCGCGTAGCTCTGGAGGTCCGAGAGGGGGAAGGGGCTGGGGCCCAGGTACGGGGAGGAGGGCTGGGGCGGGACGCTGTACAGGGGGGCGTTGGGGGGCATCATGTGTGACGACGGCTGACTAGACTGGGCGCTTTTGCTCTCCACCGGGTCACTGTAGGTCTGACAGAGAGAAAATGCACATCAACAAATACATTTCACTGAGAAATTGCTGGTAAATTTCACAAATAACGGCAGATGACACGCGACCTTTTGAAGCAGAAAGACTGAAAAACGCGCGCCATAATCTTTATATTGCGGTATCAAAAAATATTTTTATAGCGTAATTTAGAGCTGGACGCGCTTCAAACGGAGATCGCGATTCTGAACAGACAAATAGACAATTTGAGACTTTTCATTGAAAAAGAGGATTGCGCGAACGATTCAACGACTCACTTATAAAGGTTTCACTTGTTTCGTGACTCAGCGCTTTGAACAAATCTCTTGAATGAATGATTCAATGACTCAATGATTGAACACTTAATCCCCTCATAAAAAACAAAAAAAAACCCCTATCCTTCCCTTTTCCCTTCCTGTACTCTAGTTTACGGTACTGAGCAAACTTGCATTGTGAGCACTTCCAGTGTTATTTGCCAATTCACGATTTGTATTCCTCACTTGTGAGTCGCTTTGGATAAAAGCGTCTTCTAAATGTAAATGTAAGTGATTCAATGCTTTTAACAGTCACTTGTCGCCACCTACAGGTGTAACGATGTCATCTTTTATGCGATCTTTAAAGCACCAAGTCACGTTCAAGACATTTTTATTGCAACTGCAGACATCAGTGTTTATATCCGAACTATAAACTTATAAGTAGTTCTGTGATAATATGAATTATCTGACCTGTTTTTAGTATTGACACACTCGCCCAAAAACGTGACGATCAGAGCGTCTTTTGCTTCAATGGCAATTAAATCTCTTTAATAGCTCATTTGTTTCTGAGCGAGCGACATGAATTCTCCTGCATGTTTCTGGGAGAAACGGATCTCCCACGCGTCTCCTCTAGAGATCCCAAGAAATAACCGATTGAGATTTCAATACGATCACATTAAAGTTCGAGCGCTCACGTTGACTCATTCGTATTTTCTCCTGAGGACGTTCAGGTGAATCATTTGAGGTGAGATTTAAATGAATCACGCACGAGCATCGTTCTTCAGGAGACAGTGCGACTCAAACACAAACACATCCGCCTCTGATATGTCAAATTGAGAGCATGCGCTCACTGCGGAGCATTGTTTCATTATCGCTTTATGCATCGTAAATGGCAATATGTATTTCAAATGCCAGCGCGTGACGGGCAGTCGGTCGCGTTCATCAGCCGTCACAATCGTGCCGCTCTGGCGACGCCTCGTATATATTGAGCAGAACCTCTAAACGGATCCACGTGAAAAGATTGAGATCCGTGTCCGTAGAGAACGAACGGGAAAGCGAGCACGTTGAGCGAGCACATCTGCTTCGGACATTTTCAAACATTTCTCTTTAAATTAAACAAGTGGAGATTGTCCAGATCCTGACCGTACATCGTCGACGTTTCAAAAGCTTTAGGGTTATCGATGGTGCCATTAACCGCCTCGTATTTCACAAAACCTCCAAACAACATCACAAACGAAAGTTCTCACTTTTTGTGCAAGAAAATGTGAGTCGGCGTTCTGGACGGTTGCCAGATTTTAAAGACACAAACACAAACTACTGAGACAATAACGCGTCACCCATACAAAAGATCACTGCAGTTTTTGTTACATAGAGAAAAATGCATTAAAAAACTGCAGTATTGCAGTGTCACCTAAAATGTCTGTAGTTTTACTGGAGTACAACTATACTGCAATACATCTAAAGTACTAGTGAAATAAAACTGCAGTTCTACTGTTTTTAAACTTCATGCAACTTTCAGTTGTACTTCATTTTACTGCAGCTGTACTGTGACTATACTTCATTAGACTGCAAATCTATGGTTGTGCTTCATTAAACTGCAGTTAAACTACTTGGTACGGCAGTTCCTTTTTGTAAGGGCAGACTTTAAAATAGCACCAGGTGCAAGATTTCAAACACGCGCAAACTTCCCATTTCCCACAAATACGGCGAAACAAAAAGTGCATAAAACCTCACTGACGAGTAAAGAGAGTAATCCTCTTTTCACGAGTGTGTGTTTCAAGTTTTGATGTGGATTTGATCGTTTTTTGTATCATATTTTCAATGCACGAGAGTATACGAACACATCAATCAAAGCATCTGCCAAAAACAGATTTTGACGAAATATTTAATTATACGCAATGAAGGACGAGAAAGGCGTTTAATAAAAGCCTCCGAGGTTGATGAATACTGTATTCACGGCTTAATCAACGCTCTTGTTTTGGGCCAAGGAGCTCCGAGAGCGAGGTATGGAAAAGGAGAGAGAGTGTTTAGCATGAAAATGCAATTTGCGTTTTTCAAAAGAGAAACAATGAATGTAAAATTAGTGGTTCGAAATGGCTGCGTTTTATTATGCAGATGAACGTATGCGATGAAACCACAGATTGTGCTGATTTCTGCTCGTTTGAATCTGTCAGAATCGCTTTCGCGGAATTGCTATCGATTTATGGATCGCACATGCGTAATGCAGGCAGTCCGATAGATTAAAGCAACGGTTAGTGACCGCAGAAACATGACATGACTTGAACTAATGACGCTGTTTTGGGGAATGCTTACACGAGTGCGCCAACACTAAGAAGAATGAGCGTTTAAAGGATCAGCTCACACACCAATGAAGAATCCGTCATCTTTTATTTCCAAACCCGTTTGACTGAAAAGGAACATTTTGGCTGGATCTTTAAAAGGTTATTTTCTATGCAAGATCAATGATTTATGACTATGTTTAAATAGTGTTGCGTTCACACTGAGAATTCCAAATAGAATGTTGGATAACTTGACGCACTCGACAGCTGTCCTTATATGGCGGAGGGGGGCGGGGCTAACAGACCGGTGTCGAATGACAAAACACGGAGAGTGCGTCATTTGGGACACAACTAATGTCTGCCAGAGTGTTTTTTTTAGGATTAATTATATGCAATTGCAGTATTTATTAACCTTTTGAGCTTTTATTACTATATTTTAGATTTAATTTTAATTTAAGTTTTTTGTTTGATATTTGTATTTAGCTTTAATATATATATTCAGCTTTTTGTATATGTTTCAGTTTTAGCACTTTAGAATTTTAGAAACTAAATATTTTAAGATATTTCATATTAGTATGTCATTTAATATTTTATTTATTTTATTTCAATTAACAAAATTATTTTTAGCTTTTGTTTTAGTCAACAATAACAACACTAGTCACAAAAAAAAAAAAAAAACCACCATAAAAGTAGTCCATTTGCACTATATTTCTTATAAATCTTCCAGAGTCGTATGATGGACTGGCATGAAAGTAAAAATGACAAAAAAAATATTTTTTTGCTGAACTATCCCTTTAAAACACACGTACACGAGCACTTTTGCACTACATTCGCAAATTTTGTGCTGAAATCTTTAGTCTAATGTTTACCCCTCCCAACATTAGCGCTGACCCATAGATATCAAAGACGTGAACCCGTCCGGTTACCTTGGAAACCAGGCTGGCTCGGTACGCTGCCAGGGCCTTCAGGTACTCCTTCTTCGCTGCTTCTGTTTTCCGTTTGTATGCCTGCGAGGACACGAAACACAACTGTGAATAAACACACAAACGGACACGAGCGTAATGCTAGAATATGACCACTTAACCTTGGCTTTGCACCTGGCCAGTGTCACGTCAACAACTTTCAACCTCATGCATCTACACAAAAACACTTCCAGGAATAAAATCTAGTCATTTTAGCTCTTTACGGTTACATTGGAGAAGAAAATGATTGCATGCATAAAGATCTCATTGATTTACATTACATGCATCAGAATTTCATCACTTTTTGTCCATATGCAACACACACACACACACACACACACACATATAGATTTATAAGTATACATCCCACTTCAAAGAAGCGGGACAGAGGAAAAACATGGGGGTTGTGGAGGGAGAAAGACGGAATTCAAGCCTGAATTTAACACAGAAGGCAGCCTATGCAAACAAAGTGAATGAAATGCGATGTAGGCTAATGTAATTGCTTGTCAATCATTTCACATCCCAGAATTACGGTTTCCATTTCTTCTTGGCAACGAGTGCAGCCAATTCCCTTCTGAAACTGGGGCGGACATCAGAATGATGAGGGAAAACACACTTTAAATCTGTGACAAAATACGTCACGGTGCTTCCAGGCACATCGAGGCGACAACGCTAAATTGCAAACGGAGAAATTGGGTGAAAAAAAAACGATGCGACTTAACAAGGTGAATATGGCTGCAATCCCATAGGAAGATAAAAACACCAATGAGATCTCTTTAATATCTCAATTCTGCCTCCTAGACGGATTATATGGAGTGCAAACTTTTTAGATATCGAAACAGACAATTCCTATCTTTTATGGAATATTGCAGTGTTTATTCGAAATGATTTATCATTATTGTTTTAAACTCATGTTCCTCGTCATCTTGAATCAGAATATCTTCTCTTCTCTGATGACGAGGGCGGGGCAACCTGTCACTCACGTGAGATCCACCAATAGCAAACCACCACCATCCAATCAACTCCCCACAGACACAATCAAGTTGTTCTAAATCATTTGTTCATGTTTCACTCAGATAATTGGAACAATAGAGGAGAAAAGACTAGCACATCTTTTGGAAGATCAATTCGTTGTCCACACTGTAAAAAAGGAAACGTTGTGAGAAGTGCATTTATATATGTACGTTCTCTCAACAACTGTCCTTAGTAACTGCTTGAATTTGTTTGTTTCATTTCTTTTTTCAAGTTGCGTGCGCCGGTCGTTTAAAAAAAGTTTGGGCGAACATATGATACTGTGGTGGCTGTTACGAACTATTTAAATCTTGCTGGTTTGGTGTCTCATGATTCAAATCCAGTGACGCTGGCTGGTAGTGATGATTCTCTCTGACCAATCAGTGATCTGCAGTGTTTACAAGTCACATTTAGTATTGTATGGTACGCTTAGGACCTCAATCAAGGTTGTACTATTTATGCGAACCAAACCATTCTGTACCAAGCTGTGCCATGCAGTGGAAAAGCATCAAAAATCGAGCCGCTCCGAATGTCTCATGCACTGGAAAAGCACCCAGAATGGAACAGTTCCAAAATGTACCAGGCAGTGGAAAAGCGTAAAAAAATGAGCCGTTCCAAATTGTCCCATGCAGTGGAAAAGCCCCCAAAATTGAGCCGCTCTGAAATGTACCATGCAGCGCCAAAAATGGAGCCATGCCAAAACATTCCATGCAGTGGAAAAGTGCCAAAACTGGAGCCGTTCCAAATCGTCCCATGCAGTGGAAAAGCGCCCAAAATTGAGCCGTTCCGAAATGTACCATGCAGTGGAAAAGCATCAAAAATTTAGCCATTCCGAATGTCCCATGCACTGGAAAAGCCCCCAGAATGGAACAGTTCCAAAATGTACCATGCAGTGGAAAAGCGTTAAAAAAAAAAAAAAAGAGCCGTTCCAAATTTTCCCATGCAGTGGAAAAGTGCCAAAAATGGAGCCGATCCAAAACATCCCATGTAGTGGAAAAGTGCCAAAACTGGAGCCGTTCCAAAACATCCCATGCAGTGGAAAAGTGTCAAAACTGGAGCCGTTCCAAATCGTCCCATGCAGTGGAAAAGCGCCCAAAATTGAGCCATTCCGAAATGCATCATGCAGTGGAAAAGTGCCAAAACTGGAGCCGTTCCAAAACATCCCATGCAGTGGAAAAGTGTCAAAACTGGAGCCGTTCCAAATCGTCCCATGCAGTGGAAAAGCGCCCAAAATTGAGCCATTCCGAAATGCATCATGCAGTGGAAAAGTGCCAAAACTGGAGCCGTTCCAAAACATCCCATGCAGTGCAAAAGCGCCACAAATTGAGCCATTCCGAAATGCTTCATGCAGTGGAAAAGCGCCAAAAATGGAGCCGTTCCAAAACATCCCATGCAGTGGAAAAGTGTCAAAACTGGAGCCGTTCCAAATCGTCCCATGCAGTGGAAAAGCGGCCAAAATTGAGCCATTCCGAAATGCATCATGCAGTGGAAAAGCGCCAAAAATTGATCCGTTCCGAACTGTCCTATGCAGTGGACAAGCGCCATAAGTAACTTTGCAAATACATGTTATTTAACTCTCATTAGCAGTAACAGTATTTGTATAGGGTTCACTTTAGTAGAATAAGTTGACATGTCGTTGCACCAAAATAAAGTGTTACCGAATATAATGGTAAAAGATTGTACATGGACCTAAACACTTGACACACAAACGTAAAAAAAAATATCAGCAAACGGCAAAACAAAACAACTAAAACAGTCACTGCATAATTTATAATTGATTCATACTGCAATGCATGAACTCATAAACCCTTAACATTTCAGCAATATTTCTCATGAAATTCTTTAAGACCATTATGTTTTACTCACACGTGTGTTTTTAATGCATTTACAATTAGCTCAGTCTCTGAGAAACTGGAATAAAAGTTCAATAAACTGGAAACTATGTACTTTCTTTTTTTACACTCCAGCAACCAAATGAATTGATTTGTGAGTGCGAACTCTGAGGCACCACTTCAGGTTTTAATTATTCAATTATGTTTAATCAAATGATATAAATAATGATAACCGTGACTGTTGATCTGTCAGCACGCTTGAACCTTCACTGAGGTGTTGCTTTTAACCAACAGACCCAAAACTACGGAATTGCTCTCGAATACCGTCAGCAAACGCGAGTTTGTGACCTTGCATGTTGCTAGTTAAATATTGAACGGGTGGCATCGTTTCTTGTAGTAATGAACTCCCAAGGAGCTCCCAGCAGCTTTGGTTTCAAATTAATTTAACCTCCACTAATGAGTGGCCCTAACGACAGCAGCTCTTAAATAAATTACCATGCCTAAGGATTTCTAATTATTCCAAAGTGAGCGGATTCATTAGCAATTGAAGCCGTCAGAGAGGGAGCAGGTCGCTATGAATTAGAAGTAACGGGAGCGTCGGTGCCACAGAGCATGTGTTGGCGTCTTAATCGTGACACGGCGGTCGCCCCCCCCCGCAGAATTAGCTGTAATTGTACCTTAATGAAATGTTCTTGTTTGATAACCGCTTAATTATGGAAGACAATAACTCGTGAGACCCGCTGACACGGAGAATGGGCTCAAACCCGGAGGGGAGAAAGATATATCGAGCTGACGGGCTGGATTTTGGTGTTAGAGGGAGACCAAGATGTCAAAACTCTTCATTTCTGTCTGTCTCACACAGCAGAATGTGCTTGATCAGCAGAGATGATGTTGATAGTGACAGGATGAGAAACAACTAGTTGAGTTTGATACGATATTATCTAGTGCCGGACGATCCCACAGACCTTCCAGAAGAGCAACGGCTGATAATTAATGAGGCCCACGCTTCCGGTGACATTCCCGCAAAACAACGAGATCATTACATACAAAACATGCCTGAATCTCATGTCCAGGTCACATGACAACCCCAGATTTTAATCATTGTGATGCATTTGACAACATTTGTGTTTTACTTGGTAAAGTAAAAGTTTGTAATTCTGTATAAAAAACAAACAAACTGTAATTCGCATTATTTCCACATAAAAAATGACTGGAATTCAATTAACTTTATTTAAATCAGCATAAATAAAGAGCAATGAAACAATTACTTACATGATATATAAACAATTCTACTGTTAATTCAATATATATATTGACAAAATTTATGAAGGGTGTCTGGAATATGTATCTGGTTATGTTCTTTAGATGTATGCATAAAAAGTAAGAAAAAGAAATAAAACAATATTATATTCGGGTGCTAAATTTTCATGATAATAATGTTACAATGCAAAAAGTGGTAATGATTCATCTTTAGTTATAATATGAAATTTTAAAATGAAAAATATCTTAAAAAAAAAATGAATATAATGTAATAATGAACAGAAAACAAAGTAAAGAAAGCAACCGGAACGTGTTTGTATGTGTAGAAGGGCAGAGCCGGTCCTTAATGAACTGGGTGTGACTGGAGCTCTGAAGCTTCTCTAAGCAGTAAATAAATGTTAGGGAATGAAGGCTTATTGCCTGCGGTTGAGAGGGCGGCTGGAATTATGCCTGTTCAGCCACCACGGTTCTACATCATTTAACATATACATCATTCACATGACTGACAGGTCAGGGCCATCACTAAAAAAAATGACAGTCATCTATTGGAGCAGAGGCCTATCAATCATCCGCTAATGGCCCTATCAGAGCAGCTCCTCTGCAGACATGACTCCTCCCACTTCGCTCTCTTCACAGAATACTGCGCTTTGAGGATGGGAAACATAATGTTGCACTAGCTTCCCTAGATTAAGAGCACTAAAGCTCATCGTATACACCCTTAGAGCAAAATATAAAGACTGTTATGTAAGGAACTCGATTTTCCCCCAGAAATTGCTTGTAAGTTTCACTAACAATTACAATAAAACAGCAAGTAATTTGCGCTAACTTCCTTTGATTATAAGCAGTAGAAGGTCTATCTTTGAAAAAGAAAATACTCAGAATGGATGGGTGAATGGATGGGTGGATGGATGGATAGTGAATGGGTCGATAAATGGGTGGATGGATGGGTAGATGATGGATGGATTAATGGGTGGATGGATGGATGAGTAGTGAATGGGTGGATGGATGGGTAGATGATGGATGGATTGATGGGTGGATGGATGGATGAGTAGTGAATGGGTGGATGGATGGGTAGATGATGGATGGATTGATGGGTGGATGGATGGATGAGTAGTGAATGGGTGGATGGATGGGTAGATGGATGGATAGTGAATGGGTCGATAAATGGGTGGATGGATGGGTAGATGATGGATGGATTAATGGGTGGATGGATGGATGAGTAGTGAATGGGTGGATGGATGGGTAGATGATGGATGGATTAATGGGTGGATGGATGGATGAGTAGTGAATGGGTGGATGGATGGGTAGATGATGGATGGATTAATGGGTGGATGGATGGATGAGTAGTGAATGGGTGGATGGATGGGTAGATGATGGATGGATTGATGGGTGGATCGATGGATGAGTAGTGAATGGGTGGATGGATGGGTAGATGATGGATGGATTGATGGGTGGATCGATGGATGAGTAGTGAATGGGTGGATGGATGGGTAGATGGATGGATAGTGAATGGGTCGATAAATGGGTGGATGGATGGGTAGATTGATGGATGGTGGATGGGTCAATAAATGGGTGGATGATTGGGTCAATAAATGGGTGGGTGGATGGATGGATGGATGGTGGGTGGATGGATGGATGGATGGATGAGTAGATGATGGCTGGAAGGGTCAAAGAATGGGTGGATGGATGGTTAGAAGGATTAATAGTGAATAGGTGAATGGATGGATGGGTGGATGGATGGATGGTGGATGGGTCGATAAATGGGTGGGTGGATGGGTAGATGATGGATGGGTGGATGGAGGGTGGATGGACGGATGGATAGGTAGTGAATGGGTGGATGGATGGGTAGATGGATGGATGGTGGATGGGTCAATAAATGGGTGGATGGATGGATGGTGGGTGGATGGATGGATGGGTGGATGGATGGTGAATGGGTGGATAGTGGATGGGTGGATGGATTGATGGATATGGATATGTTGATAAATGGGTGGGTGAATGGGTAGATGATGGATGGATGGGTGGATGGGTCAATAAATGGGTGGATGGATGGGTAGATGATGGATGGATGGATGGTGGATGGATGGATGGATGGGTGGATGGGTCGATAAATGTGGATGGATGTGGGTGGATGGTTAGATGATGATGGATGGATGGGTGGATGGGTGGATGGATGGGTAGATGGATGGATAGTGAATGGGTGGGTGGATGGATGGATGGATGGATGGATGGGTGGATGGATGGTGAATGGGTGGATGGATGGGTCAATAAATGGGTGGATGGGTGGGTAGATGATGGATGGATGGGTGGATGGATGGGTAGATGGATGGATAGTGGATGGATTGATGGATATGGATATGTTGATAAATGGGTGGGTGGATGGGTAGATGATGGATGGGTAGATGAAGGATGAGTGGATGGATAGATTTTTTGTTTAATTCAAGTAACACACTGATTTAAACAAAATGTTGACGTAGAAAAAACTAAAATAGCATCTTTTTGTAAAACATACCTGAATAATCTTTGTTCAAAAATCAAAAAAAAATATTTTCAGGAATCTGCTCACGACTGATTTCAGAACACAGTGACTGCGAAATGTTGAAGTGGAATGATATAAATAGTACTTGTTTGTTTTATTTACAACTTTGAGAAATCTTTTCTTGTTTGTTTGTTTATTTTTACAGTGTACTAAAATATGAATATAACAAGAATCAGGCCCCATTGACTGACTTCAAAACACGTCTTAGACATTCATATTCATCAAACACGGCATCAAAGTTTTGGAACAGCCAAAGTTCTAGGGATCGAAACAGAGCCAAAGTGTAAAACCTCGGCCAAACGTTAGTAGCAGGTGATGATCTCACCGAAACATGACATAACCAGCGCTAATCAGCGAATTAAATGCACTCCGGGGACACGCGTCCTCGTGACCTCATCAGCTCCAGCGATACGGAACAGATGCGTTCCGATCCTCCGGAGTCGAGTCACGAAGGAACGATCCCTTCCCCGACTTGCTTCGCGACGAGAGAAAAAAAGTCACCTTGTTATCCCAGATAAATAAAAACAACAAACAGACGCCGCCGCCCAAGGACAAGCCTTATTATGCGAGGAATTTGTGAAGAAAAACCAAATGAAGCCTAGATGTTTCCCGTCTGAGTTTTCCAGCGAACCAAGGGTTAAAATGCACAAACAATAACATTTCGGAGAGCAGATGTCCTTGAGGGGGAATTGAAGGGCGCTGGGTGATGGCTAATCTCGTATTCTCAGCATGATCGAATCACCAGGCAACAGATATAAATAAAAAGAGCCCAGGAAATGAGGAATTCACATTCAAGGGTGTCAGCAGCAAAATGAAGATTCATGGTGAAGAGGGGAGAGTGAAGGAGGCAAAAATTAACTGCAAATAAAAGGACACAGCAGCTCTCAGAAAGAGAAAAAAGGAGAGCGAGCGAGAGAAATATCAGTCGGTGGAGGGGTGAACGTGCTGCACTCTGTCACTGAGGCAGGTGGCTCTTATTTGACATGCAATAGCAGCCGTGTGTTATGGAGGATATGCTAAAAATACAGCGGCCGTCTCAAACACACACACACATCTCAGTGGAGCCACAGCTCATTACGGACACACACTCACACGTGTTCTCATGCACATCAATGCATACTACAGAATCTCTCAAACACTCTGATTACAGAACACATAAACACTTAGAAATCATCTACCTGTGTGCAAAACCTTTTGAAAAATGAATTGTTTTATTCAGCAAAGGATGCAATAGATTGATCCGTTTCCACCAAAATCCGAAGCAGCACGATCAGAATGATTTCTGAAGGGTCATGTGACTCGGAAGACTGGAGTAATGATGCTGAAAATTCAGCGTTGATCACCGGATATAAATGACACTGTACCGTATATTCACATGGAAAAGTAACTTAAAATCGTAATAATAATATTTCACAGTTTTGATGTATTTTTGATCAAATAAACGCAGCCTTGATGAGCAGAAGAGACTTCTTTTAAAAGCATTAAGAAATCTTTCCAATCCCAAACATTTGAATGATATTTTATACATCCTCCACCCATTCACCAATCCATCCATCCATCCATCCATCCATATATCTATCCATCCACCAATCTATCCACCCTTCCATCCATCCATCCATCCATCCACCCATCCAATACATCCATCCATCCATATATCTATCCATCCACCAATCTATCCACCCTTCCATCCATCCATCCATCCATCCATCCACCCATCCAATACATCCATCCATCCATCCATCCATCCAATACATCCATCCATCCATCCATCCACCCACCTAACCATCAATTCATTCATCACCTACCCACTCTTCCGTCCAGTTCATCCATCCATCCATCCATCCATCCATCCACCCACCCATCAATTCAATACATCCACCCACCCAACCTTCCTTCCACCCATCCATCCATATATCTATCCATCCACCAATCTATCCACCCATCCATCCACATGTCCATCCATCCACCCACCCACCAATTCACCCGTCCATCGATTCATTCATCCACCCACCCAATACATCCATCCATCCACCCACCCACCCACCCATTCACCCGTCCATCGATTCATTCATCCACCACTCCCCTTTCTGTCCAGTCCATCCATCCATTCATCCACATGTACATCCATCCATCCATCCATCTACCCGACCACCCACCCACCCATCCAATACATCCAACCATCCATCCATCCATCCATCCATCCATCCACCCACCAGTCGATCCACCCTTCTGTCCATTCATCCATCCATCCATCCACCCACCCACCCATTCATCCTTCCATCGATTCATTCATCCACCTACCCACCCTTCAGTCCAGTTCATCCATCCATCCACCCACCAGTCGATCCACCCTTCTGTCCATTCATCCATCCATCCATCCATCCATCCATCCATCATCCACCCACACACCCATTCAACCTTCCATCGATTCATTCATCCACCTACCCACCCTTCAGTCAAGTTCATCCATCCATCCACCCACCCATCAATTCAATACATCCACCCACCCACTCTTCCGTCTATCCATCCATCCATCTATCCATCCATCCAATCCATCCATCCATCCATCCATCCATCCACCCACCCGTCCATCGATTCATTCATCCACCTACCCACCTTTCTGTCCAATCCATCCATCCATCCACCCACCCATCAATCCAATACATTCAGCAATCCACCCACCCACCCTTCCGTCCGTCCATCCATCCACAAGTCCATCCATCCATCCATCCATCCATCTACCCGACCACCCACCCACCCATCCAATACATCCATCCATCCATCCACCCACCAGTCGATCCACGCTTCTGTCCATTCATCCATCCATCCATCCATCCATCTACCCGACCACCCACCCACCCATCCAATACATCCATCCATCCATCCATCCACCCACCAGTCGATCCACCCTTCTGTCCATCCATCCATCTACCCGACCACCCACCCACCCATCCAATACATCCAATACATCCATCCATCCACCCACCAGTCGATCCACCCTTCTGTCCATCCATCCATCTACCCGACCACCCACCCACCCATCCAATACATCCATCCATCCATCCATCCATCCATCCATCCATCCATCCATCCACCCACCAGTCGATCCACCCTTCTGTCCATCCATCCATCCATCCATCCATCCATCCACCCACCCATTCACCCTTCCATCGATTCATTCATCCACCTACCCACCCTTCCGTCCATCCATCCATCCAGCCACAAAAGAGCAACTTCTGAGCAACAAAACATCGATCTGAATTTACTGACTTGTTTCTGTTCTTCTCCCAGACTGTCCCACATGGAGGCCACGATCTTGGAGACGTCTCCGAAGGTGGCATTGGGGTTTTGGCCCTTGATGGCGGCTTGAGTGTCCCTGAAGAAGAGTGCGTAGGCTGAGACAGGCTTCTGTGGCTCGTTGGGGTCCTTCTTCTTCTTCTTCTTCTGAGGTTTGGGCTTGGGCTTCATCATGTCAGAGGAGGGTCGCTTCTCTCCCGTGATCTGAAGGGGAACAGAGAGAGAGAGAAAGCGAATGAGTCGTGATGCACAAATGATTTTTCTGAAGCACAAACACAGAAATTCTTGTGCACAATCGGTAGAAATATAGTGTCAGTGTTCACATTCAGACATTGTGACTACACACCAATAATTTAGATAGCGCTCATATTACTTATGAATGTGGAAAAGTGCAACTCGTAACATGGCGTCTTCTAAAGAGAGCCGATCTCCGATCTGTAAATTCTTTCCGACAAAGGGACTTTGCAGGAATCTGTGCTGGAATCATTCCAGTTCAGTTTCCTTGAAGAGCAAAGAATGAAAATGAAACATTAAACGCATGTGTAGTTTGTTGATATCTAAGAGTTCTTCGAGTGCATCTACATCTCCCAACATGCACTGCTGTTCCAGTCACTCGCATGTTTGGCTATGCAAATGCGGGTTGTCTTTTATCTGCAAACATCATGAAATAAAAATGTGATGCACTGGATTCCAGAATGCTTTCAGTCAAGCGACGGTGCCGTAATCTGCTGTGACAGTTCATGGACTCTCTTCAGTGCGCTGAAACATTGCGGCTGAAATTGATTTCTTAATGCAGAGAGTCCAGCAGACGTTGTTAATATCCCATTTGAATCAGTGCTGCATCATCTCATGTCTGATGCACACTAATATGCGTTTCTTCATCTAAAACCACGGTGCATTTAAAACAGAAACACAATTCCATTATATAAACGAGCAGAAATGAGGATAAAAACAGAGACGAAGAAAGAACGGTGAACAATACGTCTTTGTCTATACCAGGAGCAAAAAACACAGAAGAGTTACGAGTGACGAGTGAACGAGGTTTCTAGGGCAGAACTTGATGGTTAGATAACATCATTCTCTCTCATCAGCGTTTTCAATGTACCAAAAAAGAGAAACTAATTTGAAGAGAGAGGAAATGTAGCATGAAACGCTGACTGACGCTCCATTAAAACGGGCCGCTGTAAAATCTCCATTCGCGTCTGACTTTACATGTGATTTACATGATGCATTTACAAAAAACAACATTAGTGCCAAAACGAGTCTTAAAGTTAAAATGACGCCATAAACCAACATGTGATGACTCAGAAACACAATTCATTTTTGGAATATGTTGAAAAAATATGAAATATTAAAAAAGCCAATACTAAAGACTAGACTTTTATATAAATTTATAAGTACAGTCTTAATATATATATATCAATATTAAATTTTATATATATATATATATATATATAGATAAAGATATAATATATATATATATATATATATATATATATATATATATATATATAAAGTTTTTTAAATTATGAAACAATTAAATATTAAAAAGGGAATATTTAACGAATTATCTAATATATTAATATATTATTAATATTATTATATATACTAATATATTAATATATTATTATTTAAATACCAAAATTAAAAAATTTAAAAACACACATGTGTATATATATATATATATATAATTAATTAAAAAAATAAAATAAAATTATATATATCTATATATATATAATGTTAAGAACGCCATATCTCAATTTTAGTTCAATGAATTGTTCTGCAAACTTCCTACAGGAAATACATCAACACATCAACACAGAAAATGAACTATTTCATGTCCAAAATTATGTTTTCAATGTGAGTTAATCACATTTCACACTAAAAATATTCATATGTGATTTGAGTAGAGCATATGTGTCTCTCAAAACTGTGGAAAATGCAGAGTGAGTTTTTTGATTTGAATCAAGTCCAAACATGTTGTCAGTCCCAATTTTTTTTTTTTTTTTTTTGGCCCGTGAATATGTTGAGTATGTAGTACAGTACACGGCCTCCTCATACTCCACACGTGTTCTCGTGTTACTGCGGCGATTACGAACCTCAGAAGAAGATTTTTTTTTTATGAAGCTGGCCGATGCGAACGTGCAAAACGATGTTTTGCTTTGTGTTCGATGTGAAAACGCGTTTGCGAGTTTCTTTAATACATGATTGTATATTGTTTGTATGATTGTAAGTGTTTTTGCATACTTGTCTCCACATTGAAATGTGTTTATTGTCCTCACATATGTCGCCTATACCGGTATGTGCACAGCTGCATATTTCCGAACTAAAGACTCCTGGATTCAATTAATGCGTGCAAAAACACACACATTCACACGTGCATGAACATATATATATATAAATATATACATTCAGCATATTTCAATTACACACAGACGCATATGCCAGGTAAAAAAAAAAAAAAAAAAAAAAAAAGCAGCACATGCATTCTGGGAATAGACTGGAAATCAGCCACTAAATGCTTCAGATTTATATACATTTAATTTAATTAAGCGTAAACAAACACACATATGGCCTCCGTAAGCGCATGGCACATTCCAGAGGAAAATTAAACTCAGGATGGATGTGTTTGTGTTAGTGTCACAGAGTTTAAATACATTAGCGCGCATTTGTATGCGTCAAGGAGCAGAGAAGGAAATACCGATGGGAATGAAATGTGCTAATTGTTGCCTTTGTCCAGACGGCATTATTATTAAAATCCACCGGGATTGAACCAACAATACGGCTGACTGAAATGCTTCTTACTTATTTTGACTGGCAACAGAGCTGCTTTAAATCTACTCGGACCAGGTATAATTGCACCGGACTTTGTGGTGCATTAGGCCGGACTCTTCCATAAGCCCCGCTGAAGAACAATGTAATTTAAACATCATGTAAGTTAATTCACTCTTTGTATTCTCCAATCCAATTAAGCATGCAGCGTTGCGATAATGAGGGATTTCGAGCTGCCTGCGCATTACATGCAACATTCAAATTAAATTCAAACTGACACTTCCAATAAAAGGAGAGGATGACGGACAAGCAGGAGTAATTGGTTTTCTGGGACAATGAAAATGAAAAGAAGGATAGAGAGAGGCAGAGAGAGAGAGAGAGAGAGAGAGAGAGAGTAATGTTTTTGCCAGCAAATCACAGTGAACAAAAGACGTCAAGATGCGAAGTTAAAATGCAGAGATTTGTAAACACTATTGAGACGCACGGAAAACATTCACACTGAAGTTGCTTTTAAATAAAGAGGGGAAATTATTCTCAAAGCTCTCGTCTGCCGTTTATGCTCCTTTACAGCGTGCAACAGATGGCTTCCGGAAATAAAACCCCATTAATTATTTTTGATAAAGTATAAACCTTTCAGACCCGTCATGAGCTCTGAGGTCATTCACTGATGATTTATGATGCCGTAGCTCAAAATATTATGTGTTTTGATTTATTTTTGGCCGTGCCACGAGACTTTTTTTGTTTTTTCTGCTCACCGAGGCTGCATTTATTTGATAAAAAATACAGTAAAAATTTAAATATTATTAGAATTTAAATCATCTGTTTTCCATGTGAATATAGAGTCAAATATAATTTATATCCAGTGATCAAAGCTGAATTTTCAGCCTCATCACTCCAGTCTTCAGTGTCACATGATCCTTCAGAAATCATTCTGATATGATGATTTATTTGATAAAAAATACAGTAAAAATTGTGAAATATTTTTAAAATTTAAAATATCTGTTTTCTATGTGAATATATAGTCAAATATAATTTATATCCAGTGATCAAAGCTGAATTTTCAGCCTCATTACTCCAGTCTTCAGAGTCACATGATCCTTCAGAAATCATTCTGATATGCTGCATTTATTTGATAAAAAAATAGAGTAAAAATTGTGAAATATTTAAAAAATTTAAAATATCTATTTTCTATGTGAATATATAGTCAAATATAATTTATATCCAGTGATCAAAGCTGAATTTTCAGCATCATTACTCCAGTCTTCAGTCACATGATCCTTCAGAAATCATTCTGATATGATGATTTATTTGATAAAAAATACAGTAAAAATTGTGAAATATTTTAAAAATTTAAAATGTCTGTTTTCTATGTGAATATATAGTCAAATATAATTTATATCCAGTGATCAAAGCTGAATTTTCAGCATCATTACTCCAGTCTTCAGTGTCACATAATCCTTCAGAAATCATTCTGATAAGCTGCATTTATTTGATAAAAAATACAGTGAAAATTGTGAAATATTTTTAAAATTTAAAATGTCTGTTTTCTATGTGAATATATAGTAAACTATAATTTATATCCAGTGATCAAAGCTGAATTTTCAGCATCATTACTCCAGTCTTCAGTGTCACATAATCCTTCAGAAATCATTCTGATAAGCTGCATTTATTTGATAAAAAATACAGTGAAAATTGTGAAATATTTTTAAAATTTAAAATGTCTGTTTTCTATGTGAATATATAGTCAAATATAATTTATATCCAGTGATGAAAGCTGAATTTTCAGCATCATTACTCCAGTCTTCAGTGTCACATAATCCTTCAGAAATCATTCTGATATGAATCATTTCTGATTGTCATCAGTGTTGAAAACAGTCGTGCTGCTTCCGATTTTGGTGGATTACATTTTATTTTCCAGGTGTTTATGCAGTATTAACTTTTCACAATCATTGACTACAAATCGATATATCTATAATATAAGTCATCGATAATTTTACAGCATGCATTACTTTCTCCGTGTATTTTCGATGTTAGTATGGCTTATTCTGAGCAAACATGAACCAAAATATAGGAGCATGTGTTGTAAGTTTATGATACCAATGCATTAAAACATGTCTTTCTAAGGAGAGTGAAAATGACGTGCATTTTCATGCTGACCGCTCCGTAAAACGCCAGCGCTCTGGAGGAAACCGTTCATGTACCTTTGAGTGGTACTTTGCTTCCTCTTCCTGGGCGGAGCTCGAGGGGGAGGGCGTGGCTGACTGACTTCCTGACGATGACGGGGAACCGTGTGTAAAGGAGCCTTGGCCAATCTGAGAGCTGAGCTGGGACAGGGCGCTCATGGGGTGGGTCAGTATCCGGGCAGATCTGTTTAGCATGGGGCTGTGGTGGGCGCGGGGGTAATAACTGCCCGCTTGCCCTGCAAACGCCGGCATCTAGGGTGAGAGAAGAAGACCAGACTTTACTACGAGTAATTTTGAAAAGAAATAACCAATTGAGGCCGGAGACAAAAGATAATCGCTTCTTCCCTCACCCTTTGAAGTGGCCGTCCGATTACCGATGGTTAAGTCTCAATTAAAACCCAATGCATTAACCATGGAGGCCGTAAATATTCTGTGCAAAATTGCAATGCAACTGAACCCTGGGGTTTTGAGAGTGTCCTTTATAGTTTCAGCCTGACTTGTCATATCATAAACAGATTCGAGAGTGATCTAGATAGATAAGCATCCTTTACAGTAAGTCATCAACCGCACTTCTCTCAGCATGAATTTCAAAGCAACTTCAGAAAGCCACAACGCCATTGGTGCTCGACCCGGAAGAATCCCATGGCGACCACAATAGTGACTTGACACTTAAAAACAACAGTAAGAATTCACCACATAAGACGTTCGCTTAAGGTAAATAAGTCGTGCGTGCATTAACATGTAGACAGGGTCGGGGAGAAACGAGATACAAGTAACTTAGTGACGTATTTAAAATGCAAAATTTGAGTGACATTTTCAATGGGTCACTCAATTTTCCATCTGAAAAGTGTTTTAGATTACCAAAGTGATTACTTTGAGTTTTAATGTCATTTAAACAGCGATTGGTGATTCTCTGACTCTGACCGTCTGAAAAAGACGAGTTCAGTTTCATGTTTTCCACTGTTTTCATGTTTTGAGAGTCATTTTATAATTCACTCGACACTGTGACTTTTTCTCACAATTGTGAGTTTGCATTTTACAATTCTGACTTTTTTTCTCAGAATTGCGAGATTTAAACTCACAATTGCAAGTTATAAAGTCAGAATTAGGAGATATAAACTTGCAATACTGATTTTTTTTCTTGCAATTGTGAATTTAGAATGTGAGTTTATATCTCATAATTCTGACTTTATAACTCACAATTGCAACTTTATATCACACAATTCTGAGGGAAAAAGTCAGAATTGTGAGATAAAAACTCACAATGACCTTTTTTGTGTTTGTTTCACACTTATTAGTATTCCAAAGTATTCTAAAGTATTTAGATGAAGTCACTAAACTTGAGTAACGTAACGAAATACGTTACAAATGACTTTTTAAAGCATGTATTTTGCAATCTGTAGTGAAATACATTTTAAAAATAACAACATTATTTTATTGCGTACAGCTCCTGGTTAAACAGGATTGAGGTTGTTTAGTTAATAAGCCCATGCACACTCTTCGTTTCACATTCATTAGTACATTTACACCAAAGATACGTAAGATGAAGCCAGGCATTGCTAAATTAAGTGAGTTAATTTGCTAAAAACGTAAACTCAAATAACTGAACCCTCTCAAACTAAGCATCCGTAACTCTTGTAGTTTAATATTTCACCGTATTTCATTTCCATCGGCGCTCTTCAAAAGGCATCTCATCAGGAGATGTGAGCGGATGTCGACGGCAGGACTGCGAATGGATGTATTCATTTACACATAAATAGGAATACTTAGCCAGCCACAAATCAAAAAGAAAGAGAAATAGAGAAAGTTGATGAACTAGCACTTATTAGCTCCATGCAACATTCACGAGCTGAGCTGAATTAAACATTACATATCAACTGTGCGCTTTTAAAATGATTCATGAAGGTCCGGGCAGAGTAAACATTACCGTAACGGCTGTGATCTTAGCGAGAGCTTGTAATAGTGCTAATTAACCTCTCAAGACTTGCTAATAGATGAAATTTGAAATGAAAGAGCGAGAAAAATGCATGAAGTCCACAATCGCGGCCTGGAATCTACAGGACATCCTACTACGTGTCGGCACAAAAGCGGACCTGAAACAAAGGCTTTCCTCATTTAGACGTTTCGGAGCTCGAACACTCAACAGCCCCTCGAAAAGCGGCCCAAACACAACCTCCAACCTCAAATCAAATTTCAGCAACACCATTAGTTCAATTTTCAAATGCAGCGAAATAGCTTTAATGTTGGAGAGAGAGGGAGAGAGAATCCATTAATTTTCCATTTTCTGTGGAGTTGCTCTTTAAGGGCTTTCACAAACCAAGAAGCATTGAAAAACCAATTAATCAAACATGAATGGCCTATCATAGCGACGGCAACCCCATTTCCATAGCAACCGCTGCCGGCCAAGAGCATCACCCTGTTCTTTAATCTGGGTGCAGAACACACAAAAGACAAGAGAGAGAGAGAGAGAGCCAACGGGTTCACTGAGTGAATTTTCATATTACGCCGAATTCTGTGATTGGAACCTTTGTTGGGACAAAAGGTACCGGGACGACTCGGCAGTCAGCCGCGAAAACCACCAATCTATCATAGTCTATTCTCTCTCTCGCTCGCTGAATAATTTATGGTATTTGTTTCCAAAGCATCATTGCAGGGCCCTCGTCCCGTTTGAAATTCTGAATATCATTTCAATAGTGTTGACTCGAATTACTGGCCCATTTCTTGCTGAGAAAAGGCAGTGCAAAAAAAATCAAAAAAAAAAAAAAATGAGAATACAGTGAATGAATGCGCACGGAAACCTCTGATTAACTGTGTTTCGTCTCTCTTTCTGTTTGCCGAACGCACAACCAGATGAAATTCCCAGGAAAGCTCAACAGAATTTGCACAGATTTAGAGCTGCACGATTCTGGATGAATTGAGAATCTTGATTTTTTTTTTTTTTGATTCAATTCTTCCATGAACAAAACAAACTGTAATTTACTAGAGGTTCTGACAAAATTGTACTTGCTGCAGTCTATTTAAAATGTTCTGAATCAAAAAAAAAACAAAACAGGATTGAGTGAATGATTCAATGACTCGCTCACTTGTTTCGTTACTGGATGAATCAGCGTTTTTTGAACGAATCTATTGAATGAATGATTCAATGAGAAATGTGTTTTTAACAGTCACTTGTCGCCACCTACTGGTGTAACGATGTAGTCCTTAATTAAAGAATTTTGATCGCTTCTGTACACATCAGTGTTTATATTTGAACTATAAACTTTTATCCTAGAACTTCTGTGATAATATCAATATTTGTAGCACAGAAATAATGATTCTGTGTTTCTGAAGCGGTTTCACACCATAGTCTCTCTCTGGCTCCAAATGTCCGCTGTGATTTTAAATTTTTATAAAGGTTCAATAATCGTTGGCATTTAGGAATGAGATCGCGCGGGTGTTTGAATCGCCATCGCCATCTTTTAACGAGTAATATATGCCTTTTGAGTTTCATTTCTATAGCATTACCTTAAAAATAACACATCAAAATAACGCATTTTTAGTTTAGTTTATTTGAAACACCACAATTAGATTCTGTGTGTTAACATTAGTTTTACACGAACTGACGATTCAAAAGGCTTCTAAAGGCCGATCACATCAAGAACAATGACTACGTTAGCGTGCACGATATCGCTCAGTTTATTCTCAGTCGTTTTTCCGTTTATTTGTCGCATTAAACGGATGGATTCCGATTGGCTGTCCATGTTTTTTTCACTTATCAACTATGTTCTGAAAGTGATTCCAAAGATATTTAGATATGAGAAGGATTTTAAAACTATATATTTACTAGCAAATCAAAAATAGCTTTATCACAATAACAAATACACACAGATCAAACTCAGCCCGAAACAAAAAACATGCACGGAAGGAGATGTTTTCATCAATATCTCCTGTCCTTTATGCATGGTCTACTGTACCGTTTCATTTTAACATTAGACTTTTATTTTCTAAAGCCATTGCTCTCATATTTCACATTAAATAAGCAATTTCTAAGCGAACGAAATCGGCAAACGAGCGAGTGTTTTGTGAGAGCGTGCCCGGCCCTGTTATTCCAAACCACATTTGCTTTCAATTTATTTGGAGTCACGGTTATAATCAAAAGAATAAAGACGTGCACCTTCGGCAAACGACTTCTCTCTTTACTGTCAATTTAGACAAAGCAGTCGGCGTGAATCGTTAAACAAACAATATATTGTCTGCTGGCTGCTTACCGCACATTTAGATGACATATTGAATATTTGTTTTTAATGCTGTCTGTTTGCAGAGAGACAGCGTTTTGAGAGAGACCGAAAGAGAGAAACTGATCAATAAGGGAGAGTGAAAAAGAAAACCTGAGAGCGAGAGAGCTGCTCTCTCTAATAGTCATGGGTTCGGGCTATATAAAGCAGGCTGGATGGCTGTACAAACATCATGAAACAGTCTCACAAAGGTTAGTGGTTGCCATAGGTACTGTATGCTAATTGCTAAATAATATAAACCTTGATAGGGGGGATGGTGTCTGGGTTACTGCTCAGACTGTGCAATATCACGTTCATAGGACTGATTTACAGTACAATGCGTGTGAATTTCTAAGGCATTCTAAATGATTAACATGATCAAACCCCAACACGTCTGATTGATAGTTTAGACATTTTTATGAAAGTGAAAGCCTTTTAGTGTAATTGTACAAACGTCCTCCTTCAGCTTCACGTGTCTTTTTGCTTTTTGATTTCAATCGAGGATAACTTTTATATTGTTGGTAATATGTCAACTGAGGTCTACTTCATCATCCTTTATGAAAAGTATCGTGAGTATCGACGAGGAAAAATCTAAGATGATATCAGTAAATTATGGAGTGCCACAAGGCTCTGTGCTGGGCCCTCTGTTGTTTTCAATATATAATAATAATATATATAAATAACAACATATATAATATATATGTTTTCAATATCACATGATATGATATGCTGAGTCACATGATGTATTGAGTCACATGATGCCCTGAAGCACATGGCTTAAGAAAGTTTGTAGATGGCAGACCTCGCGCAGTGGAAAGTTAATCCCAGTAAATTATGGAGTGCCACAAGGATCTGTGTTGGGCCCTCTGTTGTTTTCTATATATATATATATATATATATATATATATATATATATATATATACTGCCACTTGATAATATTATAAGAAAATATGGAATTAGTGTCCACTGTTATGCCGATGATACTGCTGAGATGATATGCTGAGTCACATGATATGATATGCTGAGTCACATGACGTACTGAGTCACATGATGCCCTGAAGCACATGGCTTAAGAAAGTTTGTAGATGGCAGGCCTTGCGCAGTGGAAAGTTAATCCCAGTAAATTATGGAGTGCCACAAGGATCTGTGTTGGGCCCTCTGTTGTTTTCAATATATAATAATAATATATATAAATAACAACATATATAATATATATGTTTTCAATATCACATGATATGATATGCTGAGTCACATGACGTACTGAGTCACATGATGCCCTGAAGGACATGGCTTAAGAAAGTTTGTAGATGGCAGACCTCGCGCAGTGGAAAAGTTAATCCCAGTAAATTATGGAGTGCCACAAGGATCTGTGTTGGGCCCTCTGTTGTTTTCAATATATAATAATAATATATATAAATAACAACATATATAATATATATGTTTTCAATATCACATGATATGATATGCTGAGTCACATGACGTACTGAGTCACATGATGCCCTGAAGGACATGGCTTAAGAAAGTTTGTAGATGGCAGACCTCGCGCAGTGGAAAAGTTAATCCCAGTAAATTATGGAGTGCCACAAGGATCTGTGTTGGGCCCTCTGTTGTTTTCAATATATAATAATAATATATATATAAATAACAACATATATAATATATATGTTTTCAATATCACATGATATGATATGCTGAGTCACATGACGTACTGAGTCACATGATGCCCTGAAGGACATGGCTTAAGAAAGTTTGTAGATGGCAGACCTCGCGCAGTGGAAAAGTTAATCCCAGTAAATTATGGAGTGCCACAAGGATCTGTGTTGGGCCCTCTGTTGTTTTCAATATATAATAATAATATATATAAATAACAACATATATAATATATATGTTTTCAATATCACATGATATGATATGCTGAGTCACATGATGTATTGAGTCACATGATGCCCTGAAGCACATGGCTTAAGAAAGTTTGTAGATGGCAGACCTCGCGCAGTGGAAAAGTTAATCCCAGTAAATTATGGAGTGCCACAAGGATCTGTGTTGGGCCCTCTGTTGTTTTCAATATATAATAATAATATATATAAATAACAACATATATAATATATATGTTTTCAATATCACATGATATGATATGCTGAGTCACATGACGTACTGAGTCACATGATGCCCTGAAGGACATGGCTTAAGAAAGTTTGTAGATGGTAGACCTCGCGCAGTGGAAAAGTTAATCCCAGTAAATTATGGAGTGCCACAAGGATCTGTGTTAGGCCCTCTGTTGTTTTCAATATATATATATATACTGCCACTTGATAATATTATAAGAAAATATGGAATTAGTGTCCACTGTTGATACTGGTGAGATGATATGCTGAGTCACATGATATGATATGCTGAGTCACATGACGTACTGAGTCACATGATGCCCTGAAGCACATGGCTTAAGAAAGTTTGTAGATGGCAGGCCTTGCGCAGTGGAAAGTTAATCCCAGTAAATTATGGAGTGCCACAAGGCTCTGTGTTGGGCCCTCTGTTGTTTTCAATCTATATACTGCCACTAGAAGAAAATATGGGATTAGTGTCCACTGTTATGCCGATGATACTGCTGAGATGATATGCTGAGTCATATGATATGATATGCTGAGTCACATGACGTACTGAGTCACATGATGCCCTGAAGCACATGGCTTAAGAAAGTTTGTAGATGGCAGGCCTCGCGCAGTGGAAAGTTAATCCCAGTATATCTGCAAAAACTGAGATGGAATGAACAGTTCATTGATTGCCTTGGAATTTACGGACCTATATGGAACTTTGCTGGACGTTCACAGAGAAATCAGAAAAAAACCCATGGAAAGCTGATCATTTGACTGGACCAGACCAAACAAGTATTGCTTTTTTTTTCTTTATTCTTATGATGTGTTTGGGTGTCTGTGGGACTGTGTAAATGTTGTTTGAAGTGCCGAAAGAACTTTTTATGAATTGGCTGGTTTGAATGGATTTAAGGATTCTTAAAGGCCTAAGTGCATATGGACTCTGAGGTATAAACTACTGCGTTGAATTAGAAATGTTCATTTGAACTGCATATTCAATTAATACTGAAATGTGTGGGTTGCACACTAAATGAGAAATGAAGTTTTGAATTAATTGATTTCTTTTTGTTGAACGGTTTTGTCATGCTGAATGGAAATTTCTGGGATATTTTTAATATTTTGTTGATGGTTGTGAATCATTAATGCTCACCGAATGGCGTTTTGCTCAAAAAATGAATACGTTTCTATGAATTGAACCTTGCGGTTTGGGTTAATACTTCATGCACATGTTAAGGGTTCTTACTTCTTTAAATGTGTGAATCTTTTTTATTTTTGACTGATGTAATTTAGTCGGTTTAATCACCTGCTTGATTAATTAGGTCAATCCGTTAGAATATATTTCAAAATGACCGGATGAAATCTCAAAGTTTCTATATGCTATACAAATAAATGTGAATTGAATATTCGTGCTCATTTTTTGCTAAAACTGCGCTGTCTGTTCTCAATTCATCATACTATATGAGCCATTAAAAAGCCTGGTGCACTGAATATGATTTTGTTTTTTTCAATAAACGGCTCCATTTCAAAAAAAACGATTTCATATTATAGAATTCACACGGTTAAGTTTGTTTTTCACACCACTTTACCAAATAATTTTGCTTCAAATCACTTAATTTTGTTCAATTTCTCTGGCAGCAAGACTTAATGTCACAGGAAAAAAACAACACTGAAAAAAAATAAATAAATACTGATTATGAAAAAGATTTTTTTTTTGCAGAGGAAAGCATTTAAGACACGTTCCACACCCACCAAATCTCTCTCTCTCTCTCTCTCTCTCTCTCTCTCTCAGGAAACTTCATTTCCTGTTCTTCCGTTGTGTCTTGAGTTCTTTGTTCTCGCTGTTCATCGCAGCCAAATAGACTCCAAATAACAACCGCCATCCAATTATGAGCTTCGCATCGAGCATGTGCGATATCTGAACGCCATTGTCTGCGACTCTCTGCGCTGCGATTGGACGGACCAAAACCTTAAAACAGGCTGACGAGATGCTTGTAATGAATCATGACAATGAGGTCATATATGTGACTTCTGGATGTGTCATGTGACTTTTAATGATTGACAAATGTAGCAGCATAACCTACGTGACATAAATGACCGCTACAAGAAATCCAATGCGCCAGATTTATCATACTGTACATGTAGCGTCATGTGACACGGTTACATTAGGGAATGTTAAAGCACGGCTGTATTCATGCAGATGGCCTACTTAGTTTGCCACAATGAGTATACTGTATCCCACAATGCAATGCAGCCAACTTGACCATCCATTGCAAGTGCGACGAATTAATCGCAAGTAACACCTGCTGTGATGTTTCTGACTCATATTGGGTTATGCAAAAATATGAACGCAGAATCTAGGTCAGATCTAGTGGGTCACAACCCTAAAATGGGTCACACATGGGGGGGAAAAAAAAGGTGCAAAATGCAAACAATACAATGCAACTAACCAGATTAGGCTAAGGGATGGTGAAATGCTTGCCATATCTTAAATTGTGTCGTGCATCCGGTCAAACTTGTTGTGCACAAGTGGATGTGTGCATTAATGCATAAAATAAATGCTTGCCATATCTTAAATTGTGTCGTGCATCTGGTCAAACTTGTTGTGCACAAGTGGATGTGTGCATGAATGCATTTCACGTGATGTCCAGCGTAAAACGAGTCCCGAAGCACAAGGCATGATGGGTAAGCGATCCCTCTCTCCCGCCGCCTCTGATTGGAGACATCTTGTCGGGAGTGATGGCTCACTCCACGCAGGTTCACAGTTGCTATTGTAAAATCACAGAGCGGTTAATTGAAACAAATGACTATAATAATAGAACATTATCCCGGCAGGCTCGCGGCCATGGCAGCTTTAATTAGCCGAGCGCCGGAGACTGATCTCTCGCGCTCGAGCCGTAAACACGGCGGCGCGGGCGGGGGGGATCTCATCGCGCTCTGCCCTCGCCGCGACTCCTTGTTCGCCTGGAGGGCAGAACATGAAAACCCGGCTCGTTCGCCGCATCTCTCGCGCGCTGCCCGCGGGGGTCATTTATAACGTCGCTCCGGGTGCTAATAAGGCGGCCAATTTATAAATCAAGCGCTGGTTAAATCTGTAAGCGAACGCAACCTGTCCTCCCCGAAGACGGCTGAGATTCATCTCTGAGAGCTCCTCCACGTGTAAACGAAAGACGGTTACAAAGCACTGGTCTTTGAACTCCAAGCTGAACTAAACCTCAACGCACCACATCACAGAGCGGCGGGCCGGCTGCTCCATTCACAACACGCGCCGCCGCAGTCACAGATCAGCACGGGCTTTCCATGCCTCATTCATGAAGCGTAAGCACAATTATCACATCGACACAGACTTGCGGTCGGATCGCAAACGTTTCTCATCAGACTCTCTGAGCTGCTTTCACCGTCGACGTATCGCTTTGTGCTGTTCGGCGACGGACTTCGTTTTTATTGGTTTTCAACCAGAACTCGGTTAAGTTGATTTCCTGCGTCAATGCGTAGTAAAAGTTTGGGATCTGTAGATCTTTTATGCTGGATTTATGTGATTTTAAAAAAAAAAAAAAAAAAAAAAAACAGTAAATTGTGAATATTTTTTTTTTTTTTTTAAGAATTTGAAACAGATGTGTTCTATGTGAATGTGTAGTAAAGTGTCACTTTATTTCTGTGGTCAAAGCTGAATTCGAAAGTCTTCAGGGTCACGTGATCCAAAAACAGTCGTTCTGCTTCTTTTGTAACATTCTAAATGCCTTTTCTCTCACTTTTTAGATGCATTGGACGATCATAATTTCCAATTAAAACAAACTTAAATTTTACTAATACAGCGATTGTATAAACTCACACGGCTGAGATTTGATTTATAGTTTACAATACCGTTTAAAAGTTTGGGGTCGTAAGGTTTTTGAAAAACAAGTCTCTTCTGCTCACCGAGGCCTCATTTATTTGATCAAAAAATACAGTAAAAATTGTGAAATATTATTCCAATGTAAATCATCTGTTTTCTATGTGAATATATAGTCAAATATAATTTATATCCAGTGATCAAAGCTGAATTTCCAGCATCATTACTCCAGTCTTCAGTGTCACATAATCCTTCAGAAATCATTCTGATATGCTGCATTTATTTGATAAAAAATACAGTAAAAATTGTGAAATATTTTTAAAATTTAAAATATCTATTTTCTATGTGAATATATAGTAAACTATAATTTATGTCCAGTGATCAAAGCTGAATTTTCAGCATCATTACTCCAGTCTTCAGAGTCACATGATCCTTCAGAAATCATTCTAAGATAAATATCGATGTTAAAAACAGTCGTGCTGCTTCTTTTGTAACATTCTAAATGTCTTTTCTGTCACTTTTGACGTTATTTTTGTCACTTTTTAGATGCATTGGAAAATCATAATTTCCAACTAAAACAAAA
Organism: Opsariichthys bidens; assembly: GCA_037194245.1. NCBI lineage: Eukaryota > Metazoa > Chordata > Actinopteri > Cypriniformes > Xenocyprididae > Opsariichthys > Opsariichthys bidens. Next base: position 1,486,272 of record CM074298.1, on the reverse strand, counting down.
ACTTCAATTTTACTGTACTGCGTGTATGTGGATGAAGCTGGACATGTTTTACATAAAGAGTTGTGTGATAATACAGCGATTATATAAACTCACACAGCTGAGACGCACTACTGTTTAAAAGTTTGGGGTCGTAAGGTTTTTGAAAAACAAGTCTCTTCTGCTCACCGAGGCCTCATTTATTTGATCAAAAATACAGTAAAAATTGTGAAATATTATGCCAATGTAAATCATCTGTTTTCTATGTGAATATATAGTCAAATATAATTTATATCCAGTGATCAAAGCTGAATTTCCAGCATCATTACTCCAGTCTTCAGAGTCACATGATCCTTCAGAAATCATTCTGATATGCTGCATTTATTTGATAAAAAATACAGTAAAAATTGTGAAATATTTTTTAAATTTAAAATATCTATTTTCTATGTGAATATATAGTAAACTATAATTTATATCCAGTGATGAAAGCTGAATTTCCAGCATCATTACTCCAGTCTTCAGTGTCACATGATCCTTCAGAAATCATTCTAAGATAAATATCGATGTTAAAAACAGTCGTGCTGCTTCTTTTGTAACATTCTAAATGTCTTTTCTGTCACTTTTGACATTATTTTTGTCACTTTTTAGATGCATTGGAAAATCATAATTTCCAACTAAAACAAAAACTTCAATTTTACTGTACTGCGTGTATGTGGATGAAGCTGGACATGTTTTACATAAAGAGTTGTGTGATAATACAGCGATTATATAAACTCACACAGCTGAGACGCACTACTGTTTAAAAGTTTGGGGTCGTAAGGTTTTTGAAAAACAAGTCTCTTCTGCTCACCGAGGCCTCATTTATTTGATCAAAAATACAGTAAAAATTGTGAAATATTATTCCAATGTAAATCATCTGTTTTCTATGTGAATATATAGTCAAATATAATTTATATCCAGTGATCAAAGCTGAATTTTCAGCATCATTACTCCAGTCTTCAGAGTCACATGATCCTTCAGAAATCATTCTGATGTGATGCTCAAGAAACATTTATGATTATCATCATAATTGCTCCTTCATATTTTTGTACAAACATTTAGGAAGTTCTAAAGAAAAGAGTCCCTTTTTAGCAAATATTAGAATTTCCAACTACAATTCAGCAGAGTGATATATGATTTTATGCAAACATTCTGGCAACCTCAGAGATTTACTGATAAACACTCGCTATAAAGCAAATACGTCAGCATTCATTACATTACGCGAAAATATAACCTGTTTAGCGATAATTGATGCTTCTAAAATGAATGCAAATGATCAAACCAATGCTCTTTTTTTCCTCTGCGGTTTGTTTTGACGGTCCACAATCGATCAGATAAGCTGATGACATCGTCATGTAGTCGTCACATGATCAGACTCGGAGGTTTCCACATCTTTGAACGGACTAAAAAACCGCAAAAATCCAATTCGCTTTTCATGAGGGCCTAACGTTATGTGAGGAGGAGACTGGAGGCAACAATTGAAATAATTTGATTGGACCTTTATTTCATGGCTGGGACAGTTTTATTGCATTATATTCCAATTCAATTAACTCTGATGTAAATCAGAGGGGAGCGGCGAGAGATCGAGCGAGAAGCGTTTCGCCTCTAAAAGACTCGCAGGGTCTTTCTACGTGTTCATTACCGTCACGGCGGTGACACGCGTGCGCATGTTCATCTGAAACACAACGGATCACAAACAACAAATTCACTTTCATGCATTTAATAAGCTTTCTCGGCATGGAAAATACGGTTTCGCTCAAAAACGTCTTTAGAATGTGACCGAGATGGGAGGAAAAACAAACAACACGAACAAGCTGACAAACAAAGGCTTTTGCAGAGACGCTTAGTTGCATGCCATGTTATCTGTGTGTGTGTGTGTGTGTGTGTAATGAGGCTGACACTATAAACACTGTAAGCCTACAGGACGGTCAGCGGTTTACTGTCTCAGCGGGACACCGCCTCCGTCTCACTGCAATTACACTGCTGATATTGTGCGATATATACCATTTTGGGCTTATTGTACAATGAAAATGAAGTCCGACCGTATTTAAACAGATCACAGGAGCGTTCTCCATCTAAAGCGGCACTGCTGTGAGCTGCTGAGCGCCCAATCCCAGGATGCATTGCACAAAACAACAGAAAACGGTTGAGTATAAATGTTTATATTTCATTTGGTATTAAAAGAATCCATCAAAATAGTTCAATCGAATTAAATGTTGACTACTTATCCCAATATTCGTGTGCGTTATGCAGTGTTGTTAATGTTAACTGAAATTAAAATTATTAAAAAAAACTAAATATTAGACGAAAAAGAAATTTAAAAAGCTTATTGGCTTGGTACCAAAAAAAAAAAATAATAATCTAAAGAAATATTAATATAACAATGAAAAAAGTACACTATAAAATTACTAAAACTTTCAACTTAAAATGTAAAAATGTTAATCAATAATGTAATAGATTTTAATAAATTTTTGTAAAAAAAAAAAAAAATGCCAAAATTATTTTCTAGGGAAATATTGTTGTTAACATGTAAAATATCATTTAAGTCATATAAAATGTGTAAATTAAAAATAATTCAAATTTAATAAATCAGAAAATAATACTTTTAATGCCAAAAATATATATTTTTTTTAATTTTTAAAGTGCATAATTGTAATAAAAAAAATAATTTAATTTCAATAATTTATATGCATCATACTGTTGGAAATGTTCACCATGGAACAACGTCTACTGTTTTTGCGAATATTCTGCGGTAAGTTCGTGTTCCATTCTGAGCGTGAGCTGATGCACAGGCCAAAGACAACAATTAAAAGCACTAAGCGAACGGCCCTTGGCAGGCAGCTGCCTATTTAGACAGCAGACAGCAAGGCAGCTCACTAGCTTTTGGAACAGAGCGTATATATTTCTCCTTCCCTCCTTGTTTCGGCTGAAGTCGGCGAGCGGAGTTTGACATGACAGCTCCGAAATGGCTTTGGAAGAAGAGAGACGGCCGTATCAACACATGGAACAGGCAGAAAGACAGAACATTTCTACTACATCTAATGAGAAAAGAAGTCTGCAGTCAGAAGCCACACACACACACACTCACACACACACACGCACATACTCTCACTCATGCATACACACGCACACACACTCTCACACACACTCATGCACACACTCACACACTCTCGCACACACGCACACTCTCACACACACTCATGCACACACACACACTCACACACACATGCATACCTCTCTCACACTCTCACACACACACATGCATACCTCTCTCACACTCACACACGCACATACTCTCACACACACACTCATGCATACACTCACACACGCACACACACACTCGCACACCTCTCACACAAACACTCTCTCACACACTCGCACACACACACTCGCACACACACACTCGCACACACACACGCACACACTCTCACACACACTCATGCACACACTCACACACTCTCGCACACACGCACACTCTCACACACACTCATGCACACACACACACTCACACACACATGCATACCTCTCTCACACTCTCACACACACACATGCATACCTCTCTCACACTCACACACGCACATACTCTCACACACACACTCATGCATACACTCACACTCGCACACCTCTCACACAAACACTCTCTCACACAGTCACACACACACAAACACACACACTCGCACACACACACTCGCACACACACACTCGCACACACACATGCACACCTCTAACACACACACACTCACACAAACACACACACTCACAAACACACATGCACACACACCTCTCGCACACACACACACATGCACACTCACTCACACACACACTCTCTCTCACACTCACACAAACACACACACACACTCTCTCTCTCACACTCACACACACACTCTCTCTCTCACACTCACACAAACACACACTCTCTCTCACACTCACACAAACACACACACACACTCTCTCTCTCACACTCACTCACACACACACTCTCTCTCACACTCACACAAACACACACACACACTCTCTCTCTCACACTCACACACACACTCTCTCTCTCTCTCACACACACACACTCTCTCTCTCACACTCACACACACACTCTCTCTCTCACACTCACACACACACACACACTCTCTCACACTCACACAAATACACACACACGCTCTCTCTCTCTCTCTCTCTCTCTCACACTCACACACACACTCAGCGGGTGTCGCAGCAACAATTAGGTTCATTAAAGGATGATTAGTAAGTGCGTTAACTCTTCACACATGCTCGGCACGTGTTGGTGACAGCGGAGCTAGCTGAAACCCTGCTAGCTCAAATCCGTCTGCACAGCGCTTTATGTTTTATACATCTGAGCTGGAGACGCTGCCGGGACGTTCACTTATAAAAGGGACGCGAACAACCGACTCCGACTAAATGGACTGATGCCAAACTAAAGCAATAAGCTGATCATTACAGCTCTTTATTAATATCCCGAATGTTTCTGACACGGCAGTGAAATTAAACTGAGATGAGAAATGAAGCCGCTTGTGCTCAGATGAGCCTGCAATCAAAAGTCAGAACACATGATCGGACCTTCGGTTATAGTTATGATCAAAGTTTATATTTATTTGGTTTTCCATTTTCATTGAAAAGTATCAGTCGTTATATTGTGTTTGAACTTTTTATTATTATTGCTATTATTTAAATATATTAGTTCCAAGTTAAACTAAATGAGAAATGTCGCTTTGGCAAATAGCTGAAATAATGAAGTTTATTAATATTTTATTTAATTTTATTTCGGTTAACATTCTCTTTCCAGTGGCATAATTACATAAATTAAATTGACATAAAACAGCAATACTTTTGGAATAATTTTGTAAAAAAAATTATATATATATATTTTTATAATTTTATATATATATAAAATATTTTGCAAAAGATGTGCAATTTACAGAAGAAATACAACTTATTTTATTTCCGCACATATGTATAAAATTATATGTTAAAAATTTCTTAATATTTTACTTTCAGTATTTCAGTAACAAAAATATTGTTTATGGTTTCAGCTTTTAGTTGTTCTCTAAATAATAACAAAAATGGTATTTAAATAAAACGGCATACTTTTGGAAAAAATATGTATAAAATATATATCACACATGCATAATTAATAAATGCTCTGAAAAAGAACTGCAATTTACACAAAGGTTTAATTAACATATGCATCCATATTTTTTCAGTAATATTTTATTTCATATGGTTTTAGCTTTAGTTTTGTTCTACAAACAAATTTTTTTTTGTATGAAATATACATAGATAATAAATGAGATGTGCAATTTTCACAATAAATACAACTTATATATATTATCACTTGCATAACTTCATTTATTTTTTTATGGTTTTAATAACCCTGCTCCATATCCACATTCATTTTTTTTTTTAGATCTTTTACTGTAAGACAACCATTGACTCGATCGGGTCTCCTCTTCTTTTAAGAGAAACATTTGAGACGCGTTCCACAAATAAAACATGACGGAGCGTCTCCTCGGAGCCGCAGTCAGCTGATGCGCGTCCAGATACATGCGCAGGAATATGGACGTGATTTCAAGCTTTGATAAGATGTAGAAGCCGGTGACAAAATGAGATACATAAAACAGGCCTTTATCTGCCGTGGTTCCTGCCGTATCAGACACGCACCTCCGTGTTTCTCCTCTCCTGTGTCTCCTCCCGTTTCCCTCTCGCTCCGATAAGGACATTATGGATATACTATAGATATGCTGACTTCAAATCAAATCACTTAGTTTCCAAGCAACGACTAATGTCCTTCCCAATAACGCTGCTCTCTTTCCAGTAAACAATGAGACGACGATGACTAAACAAGAACAAAACAATGACAAGGACAATTAAAAACCGCACCAGCATAACACTTTTGAGTTTAGGCCGTTTATTAATACTTATAAAGCACATGTTATTGCCTTATTCTGCATGACCTCATTCTGCATCCCATAATCCTGCACTTAACAACCTTACTAACGATTAATAAGCAGAAATTAAGAGTTTATTGAGGGAAAAATCAAAGTTAATGGTGAGAACTGAACCCTAAACTGTGACCAATATATCATGTCGTGTATCATAAACGCTTTGCAGAAGATCTACAGAAGATATTCAACATAGAACTTATAATTTAACAGAATTTAATATTCTCTTTCCAATGAGATAATGACTTGCATGATAGATATATATATATATATAATTTTTTCCAAAAGTATGCGATTTTATGTAGACTTAACATTTATTTCCAGTAGCTAAAATTACTAAAATAACTCTGCTCCATATCCACATTCATTTAAGGTCTTTACATGCATATATACATATTATATATATATATATATATATATATATATATATATATATATATATATATATATATATATATATATATATATATATATAGATCTTATATATATAATATGTGTATGTATGTGTGTATATATATATATATATATAATATATATATATATATATATATATATATATATATATATATATAAATTATTATTATTATTATTATATATATATACACATATATATATATATAAATTATTATTATTATTATTATATATATATACACATATATTATTTATATATACATATACACGCGCACACATATATTATATATATATTATTTATATATACATACACATATATATATGAAATATGATTGCGTGACATGATTCATATGAGAATGTGTCTGAAAATTCAAAAGAATCAAATTAAATCTGTAAATGACGGCTTGATTAGCACAATCCAAAGCCTAATGGACTTTATTAGAGAGAAAAAAAGGCAGATCTTCTTTTTTTTTCTGCCTTTTCTTCTTCCATTTTTCTGCTATAATGAAATTGGAAAATAACTTCTATTTCTTTAAAACATTTCTTAATATACAAGCCTGCTCTCATATCATATTGCGCAGAAGGAAATAAGGCACCTTCTCCCTAGAGATAATAAAAGAATTGAATTTTTCCTTATCGGCCCGGTCATCTATTTTTCCACGGAATGCTATTACTTGCTGCCTGCGGTTGCTAGGCAACAGGAAATATTAATAGGGGCTTTTATTAGGCAGGCTTTCACAGTGCAGCACTAAAAAGAAGAAGTGGAAAACATGAATGTGTTACATAAATCTTTAGCGCTCTCGCAGCTTTTGCGCAAGTCTATGTTTCCCTCTTGATTTATCGCGCCTTCCCCTCATTTATGGGAAATAGCGGTGTGAAATAAGAAAATGGTACATTACCCTGAAGGACTATTTGAAAATAAATAATCGCAAAGGTGAAAAGAAAGCTGTTTAAAAACCAGGGGGGGTTCTCTCGTTCCCTCTCTCTCTCTCTCTCTCTCTCTCTCTCTCTCTCTCTCTCCCTCTCTCTCTCTCTCCCTCTCTCTCTCATGTTTCGTGCGAGGCCAGATTTCGCAGGGCCTATTGAACAGCCCAATGTTTTCCTCGTTTTCTCCAGATCCATCAATCATCGGTGTAATATTCCTTGCAGGAAATGCATTCTATTACGCTCTTTGAACTGCGATGGAGGGAAAGAAAATAAAAGATATTAATAGTTCCATAAAGCATTTCCGCTACAAATGTAATCCCTGAGTTGATGCAAATATCTTTTGCTTTATATTGATTAATCGCACCATCGTTTCGGAGGGAAAAAAGCACATTCTTCTGACACGTTCTGGAAAGACAAATGCCATAAACCCTTTCGGTGGGCGTTTTATTTTCAAATCTTGGGTGGAATTCAACAAAAATACATTTGATTAAAGCTGGTCGAAGGCCGGACGGCCACAAATAGCCTGAGAGTTTGGGCAGGCCATCATCTTCAGGCTATTTCTGGTTCAGTAGCGACCGCAGTCCGGTTCATTCAGCCGGTGATGAATCTACCAGTCTAAGTACAGGGCTGTAAAACCATTACTACATTCACTGGCCCGGCCGCCCATTATACGCTCCGCGCCGAGGAAACGCACGGACGACTGAGAGCAGTGCTGCTGCTTTGCATTTATTTACATTTATGCATTTGGCAGATGCTTTTATCCAAAGTGACATTGAAAGTGTTTTTATGAATTCATGCATTCTCTGCGAATCGAACCCGTGACTTTGATGTTGCTAGCAGTGGCCATTTCTTTCGTCTTAGTCATGAGTCAAATGTACTTTTTTTAGTATTTGTTTAGTCAAGTTTTAGTCGACTGAGAGCTTTAGTCGTTGTAAACTTGGTTGAGTTAATCATCCCAATTATTTTAGGATTAGTAGAGTAGTACAATCGCAACTTCTGTTGTCATTTGAGAAATGTGTTTTTATATTTCATCGGAATGATTGTACATGTAAAACGGGAAACTTCTCTCAAATTAAAACTATAGAAATGCTGGGCTATAAACAACCCAAGTTGGGTTGAAAATGGACAAACCCAGCAGTTGGGTTAAATGTTTGTCCAACCTGCTGGATAGTTTTACTCAGCTATTGTTAAAATTATACATGTCTGGATTAAAATGAACCCAAAATAGGTTGGAAATTAAAAATCAGATGTATTATTACTAGAGGGAGCGATAATATTTGAGTTACATAAAACTACCCAGCAGGTTGGGCAAACACTTAACCCAACCGCTGGGTTAAAGCGGCCCATTCGCTGGGTTAAAACGGCCCCTTCGCTGGGTTAAAACGTCCCATTCGCTGGGTTAAAACGGCCCATTTGCTGGGTTAAAACGGCCCCTTCGCTGGGTTAACACGGCCCATTCGCTGGGCTAACACGGCCCATTCGCTGGGCTAACACGGCCCATTCGCTGGGTTAACACGGCCCATTCGCTGGGCTAACACGGCCCATTCGCTGGGCTAACACGGCCCATTCGCTGGGCTAACACGGCCCATTCGCTGGGCTAACACGGCCCATTCGCTGGGCTAACACGGCCCATTCGCTGGGTTAACACGGCCCATTCGCTGGGTTAACACGGCCCATTCGCTGGGCTAACACGGCCCATTCGCTGGGCTAACACGGCCCATTCGCTGGGCTAACACGGCCCATTCGCTGGGCTAACACACGGCCCATTCGCTGGGCTAACACGGCCCATTCGCTGGGCTAACACGGCCCATTCGCTGGGCTAACACGGCCCATTCGCTGGGCTAACACGGCCCCATCCCAATCACGGATTAAAATATCCCTTTAGCTGTGTTAAAATATCCCATTCACTGGGTTAAAAAAACCCAATGGCTGTCCATTTTAAACCTAACTTGGGTTGTTTTAACCCAGCATTTTTTAGAGTGTAGTAATCCAATAATTCCAATAATGTTGTTTTACTAAAACAGCTAAAAAAAAAAAAAAGCTTTGTATCGTCACACAGAGGTTGCGTAAGTGCAGTTATTCTGCAAACAAAATGGCAAATATAGTCGAGATTATGTTTGGATTTATTACAATTCATCACTGAAGGTTTGATCGCAGATTCAGTCGCACAAGCGGCTTGTGGAGGAACTCCGACCGACTGACTGACTGATCATTGGGCTTCTTCTACAGTGTCGGCGGAGCGTGTGTGCACGGATGCCAGATTGCAAAGATTAAGTTAAGTTTTAACAGAAAAGATCTGATTGGGGGATTTATGAACATGAACAAAACCGGACTGTCACGTTCTCCAGCATAACATGAGATGATTTAAGTTCAACTGAAGGAGAAAAACATGCGACCATCTGCAGAAAGAGTCACATGATCAATGACACTGCTTTATTTATTGTGGTTTCTGGACACATTACAACAACGCACTAAAAACTAGAAAGTCGACAAAACGATCCACACAGATCTGCAAAAATGACTAAAATTGCTGTATTCTGCCAGTAGATGGCGATGTCACTTAGTAAAAACACTAAACGCCTATCGTACACATGCGTACAGAGATGATTTACATGGTGTCCTTTTCAAAAACATGCACTTTGAAACCCGTTTTCAGGCCCCCAAAACCCATTGTCATGTAAACGAACGGCCGTAACACAAAGTTTTCCGTTTTTAGTCATAGACTCATTCCAATTATTGCTTGTTTTCTCCAACATAGACTTCACAGCACTCTTCACCTTAATGAATAAACATCATTACCGTTTACATTCGTGGAGGAAACAAAAAACACAGTAAAACATCAAATGTAGACGGTTATTCGGTATCATTCAACATACATAAAACGCCCAACAAAACACCTGTACTGAAGGACACTGTGTATGCTACTGCAAATTATCCTCTTGCTAATGACATTTTCTTTACTCACTTGATTGCCCTTGAAATTTCATTGAAATGTGACATTTCATTAATGAAGCATGTTGCATACAAAATCCAGCTCAAATCATTAAGGCTAACATACATTTTTAACTTTATCCATGTTAGCACAGCTGGCTGTCGCGCTCGAAAACATGATATTTGTAAAGCGGTCATCAATGTACGGTGGCCGAGAGAGCTCAAAGCGCTGCAAATAAGAAAACACATGCAAATAAAAAAAACACATGCAAATAAAAAAAAAACCATGATCATCAGTTTGACAACATGTGCTGCAAATCCTCATAACACATGCAAACTCAAAAACACACTGCAAATACAAAAACGCGCCGCAAATAGCACAAACCACAACGGAAATGTTTCAAGGGGGACCCCAAAAAGTGACGGACCCAACTAGGACGTGCGTCCAAAACCAGTTCAACTCCCCCTTCACTCATTCACTGATCCCTATATAGTGAACGGCATTTGAGTGCACAATGTGTTCACAATCATGAAATACTATAAAAACGGCAAACAGAAATAAACAACTACATTATTTCATGTATTTATTATTTCAATAAAGTGTTTTTCAGTTTGCTAGAAGCTCACGCTCACAGATGACGCGGTCGTCGATTACATTAGTAACAGATGATTAACGAATATTATTAAATCATCCACTAAATCATCTCTTAAAGTTTAATGAGTGAACAACAATGCCACACATTAAAACACTTTTCTGTTAGTGAAACTCATTACATGGAGTTCATGCCTACATAATACATTTAAAATTTTTTAGTTTGTGCTGTTGTCAAGTAGGGTCCGTCACTTTTTGAGGTCCCCTTGAAACATTTCCATCGTGGTTTGTGCTATTTGCAGTGCGTTTTTGTATTTGCAGCCCGTTTTTGTATTTGCAGCGCGTTTTTGTATTTGCAGCGCGTTTTTATATTTGCAGTGCGTTTTTGTATTTGCAGCGCGGTTTTATATTTGCAGTGCGTTTTTTGTATTTGCAGCCCGTTTTTGTATTTGCAGTGCGTTTTTGTATTTGCAGTGCGTTTTTGTATTTGCAGCGCGTTTTTGTATTTGCAGAGTGTTTTTGTATTTGCAGAGCGGTTTTATATTTGCAGTGCGTTTTTTGTATTTGCAGCCCGTTTTTGTATTTGCAGTGCGTTTTTGTATTTGCAGCGCGTTTTTGTATTTGCAGAACGGTTTTATATTTGCAGTGCGTTTTTTGTATTTGCAGCCCGTTTTTGTATTTGCAGCCCGTTTTTGTATTTGCAGAGTGTTTTTGTATTTGCAGAGCGGTTTTATATTTGCAGTGCGTTTTTTGTATTTGCAGCCCGTTTTTGTATTTGCAGTGCGTTTTTTGTATTTGCAGTGCGTTTTTGTATTTGCAGCCCGTTTTTGTATTTGCAGCGCGTTTTTGTATTTGCAGCGCGTTTTTGTATTTGCAGAGCGGTTTTTTATTTGCAGTGCGTTTTTGTATTTGCAGCGCGGTTTTATATTTGCAGTGCGGTTTTTGTATTTGCAGCCCGTTTTTGTATTTGCAGTGCGTTTTTGTATTTGCAGCGCGTTTTTGTATTTGCAGTGCGTTTTTGTATTTGCAGCGCGTTTTTGTATTTGCAGAGTGTTTTTGTATTTGCAGAGCGGTTTTATATTTGCAGTGCGTTTTTTGTATTTGCAGCCCGTTTTTGTATTTGCAGTGCGTTTTTGTATTTGCAGCGCGTTTTTGTATTTGCAGAACGGTTTTATATTTGCAGTGCGTTTTTTGTATTTGCAGCCCGTTTTTGTATTTGCAGCCCGTTTTTGTATTTGCAGAGTGTTTTTGTATTTGCAGAGCGGTTTTATATTTGCAGTGCGTTTTTTGTATTTGCAGCCCGTTTTTGTATTTGCAGTGCGTTTTTTGTATTTGCAGTGCGTTTTTGTATTTGCAGCGCGTTTTTGTATTTGCAGTGCGGTTTTTGTATTTGCAGTGCGTTTTTTGTATTTGCAGCCCGTTTTTGTATTTGCAGTGCGTTTTTTGTATTTGCAGTGCGTTTTTGTATTTGCAGCCCGTTTTTGTATTTGCAGTGCGTTTTTTGTATTTGCAGCCCGTTTTTGTATTTGCAGTGCGTTTTTTGTATTTGCATGTGTTGTGAGGATTTGCAGCACGTGGTGTTAAACTGATGATCACGTTTTTTTTATTTTTTATTTGCATGTGTTTTCTTATTTGCAGCGCTTTGAGCTCTCTCGGCCACCGTATCAATGCCACCCCATCACAGATATTAAATGACTGGAGTAAATACTATTTTTATTTCAATGCGTTACTTGCCAATTCTTTGCAATGAATTGTGAAATTTACATGCAATTTCAGAGTGAAAATTGTTTCTACACCAAATTTTTTCCATTGTCCCTCTCTGGTTAGTTTGTTTAACGCATTAAGACGCCCTGAATCATCATGCATTAACTGTAAAGAGCGCTGGTCCACGTATTTCTTCTTCATCTGCAGTTTTGGAGATGGAAGTTGTGTCCATGCAGCAGCGCTCCATCTAAATTGTTTGATATACTTTAAAAAGCTCTTAGTACTGATGACATTCCATTCAAAGCAGTTTTCCTTTTATCCCGGTGCCGTGTTCAGTCACTCAACCTCTTTTTACTCCTCCCGTCTTCCTCTATCACTCTTTCTGCCCCTCCAGCCCATCTCTCTCCATCTCTTTTCTCTGACAGTCTCTCTCTCGCCGCACCGCTCTAATGAAAAAAGATCTCTCCAGCTCGCTCTACTCAAGACGGAAGATGAAACCTAATGGCTTCTCTTCTCTTCTCTTCTGGAGACGGAATATATGCGCTGACCCCCTGATGGCAGAGATTCATTTCATCAGCAGAGGCTTCTGTTTGCGATAAAGCCCGAACAAAACCGCATGTCCCATAAACAACGCCGCAACATGACTGACCAAAACGGACCAGTCTTGTTTTGCTGACGTGAACACTACGTCGTTCGGTTCTTGGTTGTTTGATTTAATTGCACGCTACACATAGGAGGAAAGAAACGCATTCTAAGCATGCAAATATAAAAATGCAGAAGTCTCTCCCATCTGACGCTCTAGAAAGTAACGTTAACAGAATGTTCGCTCAAAGTTATCTGGTCTTTTTTTTTTTTTTTTTCCTGATGCATGTTTGTTTTTTAATTGTTACATTGTTTGAGAATGTTCACGTTCAAAAGTAACATTGCCATTCACAAATAACAATTTTAAAACTTCATGGTTCGAACGTTAGAAATGTCATTTTTCTGAGTCACCAATAGAATTAACCCTTTGCAAAATCCGCCCCCTGTTGCTATGCCGGACGACCCATCCGCTCTCACGCCACACATCATGTTCTCACGCCGTGAAAAATACATCCTGGAGCAAAGAGGACGCTCACAACGTATGAAACCGTTTCATATTTAATATATTGTAATTTTTTTAAGAAGTTTCAACAATAATTAACATTTATAACGCAGTAGCTCCGATCATCTCTTCATACTAGTTCATTTATAGCATCAAATAAACATGAATGAACATCAGAAGGAATGTTGTTTCAAGACGTGAGGACACACAATTTTTCAAGTTCACCAACGTTAATCTACTAACTCCCCTGACCGCTTTGACGGACAAAATGGCGGATTCGGGGTTATGATTGGTCAGATCGCCTGTCAATCAAACTGACTGCATTCCGATTGATTGGAGAAACCAATAGTCTTGCACAAGCACTGCTTTGTGACGAGATTTCAGTAAACGAGACTTCTTCGTTACTTCAAAACTGATCTGTGTGAACCCATGAACATTTACGTTTACACATTTGTAAACTTTAATGATACATTTGTGTAACGGAAAGAAATAGCCTCTTATTGGCCTGATTAACTAGGCCTCCATTACATAATTTAATTAAATAACACACATTATACAGACACTATTTAATATTTAATGTTATATGATTTGATAATTGCATTTAACCCTTATGTGCCGTTCGGGATGTTTTCATCCACTGTGGGGAATTTTTGAGTCTTAATTTGGCCGTAACTTTCTCCGTGTTTCAGCAAATGGAATGATTTTTGGTGACAAATCTTATTTTGACACATATTTTGGGAAAACGCTTTGAAAATGTTCAACAGGACTCTGTGCGCAAATTCACGACCCTTTCGTTACGATTTTAACTGCTTTAAAAATGTATCAGATAAATATTTTTTTTTGCTTAAATCTATTAATCAAACTCAGTCCTGATCAAAACTACTAAATTTAAAAAAAAAAAAAAAAAAAAAAATCAGGATTTTTAACTCTTTAATTGCCAAATTCATAAAAAATGTCACTGATTTGGGAAAAAACGTGTCAAAGATTAGAAACAACATTGTTCGTTTTTGTGCAGCATCACATTTTAACGTTTTAAAGAGTTAAAATCCTGATTTTTTTTTTTTTTTTTTTTTTTTTTTTTTAATTTAGTAGTTTTGATCTCATTATGCATGTTTTGGCATTTTGACCACTTCGAAATGGTTTGAAATGTTTCAAAGCGATTATGACGCAACAAAGTCTCGTTCACTAAAATCACGAGGCAGATTCCAAACAATTGATTCAAAGCTTTGATGTGGAATTCTGCTGTAGCGCCCAAAATTCGCAACCAGAGTTTCAATGCCATCGATCTGCCAAACGAGTAGATCCAAAATTTCATTTCATCAAACTCAGAGGGAGGCAAAGGTCACAAAAGGTCAATGTAAAGCATGAAATGTTATCAGCATCACCATGAATAGGGCACCATACATGTCTCCCGTTTATACAGCTCATAGCTTTTGAAAAAATGATTGGTTTTATCACTGCAAAACGTGATGAACGCCTCAACCAGCAACAAAATGAAATTTTAGTGCACAAATAGTACTGAACATAATCGCTGTGTGGTTAAAGAAGTTTGCTTGAGGAAGAAATGGGAATAAAATGGCAGTCCATCATGCCGGTGTCATTTAGTGGAGATTTATTGACTAGCACACTCTATATTCACCCGCTCGATGGGTGTCAATATAGAAATGGGATCTCGAAATGAAAGAATGGTTGATTTAATGCGTTGTGGTAGCTAAAGAAATTGCATGCATAGATTCATACGGCTGCAGAACGTCTGTCATCCATTTTGTGCTGGTGCCTGATGTCCATTTTAAGTGGCTTCTTTTGTAGAGAGCCATTAGAAGAATGACCAGGAACCACGATCGAGTCGAGTTTAAACTCGGCATCCAATTCCAGTTTGAAAAGCAAAAGGCAAAAAATGTTATTGAAAGCCCTGTTATAGAAAAAAGACACCGTTTTGTTTAAAAGTTGAGTTGAATATTATATTTAGTGTTATTCATATAATCTTATAATATTATTCATATTTTGAAACGGCTTTTTTTTTTTTTTTTTAAAATATTTTCAGTTTTTTTTTCTTTCCCCCCCCCTAGTTGTTTAATTTATTCTTGGTTCACATTTAGTTTTATTTATTTTGGCACAACATTTCTAGTTTTGTTTGTTTGCTTTCAATAAATTCATTATATATATATATATATATATTGCTACTAATCGCAACATATAAATATATATGTGTATATACACACACACTGAGAGTGTTTAATATTTTTTAATGTAAATAAAATATAATTTATGTGTATATATATTTCTATATATTATTTATTATTATTTATATATATATATATATATATATATATATATATATATATATATATATATATATATATATATATATATATATTATATATTATATTTATTATTATATATTATATTTGTATATATATTTTATATATACATTATATATATTTTTATATATTTTATGTATGAAAATTATTTATTTATTATGATAAAAATACATATATTATGTATATAAGTGAATGTGCTGTCAAATCAATTAATCGCATCTAACAAGTTTGTGTATATATAAATATATATGATGCGATTAATTGATTTGACAGCAATTGTGTATATATTATATTTACATTAAAAATGTATATATACACACATACACATACACACAAACATATATACATACATGTGTATATATACATATACACACACAAACTTTTATGTGTATATATACATGTGTGTATATGTGTGTATATACATTTTTAATGTAAATATAATGTATACATAATTGCTGTCAAATCAATTAATCGCATCTAACAAGTTTGTGTGTGTGTGTATATATATATATAAACAAACTTTTATGTACATGCATATCTATTTTATATTTATGTATATGTGCATATCTATATATGTGTATATAACCACAAGTAAGAAATAAGAACTATAATTCTTTTGCACTCTTAAAGAATGAGATTCACCCTTCAAGAGGAATTCCAGTGTTGTTTCCCAGCGTTCCTGAGCTGCTCTGTACGTTTCTTGGCTTTATTAGGGAGTTTCCACAGATGGTAGATTTGACGACACTCCTGATATTTCTGTATAGCCCTCAGAGTCTGTGTTAAGCAACAAAACACCAAGTAATGAGCTCTGGATATGAGGAGGAGGAGGAGGAGGAGCAGAGCGTAATGGATGAACAAAGAAGCCACTGACGGAGAGAAACGCCACTGATGAATTTACCCACAAACCCTCTGTGGCACTGCTGACGGACAGCGACTGATGCGTCTACATCATCTCTCGGCCTTACAATGCAATTAGGGAATAGTTAGCAGAGACGAAGGCCTGATGCGGTCAGTTAGTTGAGAGGGGAAACCGAGTGTTTGATGATCAGTTGTCTGTGGGTCAAAAAGCGGCGATCGCTTAATTCATCTATTCATTCTGTGACACTCGAGGACGAGGAGACCTGCCACTCATACAGACACGGTCTCGACACTCCTGCCACTCAACTGAAGCAGCCAATCACATGACTGGTGAAGACATCAGCTGACACTACGCTACGCTACGCGTGAATGTGATTTATACAACCGTACTAATTCATGAATCACAGCAAACTGAAGACGCACAAGTTGTACTCTCCCCAATTTCTCTTCCGGAAAAGCCAAATAATGGCGCTTACAGTAACTTTTTAGTTATGCACAAACTCATCTGCATATCATTTGCATATGCATACCGCCATCATCCGATTATTTGAATGTTTTTGTTGGTACAAGAAAGTTGGACAAAATACAAAAAATATATATAATTTATATAAACTAATAAATATTTACATAAAAATGAACAATTTCTGCTAAATGAGTAAAAGTAACAATTATGTACATGAATCAAAGATGTCAAAATTTATGATACATGCTAAATTTGAGCTTCACAGAGTTTTGCTATACATATAATAATATATATAATACAATATAATTAATAAATATTTTTACATATTAATATAATTAATAAATATTTATATATGTATTAATATAATTCATAAATATTTATATATATATTCATATAATTAATAAATATTTATATATATTCATATAATTAATAAATATATATATATATATTAAAAATACATATTTATTATGTAATTATTATTTAATATTAATTATAAATAAATAATATTTTATATTAATTTAAAAAATATTATATTTAAAAAACTTTTTTAATATATATATTTTTAATTTAATATAATATTTTTTTTTAATAATTATTATGAAATAATAATTAAATATTAATAAACTCTTTGTGAAGCTCCAATTTAGCATGTCTCATAAATTTGACATCTTTCTCATTCATGTACATAAATGTTACATTTGTTTTAATATTAATATTTATAGATGCTTTCCTTGACTTTATTTGCCATCTTAGACCTAGGTCTCATTGCAGTGCATTATGGGATTGCCTGATCCACAAAGGATAAATATGATGCTGCTGTATTATAAAAGCATGTAATTGGTTTGGAACAGCCTGTGGGTCAGGAGCACACCTATGACTCCTAATAATGCCGTCTATGTAGGGAGCACACTAGGGCACTCACCGAGGGCATTTGGCTGGACAGCAGGTGTCCGTCCTGGGCGAGCATGTTGGACATCATGAGGGCAGGCAGCTCGGGGTAGGAGTACGGGTTGATCAGGCCGTTGTGAGGGATGGAGTGACACAGGTAGCTGGACTCGGGGTCCATCAGGTGCAGCAGGGGCGGCTCGGGGTGATTCGGGGGGGTTATAGGGGGGATCTCGTAGTCCTCGTCTCCCCCCCCTCCGCCGTTCCCGCTGCCCCCTCCCTGTCCTGAGTAATTCTGCTGCAGGAAAACAGAGAGAGTCACTGGACCGTAACATCGCCCGATTATGCTTGCCAGATCAAATACCATCATAAAATAAATTAACATTAAATTAAAATAACAAAATAAAATAAAAATAATAAAAATATAAAAAATATAAATAAATATATAATATAAGTAAAATAAAATAATAATTAAAAAAAGTATGTTAAAATTTAATAATACTAAATAGATAAAAGAAAAATGCAATTTTTAAAAATTTTGCCGTTCAAATAAATTAAAATAATGAAATAAATTTGGAACTTAATTTATTTGAACGGTAAAATAAAAAGTTTTTACATACATTATTTAAACATACATTTTTTTTCATAAATTATTTATTTTATTTGCAATTTATTTTGTTCAATTTAAATAAATAAATAAAACAAAACGAAACATTCAAATACAACAAATAAAATAATAAAACCAATTTAAATAAATAAAACGTGTTCAAATAAAATAAACAAATTACAATGCGTGTTCAAATAAAATAAAAACGTATTCAAATACAATTCATAAAATAAAATCTGATCAATCCCAAACCTCAGGCAGACATAAAGCTTGTCTAATTACTTTGTGAAGAGATCCATAAACCAAATTATATAAATATTATGCAGTTAAACAAGTAAGAATCACTTTTTTTGGACGTGAATAAGTTGGCAGCTTCCGATCTGGCTTTGGAATCACAGAAAGTTGCTGGAAATACGGCACTATCCCAATCGGCACTCGGAAGCACAGACCATGTTTTCGCAGCGCTAAAGTTCGCGATTGGCTCTTGTGTTTTTTCCCGTATCGACGCTCGTGCCTCTCATCAGCTGCGTCAATCTAACTCTGGACCAGACAGAGGAAGTATGCAACGCTAAATTCAGGAAAAAGGGAAGAGAGAGAGAGAGAGAGAGAGAGAGAGAGAGACAGAGAGAGAGAGAGAGAGGGAGAGAGCTTGCCGGGGTATTCAAGAGGGAATGAAAAGCAATTTTGTAGGAGGCGATCTGACTGGAGCCCCGTCCATAATGACTGAGTCAAATTAATCATCAGAAATAATATTCCGCTGTCAACCATTCAAGAGCTTTTTTAATAGAATTTTTATGATTCATGTCTGCCCGTATACATCAAACAGTCAGTTCTGCAACATTTCAGAAATCAATTCAATATCATCTTTGTGTTGCCTGTCATCTTCGCCTGGAGAACGGCCATTTATCTTGCAAACAAATACTTTTAGCAAATACGCGGCCATGGAAGAGGAGAAAGACAAGGATTGTTGGACCTCCGATTTCACCTTGCCGTGGTGCATTACTCCAATCACAAAGTTCTCCTAAATGTATCATCCGTCCGAGCGTCTCCACAAGGATAAAACGCTAAACGATATTTTAAGAAAGAGACTTACTCGCTCGGAAGAACATGTTCATTGATACAGACTTAACCCTATGAAGCTGCTGGGATTTCTAAAGCCTCTCAATGATCAGCGTGATCAAAACTTTGCTGGTAAACCTGTGGCACACGATCTACTACAGCTCTTCAAGACTTTACACTTTTTTTTAATCCAGTCAAATTCGTTCGGTGTAGTTGTGCGAGCGTTCGCCTTCAGCTCGCGTGTCTTTCAGCTGTGAAATCTGCACTGATTTTCATCGAGTGAACGCATGAATAACTTTGATGTTGTTGGTGATATTTCAGCTGGACTGAAGCTTGTTTCCACCATGAAATAAAAAATTCACTTTTTATCTCACAATTCTGTCTTTTTGCGAGATATAAAGTGGGAATTGCGAGATACAAACACAATTTCTAGTTACAAAGTCGGAATTGTTAGATATAAAGTTGGAATTGCATGATATAAACACAATTTCTTGTTATAAAGTCGGAATTGGAACTAGAAATTGTGTTTATATCATGCAATTCCAACTTTATATCTAACAAAGTCGGAATTGCCTGATATAAAGTCGGAATTGCCTGATATAAAGTCGGAATTGTGAGATATAAAGTCAGAATTGTGAGAGATGAACACAATTTCTAGTTATAAAGTCGAAATCGTCTAATTCAAAGTGGGAATTGCGAGATACAAAGTGGGAATGGCGAGATACAAAGTGGGAATGGCGAGATACAAAGTGGGAATGGCGAGATACAAAGTGGGAATGGCGAGATACAAAGTGGGAATGGGGAGATACAAAGTGGGAATGGGGAGATACAAAGTGGGAATGGGAGATACAAAGTGGGAATGGGGAGATACAAAGTGGGAATGGGGAGATACAAAGTGGGAATGGGGAGATACAAAGTGGGAATGGGGAGATACAAAGTGGGAATGGGGAGATACAAAGTGGGAATGGGGAGATACAAAGTGGGAATGGGGAGATACAAAGTGGGAATGGGGAGATACAAAGTGGGAATGGCGAGATACAAAGTTAATTTCTAGTTATAAAGTCAAAATTGCCTGATATAAAGTCGGAATTGTGAGAGATGAACACAATTTCTAGTTATAAAGTCGAAATCGTCTAATTCAAAGTGGGAATGGCGAGATACAAAGTGGGAATGGCGAGATACAAAGTGGGAATGGCGAGATACAAAGTGGGAATGGCGAGATACAAAGTGGGAATGGCGAGATACAAAGTGGGAATGGCGAGATACAAAGTGGGAATGGCGAGATACAAAGTGGGAATGGCGAGATACAAAGTGGGAATGGCGAGATACAAAGTGGGAATGGCGAGATACAAAGTGGGAATGGCGAGATACAAAGTGGGAATGGCGAGATACAAAGTGGGAATGGCGAGATACAAAGTGGGAATGGCGAGATACAAAGTGGGAATGGCGAGATACAAAGTGGGAATGGCGAGATACAAAGTGGGAATGGCGAGATACAAAGTGGGAATGGCGAGATACAAAGTGGGAATGGCGAGATACAAAGTGGGAATGGCGAGATACAAAGTGGGAATGGCGAGATACAAAGTGGGAATGGCGAGATACAAAGTGGGAATGGCGAGATACAAAGTGGGAATGGCGAGATACAAAGTGGGAATGGCGAGATACAAAGTGGGAATGGCGAGATACAAAGTTAATTTCTAGTTATAAAGTCGAAATTGCCTGATATAAAGTCGGAATTGCTAGTTGTAAAGTCAGAATTGTGTGATATAAAGACAGAATTGCAAGAAATAAACTCACAATTCTGAGAATTAAAAGTCCGCATTGTGAGATAAAAAGCCGCAATTACCTTTTTAATTTTTTTTAATTTAGTGGCGGAAACAAGCTTCCATATTTATCCATACATCATTATTAGGAAAATTCCTGAGAATCAACAATGATCATCAGGCTTCTGAGGAACGTTTAGAGCTTTGATCACAAAACTAAGCATTTAAATTTAATCTTATTTCTTGTATTCTATGCATTTCATGTCAGTAGTCTGCAATACTGTTCTAAAGATCTCAACGACTTACATTAGAAGCATCAGAATTTCATCATTTTTCCATATAAATATGAGCATCTGCACCAAATTGCATATTTTTGCTCCGTTTGGGCCTCCTGAAGAAAACCGATGTTTTTTTTTTTTTTCCTCCTCTAGTTTGAGTTTCATTTTCTTACTATATAACACAACACGAGTCCTAAAAGCCTGATGTATCAAAAACGACAAAAACATATGTCAGGCTTTACGGGTTAATGGACTTCTCATTTATGTTGCACACATCAGATGTTTCTCCAAAAACTCCTGAGGAAAGTACCTCACATTACAGTCTTTTTCTGAGGAGAACAATCCGACCGATTACTTGTGCTCATTTTTTTTTTGGTCGAAGGTACAACCTAGATAAGAACGAGATCTCCATTCGGCTCAAAGATGAGCAGATATTCAGCGTAACTCGTCTGAGGTCCTGCAGTAAACGGCCCTGCGATGTGATTTTCTGGATATTAATCTTCTATATAGTTCTGTGACCCTTTGAAGACAGATGTCTTTGTAGGCTTCAGGGCCTCCCCTGTTATTGTCCGCTCTAATGGATGTGAAAATGAACATTTCCTGAGATTCAATTTCCCTCATAATTGTTGGAAGGAAACTAAATTGTGTGTTGTAAACAGTGGGGCGAGCGGCTATTGTGTGAAGAGAGACTGTCGTCGGGTCCTCGGGAGAATTCTCCGACAGTACGATTACACATTCACCTCTTTAAACATGAGATGAGATGAACCTCCGTCTGTGTCAGCAGATACAAAACTGAAATAACACCTCAGAACAAAACCGCTAATGTCGGGGAGCTTTGATGTTATACCGTGGTACGCCTTAGAACGTACTGTGGCCGTACCATGGTACAGCAATTGATACTTTAAATTACACTGCCGTACTGATACGGTCACGTACCATGGTATTAACATGGTACTTCAAAGCCCATGTGCAAAAATACACCATGGTCCAAAATACCTGGGAAATTTCAAGGAATACGTCCAAAACAATGCGATAGTACAATGGGAATCACCATACTAATGTTACACAGAGGTATTACCATGGTAAATGGCAGAAATACCATAGTAATAACACAGATATATACATATTACCATGATAGTGCCATGGTACACTACAATGTACTACGGTAAAAACCACGGTGCACATCTTAAATTCCACAGTGATCCAAAATCCATGAGTAATTTCATGACATACGTCCAAAATAATATGGTAGTACCATGGTAAATTACCAAAATACCACAGTTCACATCAAACATACCACAGTAATATCATGGTACATGTTCAAATACTATGGTAGAACAATCATAAATGTCAAAATAACATGGTAATACCAGTGTACATGTACAAAATACTATGGTAAAAACCACGGTACACATCCAAAATGCCACAGTGATCCAAAATCCATGAGTAATTTCATGACATACGTCCAAAATAACATGGTAGTACCATGGTAAATTACCAAAATACCACAGTTCACATCAAACATACCACAGTAATATCATGGTACATGTTCAAATACTATGATAGAACAATCATAAATGTCAAAATAACATGGTAATACCATTTTACATGTCCAAAATACCATGGTACACTCAAATACTACGGTAAAAACCACGGTGCACATCCAAAATGCCACAGTGATCCAAAATCCATGAGTAATTTCATGACATACGTCCAAAATAACATGGTAGTACCATGGTAAATTACCAAAATACCACAGTTCACATCAAACATACCACAGTAATATCATGGTACATGTTCAAATACTATGGTAGAACAATCATAAATGTCAAAATAACATGGTAATACCAGTGTACATGTACAAAATACTATGGTAAAAACCACGGTACACATCCAAAATGCCACAGTGATCCAAAATCCATGAGTAATTTCATGACATACGTCCAAAATAACATGGTAGTACCATGGTAAATTACCAAAATACCACAGTTCACATCAAACATACCACAGTAATATCATGGTACATGTTCAAATACTATGGTTTAGAACAATCATAAATGTCAAAATAACATGGTAATACCAGTGTACATGTACAAAATACTATGGTAAAAACCACGGTACACATCCAAAATGCCACAGTGATCCAAAATCCACGAGTAATTTCATGACATACGTCCAAAATAACATGGTAGTACCATGGTAAATTACCAAAATACCACAGTTCACATCAAACATACCACAGTAATATCATGGTACATGTTCAAATACTATGATAGAACAATCATAAATGTCAAAATAACATGGTAATACCATTTTACATGTCCAAAATACCATGGTACACTCAAATACTACGGTAAAAAACCACGGTGCACATCCAAAATGCCACAGTGATCCAAAATACATGAGTAATTTCATGGTATACGTCCAAAATAACATGGTAATACCATTGCACATGTCCAAAATACCATGGTACACTCCAAAATACTACGGTAAAAACCACGGTGCACATCCAAAATGCCACAGTGATCCAAAATACATGGGTAATTTCATGGTATAAGTCCAAAATAACATGGTAATACCATTGCACATGTCCAAAATACCATGGTATCCATCCAAAATACTATGGTGGTAATGACATTGTACAAATCCAAAGGATTATACACAGTAATATCATGACGCATGTCCAAAACACCATTGGAAGTACCATGGTAAATGGCCAAACTACCACGGTAATACTACAGTAAGTCTACCGTATTCATACACTTAACGGTTCTTTGGATGTGGTACCATGGTACGTTATTGTAAGGAAACGGCCGGAGCAGATGCTCTATTTTAAATGAGGAATCTGCTGTAATAAGGTGAGATCTGCAGATGAAACTCCATTACCTGGAGCTCCATTCAGAGCGGCTGACTCATCACACTTCTCCCGCGCACGAAAAGCCGCGCTCATCAAATCCGTCCACGTCATGCTGATTTTAAGGATAAATGCCAACAATGGATGTTTTTGTGGCGAAACCGGGAAAGGACGGGACGTTTGTCAAAAGTAGCAGAACGTCCTTGACGATAAAATGTAAATCCCAAGGTTGCGCCATGTCGAACGGTTCGGGGGAAAAAATGCATAATTCATTCGCCTCACGTCAGGATGCGATTATACGTATTACACATTTAATGCATGTAGAAGCCGCTCTTCAAAGGTTCATCGCGACCGTCGAAGCGGTTTGGTAATAAGACAAATGTTTTTTTCCCCCCTCTTTGTTGGCCACTTTTTCCATTTTCCTGCTCCTCCTCAATCTCTCGGTCCAATTTTCAAGGATATTAGAACTCAATTTGGATGCAAGATGGCGTTTGCATTGCGTTTGAGGGTTTCAATTTGTAGCTTTCATTAACTGAAGAGGGGACGCCACTTCGAAAGCAACGCTATCAAATTCCTGGGAATATTTACGACGCTCGAAACGTTTTGGCTGGAAAGTCGACTCGGACGCGCACGTGATCGCATGCAAAACCCGACGCCTTCTGTTTTTATAAACAGATGAACGGAGAGTTGGTGTAAATGATGGAATAATGAAAAGAAGACTTTTTCTCTCTCTCTCTCCGGTTGGGAAGCCGTCCAACTATCTCTGGCATCCATTTAAAGCCATTGTACGCTGTTGGGCTGATTAGAAATCCAACCATATGAGCGCGCGAGCTTCAGCCTTAACACAACAGATGCCATTCAGACATAAATCTATTTCGATCTGGCTTATTAAGACCATTATATTTCCACTTTTGCATGAAAATCTGAGCGTTTGCATGTGCAACACCCAACTAGATGTGTCTCTCTTCATGTTTTATTGACACTCTGATCGCTTAAATCCGTCGAACTCCATGCATGAGCATTTCGGGCCTCTTAAAGCAGCAGGCAAACTTTCTACAGAGAAATGACGGAGTGCTTTGAATGTCATATTAATATTCACATTTATTAAAACTAAAACGAGCCGCACGGCTTAACCTGCTGTTACGTAAAACAATATTTCTGAATTAGTGAAATGTCTCGGAGGAACACTTACTCAAGTGCAAATAATAAAACTCTGGAAGTTTCTTGTTTGGCGAGGCAAATGTAATGTGCTCGTGTGTTTAAAAGCATAATGACAGATTTTTCTAATAAGCATTTTTCTGTAGACCTCCAGCGACATGCGGTGATGGATGCATGAGTGATCTAACCTAAAACACATCCCCCACAAACCCAGCGAACGACAGACAAAGAAAGACATTTATCTGATTCCCATTCAGTGTGTGTGTGTGTGTGTGTGGATGGCTGGCTTTATCAAAGACGATGTTTTTGGAGCGTCATCTGTTTTTATTTGGCTGACGGACAGCAGCACCATCATAAATTACCCGAAGACCAGACACACAAAGTGACACGCAATCGTTCCCAGAAGTGAGCTGAAAACGACAAAACCAGAAAAAATGCAGTAACTGATGAATTACGAATGCATCGAATAATGGTATTGAAGCTCGTTTTCCCAAGTGAAGTTAAAAATCTGCACTCGAACCACCATAGCAACGGCCCTGTCAATCATCCAGAACACCCTAGCAACCACAGAGCAACGGGCCCAACTCACATTTCCTTCAAAAAACGCTTTCGTGTCTATATGCGCGCATGTACAGCGGCTTCTACGGCGGCGGATTGGATGATGGGCGTCTGCGGCTAGAGATAATTAATAAATATCCGGCTAAATGGAAGCTAATTGCAACAGTCACACACACAGTCTTATTCACCCATAAATAAAGTGAATGTGCAGCCTACATACCATCTGCTCCAGTCTACATTATTCGGAGAGCATGTGGACGAGGCGAAACATTTAACCTTCAATGTGTTCACTCAAACACCATATGCTCAAGCGCCAATTTACAGTCTGAAATATCCAGAAATCTTTACATTCTCATCAGCCGAGATCGACCCGGGCGATTTTCTACAGTTCGATAGCACTTGTCTAGTAAAAAAAAAAAAAAACCCACACTTTCTTTTGTACCTCAGTGTCGGCGTCTCTCATACGCGTTTGCGTGAACGCGCTCAGGTTCTCAACGGTATCATATCAGTCTGCTCACACACAGAGGAGTCGCGTTACTGTAACACAACACCTGGACTGACTGTAAGCGCTTCATTAAAAGAAACGAAGACCGTATGAAGTTCTGCAGTTTTGGTTCTCTCAGCAGGGCCGACGCACGCAACATATCACATGTGATGTAAGCGTGAGAGTGGTTGTCATGGCGACTAGCATGTTGATTTCTGCCAGCTGTGCATGTGAATCGACAACCGTCTTCTGAGAGCACGACTCGATGTTCTCATTAAAAAGTCTGCGGGATGCTGTGTGTCGGATTATTGTTCTTCATCTTATAGTTAATATTGTGCTATTGAACTCAATCAAAACATTTAATTTCTCTTTTGAAACGCGCACAATAAGACCAAAAACATGCATTAAAAAATGAGACAAATTTGTGGTCAGTAAGATTTTTTTTTTTAAAGAAATTAATGCTTTTATTCAGCATAGATGCATTGAATTATGAAAGCTTGTTTTCTGCCAAATAAATAAAAAAGGTCATTTTAATTTATCTCACAATTCAATTGCGAGACGTAAAGTCGGGATTGCGAGACGTAAAGTCGGGATTGCGAGACGTAAAGCCGGGATTGCGAGACGTAAAGCCGGGATTGCGAGACGTAAAGCCGGGATTGCGAGACGTAAAGCCGGGATTGCGAGACGTAAAGCCGGGATTGCGAGACGTAAAGCCGGGATTGCGAGACGTAAAGCCGGGATTGCGAGACGTAAAGCCGGGATTGCGAGACGTAAAGCCGGGATTGCGAGACGTAAAGCCGGGATTGCGAGACCTAAAGCCGGGATTGCGAGACCTAAAGCCGGGATTGCGAGACCTAAAGCCGGGATTGCGAGACCTAAAGCCGGGATTGCGAGACCTAAAGCCGGGATTGCGAGACCTAAAGCCGGGATTGCGAGACCTAAAGCCGGGATTGCGAGACCTAAAGCCGGGATTGCGAGACCTAAAGCCGGGATTGCGAGACCTAAAGCCGGGATTGCGAGACCTAAAGCCGGGATTGCGAGACCTAAAGTCAGAATTAAGACCTTGTTAAGACCTTACCGACTCATCAGCCAGTGGCACATATCCCAACAAACCGTCCCATACCGGCGTGATCAAAAAGATCTTAAACTAGATTAAATATTTTGACTGTTGCGATTCCAAATCGGTTTAATGACCCGTAACTCTACCTGAGTATCGGACAAGTGTTCACTGTTGGCCAGAGGAGAACTGGCCCCCCGACTAAGCCTGGTTTCTCCCGAGGTTTTTTTCTCCATTTGTTGGAGTTTTGGTTCCTTTGGCTTGCTTAAGTTGGGGACACTTGCTTGATATTCAGCAGTGTTTTTGATATGCCTGCATTGGTGTCGTTGTATACAAACTGAGCTGAGCCGGACGATTACGTCACTGTTTTCTGCAGTGCTGATATACATAAATTAAGTAGACTAATAACTACTGATATTTGCAACGGAATGAATCAATAATATATAGAATAAGCTGCACAATGACACCCTTTTCTTATTAATGTAAAGCTGCTTTGCCACAATTTGCATTGTAAAAAGCGCTATATAAATAAAGATGACTTGACTTGACTTGAATTGAAATATAAAGTCAGAATTGCGAGTTATAAAGTTAGAATTGAGATATAAAGTCGGGATTGCGAGACCTAAAGCCGGGATTGCGAGACCTAAAGCCGGGATTGCGAGACCTAAAGCCGGGATTGCGAGACCTAAAGCCGGGATTGCGAGACCTAAAGCCGGGATTGCGAGACCTAAAGCCGGGATTGCGAGACCTAAAGCCGGGATTGCGAGACCTAAAGCCGGGATTGCGAGACCTAAAGCCGGGATTGCGAGACCTAAAGCCGGGATTGCGAGACCTAAAGCCGGGATTGCGAGACCTAAAGCCGGGATTGCGAGACCTAAAGTCAGAATTAAGACCTTGTTAAGACCTTACCGACTCATCAGCCAGTGGCACATATCCCAACAAACCGTCCCATACCGGCGTGATCAAAAAGATCTTAAACTAGATTAAATATTTTGACTGTTGCGATTCCAAATCGGTTTAATGACCCGTAACTCTACCTGAGTATCGGACAAGTGTTCACTGTTGGCCAGAGGAGAACTGGCCCCCCGACTAAGCCTGGTTTCTCCCGAGGTTTTTTTCTCCATTTGTTGGAGTTTTGGTTCCTTTGGCTTGCTTAAGTTGGGGACACTTGCTTGATATTCAGCAGTGTTTTTGATATGCCTGCATTGGTGTCGTTGTATACAAACTGAGCTGAGCCGGACGATTACGTCACTGTTTTCTGCAGTGCTGATATACATAAATTAAGTAGACTAATAACTACTGATATTTGCAACGGAATGAATCAATAATATATAGAATAAGCTGCACAATGACACCCTTTTCTTATTAATGTAAAGCTGCTTTGCCACAATTTGCATTGTAAAAAGCGCTATATAAATAAAGATGACTTGACTTGACTTGAATTGAAATATAAAGTCAGAATTGCGAGTTATAAAGTTAGAATTGAGATATAAAGTCGGGATTGCGAGTTATAAAGTCAGAATTGAGATATAAAGTCAGAATTGAGATATAAAGTCGGGATTGAGATATAAAGTTGGGATTGAGATATAAAGTCAGAATTGCGAGATATAAAGTCAGAATTGCGAGATATAAAGTCAGAATTGAGATATAAAGTCAGAATTGAGATATAAAGTCAGAATTGAGATATAAAGTCAGAATTGAGATATAAAGTCGGGATTGAGATATAAAGTCGGGATTGAGATATAAAGTCAGAATTGAGATATAAAGTCAGAATTGAGATATAAAGTCGGGATTGAGATATAAAGTCGGGATTGAGATATAAAGTCAGAATTGCGAGATATAAAGTCAGAATTGCGAGATATAAAGTCAGAATTGAGATATAAAGTCAGAATTGAGATATAAAGTCGGGATTGAGATATAAAGTCGGGATTGAGATATAAAGTCAGAATTGCGAGATATAAAGTCAGAATTGCGAGATATAAAGTCAGAATTGAGATATAAAGTCAGAATTGAGATATAAAGTCGGGATTGAGATATAAAGTCGGGATTGAGATATAAAGTCGGGATTGAGATATAAAGTCAGAATTGCGAGATATAAAGTCAGAATTGCGAGATATAAAGTCAGAATTGAGATATAAAGTCGGGATTGCGAGATATAAAGTCAGAATTGCGAGATATAAAGTCAGAATTGAGATATAAAGTCGGGATTGAGATATAAAGTCAGAATTGCGAGATATAAAGTCAGAATTGCGAGATATAAAGTCAGAATTGAGATATAAAGTCGGGATTGAGATATAAAGTCAGAATTGCGAGATATAAAGTCAGAATTGCGAGATATAAAGTCAGAATTGAGATATAAAGTCGGGATTGAGATATAAAGTCAGAATTGCGAGATATAAAGTCAGAATTGCGAGATATAAAGTCAGAATTGCGAGATATAAAGTCAGAATTGAGATATAAAGTCGGGATTGAGATATAAAGTCAGAATTGCGAGATATAAAGTCAGAATTGCGAGATATAAAGTCAGAATTGAGATATAAAGTCGGGATTGAGATATAAAGTCAGAATTGAGATATAAAGTCGGGATTGCGAGATATAAAGTCAGAATTGAGATATAAAGTCGGGATTGCGAGATATAAAGTCGCAAGAACCTTTTCATTTTTTATAATCTAGAGGACAAAACAAGCTTCCATATTGAATTGATCAAAAGTGAGTTTTACATTGCAATAAAACACTATTGACAAACATTTATATGAACTTTTTCAACACTGATAATAATCATAAATGTTTGTTGATCATAAAATCATCCTATCAGAATGATTTCTGAAGGATCATGTGACTCTTGAACACTGCTAAAAAATTCAGCTTTGAATCACTGGATATAAATTACATTCATGTTTCAAATGGAAAAGCATTTGACATTTTTCACTGTATTTCTGATCAAACGCACGCAGCCTTGTTGAGCAGAAGAGACTTCTTTTCAAAACATTAAAAAAAAAATAATAATCAGACCGAAAGTTGTTTTGTTAGACTTCCAGAATAACAATGCATGATTGACCTCTGTGGGCTTCTGTATCACACCAATGTTTTTGTAGTTCCATTTGCTGCCACTAGTAGTGCTGAAGTGACTCTCCTACCTGAAACTAAACAACATCACACCCTTTTTAGTCTATTTGCCCACTTTCACTGGGAAACGCTCTTCCTGTCACGCTGCGGTCGGGTGGGACATCGTCTCGTCTGGTTGATTGACAGCTTGTGTTTGCTCAACTTTGGTGTGGCATCATTTTCTGTTTTGTGAGGTGTCGAGTATGAGTCAACCAGATGAAAACAGAAACTATATATATATATATCATTCATTCTGTGTCTTTGTCAATATATTTAAAAATAGTGATATGATTCATATCAGCAGCTATAAATATTAAGATGATTCAGTCATGGTGAAAAAGGGAATGACACAGTCATTGCACTCCATTTGAGCATTAGGAGAATTCTGGGAAATCTCAGGTCATTATTACTGCACACTGGACTGGAAGAGAAACACAACATGAACGTTAGAGACAGAACGAGAGCGGAGGAGAATCAAACTAATGATGAACACGCAGGTCACAGCGACAGCGCCGATTCGTGACGTGACATCAGGCAGAAATTCAGACAAGACGGAATTGAAATGTATACGTGAAGCGATTTTTGTGTGTCTTACGGGTTCGTGACGAGTTTATAAGGGATCATTAATTGCCAATCAAATCAGCTGACTACCAAAGACAGTGTTTCAATGCAGAGAAGGTAGATGACAACATTATGCTTCTAAAACGCCCCATTTAGCCATCAAAAATCACTCTTGATGGTTTTATCTGCCAGCTCGACAACATTTCAGGTCAAGTCAGCCGTCTGACAATACAAATGTCACTTTCACAACGTCGTCTCGGGCGCAACCAAAATGTTTCTCGGTTCATAACGGCTGAGGATTGCTTGAAGCCTCGGTTTTCTTCAGATGTTGATTTTGTTTCTAGTAAATGTTGTTCTTTTGAACTTTATATTCGTCAAAGAATCCTTTCTTGAGCATCAAATCAGCATATCAGAATGATTTCTGAAGGATCATGTGACTCTGAAGACTGGAGTAATGATGCTGAAAATTCAGCTTTGATCACTGGATATAAATTATATTTTACTATATATTCACATAGAAAACAGATGATTTTAAATTGAAAAAAATATTTATATTTAATTATAAATTATATTTAAATATTTTATTTATATATATATATATATAATTTATTTTTTTTAATTTATATATTTATTTATATATTATATTTATATATATATTTTATTTATATTATAATATATATTATAATGTATGCTGATTCAAATCTATCTTCATATAACTTAATCTCAAATTTATCTAAATTAAATCTAAATTTAATTTGTTTTTCTGATGGTAATGTTAATGAGATTTTAAAGGAAAAACGTACAATTTTCTCATGCAATAATCTCATCAAGATACCAAGATCACAGAGGCTTCATGAAATCCTTCGAAATAAAGTTTCGTGTTTGTTTAGCACAGGGAAAACGTTGCTTCGGTTCCAGCGTAATCTGAAAGAACAACTAATGACTAAAGTGTTGCGTGGGGAATTAGTAAAGTAGAACAAAATGAATAAACAAAAAGACATGAGCACTTGAGGAAATGTTTATCCGTCTGCTTTAAACCCGAGCGGCGCCGCTTCCACACATTTATATACACGCGTGATATCAAGGATGAAATCAAAAGGACTTTCGCAGCCACTCACGGCACAAATGAAGGATATCAGAGGACTTGGCAACACCGGAGACTCGGATAAACACGCGGCTGCATTTGTTAACAGTTCGGTGTCAGAGAAATATTCCAAACAGCCGAAGACTGATGGGGTGAATCTCACGAAAACACACGATTCATAGCTCATAATTCTGAAATTAAAAGAAGGGCAACACTTTAGTACAGGGAACACAGACAAACTATTAACTATGACTTTTCTCTTAATAGGTTTATGTATTGGGTAGGATTAATAATGTAGAATAAGTTTAGTAAGTACTAATAAATAGCCAATATTCGAGTAATATGCACGCCAGTGAGCAACTAGTTAAAGGAGCTTAAAATAAAGTGTTAACGAAGCAAGAAATCACATTTTGCATAAAGCAAATGACTTTTTGCATTGAGGTGATATTTTCATGATAATTAAACACGTTTTCCCCCAAACGATCATTATTTTAATGCATCCAAATGTTTTGCATTTTTCAGCAATGAATCTCATTTTATTTTTTTAAAATCAGCATTAATTACATTTCTCCCTTAAAATGAAAAAGTAACCCCAATGCAGGCAACGGGTCTGTTCTGATGGGTCACGAACAACAGGGAAGAAAGCGAATCATAAAATGCAACTAATATTGCTTTACAGTCATTGGAGTTTGAGGGTAAATGTCCGTGTTTTCATGTCATGCAATGAAAAAAAAAAAAAAAATCCTAATGGTTCTCAAATTGGCTTCGTTGTCTTTATGCAAAATATAAATGGCGTGGTGAAATGTGAGCTGGACATGAGTTTAATGAGATTCGGCCGGTGATCAGACACTTTCAGGGCGGTTTGTGAGAGAATGTGAGTTTTGCTGTGGCATCAAATCTGGCCGTCCAGTGATCTCGCTCGCCTTTTGTTTTCTGACACTCTCTCTGCTTGCTCAGCAATCGACTATAGAAATATTTTGGCAGGCTCGTGCTTTGTTTTCATTTCACAAAAGATGTGTGGTGGTAGCGGGGCGAGGGGGCAGGGCGGACGGGCCATCG